>JAQMYL010000003.1:20837700-20856512 GCA_030014365.1 Clarias pachynema | reverse complement strand
AATGTAAATGGTCATGAAAATAAAGAAAACACATTGAATGAGAAGGTGTGTCCAAACTTTTGGCCTGTACTGTATATACAGTGGGGCAAAAAAGTATTTAGTCAGCCACCTGACTGTTCCTCACTAAGTTTAAACCTCATACACATCTGTTTCTGTTTATGATGGTGTTTCAAACTACATATGAAACCGAATCATTAAGACCTGCTTAGTGCTTAACTGGAAAATCATACACCTGACTCTGATCCTACAAAATCCCTGACTTCGTGCAATTGTACAAGTGTAAGAATTGATTCCTGGGTTGAAGCCAATGAGAAGTCAGAATTTTCTTCCGCTTCCTCACTCACATTACATATTATATACTTTTATATTATATATTATATTACTTTTGCACAGCACACAAACACACACAGATATAATTAACAGTCACCTAACACAGGCTTTTAAATCACATTCATATGTAGTTAATTCCGGTACATCTTTCATTTCACACTTTATTGATTGCTGCGCTGCAAGACTGATACCATGGAAGCTGGAGGTGTACTGCATGTCAATGATTTCCTACTTACACAGCAATAATACAGTCACTAGCACTGTCAACAAAAGAAAATGCCAAAGCCTTTAGCATGGCTATATGGCAAATATATGAATCATTCATGTAAGTTTTTTTTTAATCATCCTGCTAAATGTTTTTTTTTATTTTTGTTTTCTTGTGAGATTAATGGATGTGAGCAAATGTCCCCACAATGAAAGGAGCATCTGACAGTATTTTTTGAAAGCAGTCAGTGTCTTGATAATTTACTAATAATAATAATAAATAAATACATAAAAACTGAAATATCCCTTTTACATTATCATTCAGACCATTTGTTATAACACTTGCAATTGAGCTATACTATTATTATACAATTGAGCTATACTATCCCAATACTATTAATAGGAGTGGTGCATCCCACTCCTATTAATAGTATTGGGATACTTCTAAAATTTGACTGGAGCCCACTTGTGCCTCGTTGAATACACTGTGCATAATTAGGACATCCACATATCTACAGTACATAATATATACAATGCTTACCATTGGCCTCCAGTGGTCACCATTGGCCTCCGGTCCCTGGTTGGACTACAGAGGTTACTGGATGGATGGATGGATGGATGGACGGATGGATGGATGGATATCTGTCAATATAAAGTGTGCCAGTAAATGGTGTATGTCAGACTGAAAACTAAGCCGTGACGTTGAGATAATTATTTGTAGACCTGCAAGACAGGTTTGTGTCAAGACACAGATCTGGGAAAAGATACAAAATTGATTCTGCACTAAAAGTACCCAAGATCGTACTTGGTAGAATCAATCATTCTCAAATGGAATATATTTGGGACAACCAACAGTCGTCCACATCAGGATGCCGAGCCAAACTGAGTAATCAAGGATGAAGGGCCTGGGTCAGGGAGGTAACCAAGAACCCAAGGGTCACTATAAATAAGATCCTGAGTTCCCTTGTGAAGCTGGGAGAAGCTTAGAGAAGGACGACCATCACTGCAACACATCACCAAACAGGCCTCTATGGTAAAGTGGCCAGACAGAAGCCATTTCTCACTAACAAGCACGTGACAGTCTGCTGGGATGCTGAAGGACTCTCAGACCATGAAAAAAAACAAAATCTCTTGCTGTGGAGAATGGTAAGAAGTTAGTCGGCCGTATTTGATGCGGTCTAGATGAACGAAGAAAGCCACTTGCCTTGTTACTGCTAGCGCTGATTTCTGATCTGCCTGTTCTCATTCAAGTCGCATGACAGAATTTTGGATAAGTATCTGATCTAGGACTATATATAAAAGTGAGCTGTACAGACAGCTGTAAAAATCTGTCACATTAGGGTAAAAAAAGGAATTGAGTCACTTCAGACTGGTAATGTGAACGTGGTCATGCTCTGGGGATGTTTTTATACAACTGGAACTGGGAGACCATTAGTAATCAAAACAACTGTGAAAGTCCTGGAGTGGCTCAGCTGGAGTCTGGACCCGAACCCAATAGAGCATCACTGGAGAGATCTGAAAACAGCTGTACCCATTGAACCTGGTTGAACTTGAATGCTTCTGTGCCCAGCTTGTTCACAGCTTCATTCACAAGCAGACTTGAGGCGGTTACTGCTGCCAAAGAAGCTTCAACCAATTCCAAGTACTAAGTGAATACTTATGTAAATGGGATATAAATCTTCCTTTAGTAAAAGTCTTCTTCTCCAGGATATAACAACGATCCTTTACATGGAATGAATATGTGTTAGTGAATGTCTAGCATGGTCCAAATGTCCCCGTAATTACAGGAATATGTGTGTCTGTGTGTATGCTGGAGGGGAAATATCAGCACTCTGAGCTATAAGGAAATGCTGGTTGAGGTCAGGTATGTATGGCATTAAGATGAAATATGAACACAACACAAATAAATAAGCAGAGTGAATAGAACGGCTATAGTAAATCATGTGGTATCAGCACAGATCTCGTCCTCACTTAACCTTCAAATGACATTACAGCTTCTTAATACATCATGCCACACAGGCATGAATTTTAGCCTTGAATGAATTGTAGCCATGAAATGTTCAGATTTCAAAGAGAGAGAGAGAGAGAGAGAGAGAGAGAGAGAGAGAGAGAGCGCTTCACCTTGTTGCTGTAATCAGTGATTATATTAGAAGCTGTTCTGCTACACAAATCTCTTAGCAAATGGCAGCACTGTAAAAGCAGAACACTAGACTATTGCTCTTACAGCGGCAGGGAAAACCCTCTCTGGATCTATTACCTTTCGTTTACTTCCTAAATATTACTGACTGTGATTGTCCCATTCAGAATGTCCCCATTAAATTATTCAACCTTCATGCTGAATAATGGGTTTGCTCAGAGTCTGTAATGATCTCTCCTGTTCCACAGAGCTGACAGTTTGCATGGAAAATGTAGAAATGTTCGAGGAGCATGGATTCTTATTCCTCATAGTGCATCTGAGTATCGGGACAGGCTGATCGACTCTGTCAAACAGGACGTTGGACTTAGTCTAGTAGACAGCCCTGCACTATAAAAATGTTGTACTGTTGTGAAAACCTGAAATCTAATTTGTAATGTTGTTTGGCAGGTAAGGTAAACACTGGTAAGGTAAAATGACCAGCTTGCTCTAGGCAAAAAAACTTAGTATTGGTGCTAAAAAGTCTCACCTACTGTAGGTGAAAAAGAGATTATTTAGATAGGATCATATTGCATATTACCGTTTTTCACAATACTTAATGCTTCTTATCTCCCGATCCGTGCACGGTGGTGTAGTGGTTAGCACTGTCGCCTTCCGTCTCTGTGTGCATGGAGTTTGCATGTTCTCCCCGTGCTTTGTGGATTTCCTCTGGGTACTTCGGTGGTTTCCTCCCACAGTCCAAAGATATGCAGATTAGGCTAATTGGCATTCCCAAATTGCCCGTAGAGTGTGTGAGTGTGTGTACGTGTGTGTGCCCTGTGATGGATTGGCACCCTGTCCAGCATAGGCTAGGCTCCAGGTCTCCGCGACCCTGAATACAGGATAAAGCGATATACTGTAGAAGATAATTGAGTGAGTGAGTAAAAGAAACACAATTGCTAAAACCAGTTTCATGCCCTTTTATGGCCGTATTTTTAATTGAAATCCTTCAATGATCTTAATTGTCATTCAGATGAAACTTGACCACATTTCACATGAAAAGACCTAAAAAAGTATATTATTCTAAATTGCTAAATTGTTAAGATATTGCAACATACATTTGGCATGGCTATGGACTATACTGTACAAATTTTTTTGCTTTTTAAACTTTTACCAAAAAAAAATTAAGCAACATTTGTACAGGTCATATGCTTCTATAAGCTTACACCAATTTTAGTATCAAAAATAGTTTGAAGCGAGGCAATATAATGCTAAAAAATGGCCATCTTGGGTGCACATGTAGAATCATCTCTCCGAAATGGCTGAATTTAGCAACTTGAAATTTGTATGGAAGCAAGATTGGTCACTTCCATATTGCATAAACCTCAGAGGTAGTAACACATTTTCTGTATTATATGTATAACATAAAAAAATAAAATCATCACCAATACTGTGTCAAGTATTTCCTAAGTCTACTTAATGCATAATATGTAACACATGATTATGTCTAGCTGACATGTCTTGGTATTAAAAGTAAGGAAAATTGACACTATCATGTCCGTTTAGACAAAGTTCGTAGAGAGGGCTGTCGGAATGCTTGGCCTTGGTGCAACTCATAAAAGATGTCTCAAGACGGTTTGAAGTTGTCAGGAATACCATTTCCAGGCTATGGAACAGATTCCAAACAACTGGTTCCACTGGTGATCACCCTATGTCTGGAAGGCCATGACAAGACAGACTAATTCGATGGAGTCATTTGAGAAATCATAAAGAAAATGCTTCCACTACTCTTTCTGGTTTTCCAGGGTTATATACAATACGTTGTCTCACTATTCAACTATGTTTGGTTGCAGCTTGACTTGCTGAACGTGCAAGGCCGCCGTATCGTGAGCTAATGTTGACACACAGTCTGAATTGTCTGAATTTCCGGTGCTGATAGACACACAGACATTGGTATAAATTAGAATTTTCAGAATGTGGCAGAAATGCATTTTGTAAAAAAATTAATTTGTCTAACATTACCATGTTAAATGCAACATATAAATATATACACTGTGTTAAAACACAAGTGAGCGAAACATACATTGATCATCCACAACATTATGGCCACGTGCCTAATATTGAGTAGGACCCCCTTTTGCCAACATAACAGTAATGCACTGTGTGTTCTGTCACCTTCTATCACAACCAGCATTTTCCTCAATTTGGTCTACCCTAGCTCTTCTATTGGATCGCACTACACGGGCCAGCCTTCACTCCCCATGTGCCTCAGATAGCCTGGGCTGCCCATGACCCTGTCACCAGTTCATTGGTTTTCCATTCTTGGATCACCTTTGGAAAGTCCTGACCACTTCAGACCAGAAATATCTCACAAGAGCTTGTTTTCCCTCCCACATTTTTCTGCTTCCAACACATTAACTTCAGGAAAAAAGGTTCACTTGCTGACTAATATCTCCCACCCACTTCTAGCACCATTGTAAGATGTTGTAAGATATTGAAATTGTAGTTACTGTGAGAATGGACAAATCGTAATGGCTAGAAACAGCCATTCTGCAGGTCTTGTGGGATGTTCCTGGTGTGGCCTGGTCAGGACATACCAAAAGTGATCCAAGGAAGGAAAACCAGTGAACCGGCAATAGGGACATGGGTGGCCAAGGCTCACTGATGTACATGGGGAGTGAAGGCTGGCCCGTTTAGTCCGATCCAATTGAAGAGCCACTGTAGCTCAAATTGAGGAAACAGTTAATGTTGATTCCAATAGAAAGGTGTCAGAACACCTTTGTGTTCATTATTGATCATTAATGTTTTGGTGTCAAAAGTGCGGACCTACTCAATATCAGGTGGGTGGCCATAATGCTATGGCTGGTCAGTTTATTTGTAGCTAACAATGAAAATTTTTTTTATTAACCAGTAGGAAACTGGTTCGGTAACAGGTATGAATGATGTTTTTTTTTGTTGTTGTTCCTTAAACCCTAAAACAAGCACTATGGGGTTCATTTTACACAAACATAACCCTGGGACAACTTTATTATTGGCAGGTGAACCGTAATATCCAATGATTGTCACTGACCTTCTCATTTCGAACCAAGAAATTAATAATGCTCATAGCACATGCTCATCTCATAAAGTCCTATCAGACTCATTCGTTAATGAATGATTTACTGGAAAGCAATACACTTATCTCTGGAGGGCAATAATCGTTATTTGATGCCAATAATTATTCATTAGCCTTGTGTAGGTCCTCACCAATTCTTCTCATCACACACACACACACACACACACACACACACACACACAGGTGCACACCTTTTATATATGATACGAGTTTTAAAACTGATAAAAATTGAATGAATGGCAACTTTTGAAACCATCAATGTCACCTGTCAGTTTGACACACCTACCACTGAGGAGTGTGAAAAACAGTGTTGATGAAGTGCTTCTCAAAAAACAGTTGTATACACTGTCAAATAATAAAATAAATAAATAAATAAAATAAAAAACATATCTTAAAATAATAGTGTAGGTATACGTTTTTAGTTCACATAAGCCTCCTCATCGGTGAACAGAACGATTATTTTAATGTATGTGCCATGGATGATGCCCACAACTCCATGAATGCAGCTTGTTTTTTGTTAATTTCACGCTGTATGGAGAGGAAATGTATGAATCTGCATTTGATCTGTATTGCTGCAAGAACAATATATGATTTATTATTTCTGACATTATCGCTGTGACAAACCCAAATCATTACTGTTTCAAATCTGCACTGTTACTATTACTAAAAAACTTAAGTAGCAGTCACCTGTGGAGGCAGCATATGAATGTTCTTTAATGGACCAGTTGCGTACCACACACGATCTGTCACAAGAAGTACTTTTGTACAAACATACCATTTATGAGTTCTGAACAGAACATTTCCTTGATAATAAGTTTGTAGAAACATGTAAGCTATGACTCATCCTTTTCCATTTCTATATCGTGTCCAGATCTGCCCTGTCATGATGTAGCTGTGACATTATAGATACGTTCGTTCTCCTGCCAGGATTCAACAAACTGTCTTTCTTTTATATCCCATACATATGATTTCTTAATGTGTCTCAAGTGTCACTATTGCATTTGTAGCTGTACTTTCAGTTTTACCGCCCTGCTATCGGTGGCCTTGAAACGAGTGACACTGCTGAACACACACTCAAATTTTATTAAAATGGTTTGCCATTGGCAGAACAGCTGCCTTTGGTTGCAGCAGGAGTAAATCGGCCACCGGTGAGCGGGGCATATTATGTGCCCTAGACCGCCGATTTTAAACCCTGCCTAAAGATTGGGCTTTATGATCTGCAACTGTGCCTGCGACAGCAAATTCAGGCTGAATATCCTTCAGTGTGAGGATGACATAAAATGCCAACTTTGCCTAAAAGGACTGAACATGTACGAATAGAATATTCAGATTGTCGTGATAAAACATCCAAGCAATTACAAATGAAGAGGAAGACTTAAAATGGTCAAATTATTATAATGAATATTCTAAATATCATGTTCTTCTCACATCTACTGTATAGCTCATTCACTCATTGTCTATACTGCTTTATCCGAACATGGGCCTGAAGCCTATCCCAGGAGACTTAGGGCACGAGGTGGTGTACTTACTGTAGGGCTGGACAGGGTGCCAATACGCAGGGCACACACATACACACACACTACGAGCAATTTTGGGAATGCCAATTAACCTAATCTGCATGTGTTAGGACTGTGAAAAGAAACGGAAGTACCTGGAGGAAACCCACCAAGCACAGGGAGAACATGCAAACTCCACGCACACAGAGACAGGAATTGAGTCTGGCCGAGAATCGAACCCAGACCCTGGAGATCCCACTATACCTCCATGCCGCCCACATAAGATAGGCACATTTGAATCTCATTAAGCTGAACAACTTTCACTATGCGTGTCATGGGCTTTTACATACTCCTCCTACGGGATTTATACGATCGCCACCAAACTGGGGTTATGTGATCTCAAGACATAGAGGATGTAAAATTGCGAAGTGATTTTTGATATCTCAAATAATTCAGCCATGGTGAGGCCTTAAACTTATGACAAAAGTGGCTAATAATGTCCTTAGTTTTATATATAATTACATAGTTTTATTATATATTATGTCATAATGGTATTGTTATTTCCCCTTTAAATGCATGTGCCCACTATGCCCACTTACTTTCTGATGTGCCCGGGTGGCGACGACGCAGAGGAATAGGTTAGGAGAAGTTAGATTTATCCAGTTCAGCAGATCAAAAAATAGTATAATGTCACAGGTAAATAAAAAAAAAAAGGAAGGTAGAGAGATGGAGATGGAGGGATTATCAGATGATGTACTGCTTATATAGTTTTACTGAATTGTGTATCCTCTGTGATAGACTGGCTAGAGAATGCCGGTGTAGCTGAGCTAAGGGGTACTTAAAGCTACTGTGTTTTGTTCTGTTTTATGTAGCGCTGCTGGCCAATCCACTCACCTCTGACCCAAGTGAAAAGGCGTATTTACACACACACACAGACACATACTGTACACTGTTTGAACTCTTCACACACATGTACTGTAGAAGCAGCAGAGTTTTTGAACATTGCTAAGAGTGGTGTTACCTGCCTATAGCAAAAACACTGCACATAATCTCTCAGCACATGTGCCTACAATAAACTAAATTTCTGCAACACAAACAGAATTTCAGCATCACTTAGAAAAATAAAGAATGAGTTCTATTGTGCTACCTTTCATTTATTACATCCTTTCCTATCCCATAAAATATCTGCAGTGTTTTGGTAAAGGGTAGGCAGAAATAAGAGACTTTTCACAACATTTTTATGTGTTATAAAAGGAGAAGCAACTTTATGGTTTCTAAGCAGCCTGTTGTAAAGAAGCAGCTGAAACCATAAACAAAGAGGCGAAACGCTGGCTGATGTTCAGAGGTAGATCAGGGGATGAGCGAGAATGAAGGTATACGGCTTGAGAGACAAGTACAGGTGGAGATAAGAGTGCCAGTGTATTAATGCCAAAAAAACAAACAACAGGAGGGAAGGCGACTGTGTGCGGATGTGCGACAGTGGCACAAAATATAAAAAGACAGGAAAAGAGAGGGGTTGAGGACAAAAGGAAATGATAAGGATACTAAAGGCACTGAAAGAAAAAAAATTAAATGAGAGAGGACATGCATAGGGAGAAATAGTCAGTGTGTGTGTTGACATTGATGAATGAGCTGCAAGAACCTTTACTTGAGTAATTTAAAATCATAGCAGAGTGCCATGAAATGGCGTGTTGTGTGCATTATCTTAAAAAAAGAGATACAGTATTTCTTTTGGTGTGTTTACTGAACTGTTAGTATTGTTTGTGTGTACAGTATGTTTTAGAGATGATGTTTTATTGATGATGCAGAGATGCAAAAGTCATGCCATGTGTCAGCGTTTAGAAAAATGAGGACAATTTGATATTGGATGCACAGTATCTTTTATAAAACGATATTAGAAATGTTATGAAAATGTGTAATAAATAAATAAAATAAATATTTAATGTGATACAACGTTTGTCTTTGCATGCCAAAACATACACAGCTTATGCTTTTTACACAGCTATACAGTATGTTATAAAGGTCGTTTGTATTCTATTGGTTTAGAATATTATTTCTGGAGTGTTAGAGTTTATATGAGGGGCGTTCAGGTCAAACCTGCACTTGTGATGAACAAGGTGTAAATCTGATTGTCATTTATAGAAGACTTTAAGCACACTACAGATGAGCCTTTTAGCCCTAATAAAAAAACTGAACGGTGCAAACATTTTAAAGAAGGCTGTACATCCATAAATGACAATCCCGGCCGAGTTGGCAAGAAGCCCACTGCAGTCCCATCCCCCCCCCCAAAGGATTCAGCAAGTGGAATGCCTGATCCTCTGCCTGAAAATCAATGGATAATTTGTCTCCCTGCTTGCACAAGCGCATCTGTCTGTGGCAACTGTTAATACAATCATTCACCAACATCACTTGCACATTAAAGGAACTCAAGTTCTGAACTGGGAGTTACATACGGTCCTAACCTCATGCCAAGCCATTTTCACATGCTGGGCCATTCATTAAAGGAGTTCCTGGGAGGTCAGTGATTTAGACATGACGCAGACAGTCCAATCATGGAGCCGATGTACAGAGAAAACTTTCTGCCTTGATGGTAATCCAAGCACTAGTGAAACACTGGGATAAGTGCATTAGTGTAGCAGTTATTCCACACAATCATACGCAGTTTGATTTGAACTTCCTACAGTGTGTGTTTTGGCACTAGACTACATATATCTGCTTCTTAGGAGCAAATTTCTAGAGTTAACAGAAACAAATTTACAGCAAAACGAGATAAATGCCATTTTCAGGCTTTTACTCATTTTAGCAAACTGTTTTTTTTCCTTCTGAATCACAATGTGGTCTATAACAGAGAAATAACATTTCAGAACTTAAGACGCATGAATGATTTTGTAAGATGCATGTGAAATGTGGCATTCACATTGTCTGGTTATGTCGACTACCCATGCTATGACACTTGTTCTTTGTCTCTCACTACTTGCTGTTTAATTTCCCAGCAAAAAGACAAAAACAATCAGTTTGCCTTGTTTATTGTTTATTAAATATTATATTGTTTATTTGTTTATTAAAAGTAATCCAACATATTACTGATACTAAATTGCATACTTACAGCAAAATGACCACAAACACAACTGCAGGCTCATTTATCCATCATGACAAAACCGTGGGAGGTGCACTTATTATGCGGTTTGCAAAATCACACAAAATTCACACTGATATATCCAAAACAATTTTGACACAATATTTTGACATTTTGAGAAAAAAAAGCAATTATTTCAAACGAAGCAAAAAAGTATTGCATGCGGAGAAAGAGATAGAGAGAATGTTTTGTGCATGGTTTCTTTTAGTCCCACTGGTGTTAAAAAGCATGCACAAAATATCCTCTCTCCGCTTGCACGGCTTCTTGCTTCATTTGATTTTTTTGTTTTGTTTCAAGAAACATCTCATGTTGCTGTAAAATTGTTCATATGAATTTTGACATTGTGGTGGTCATTTATCCTGGCCCCCATGATGAACGATTTATGTTTGGATACTGACATTAAGGTTAGGTTTGGGTATGGGTAGCATTATTGAGCAACATCAGTACATGGATAAATGGAAATCATTCACAAAGTTAATTTTCTTGCATGTTTCCATGTGCCTGCATGCGTGTGTGTGTGTGTAAACAAGTACAACCAAATGTAACCAAATAGGATGACAGCAAAACATTTAAACAGCTTGTTTCTAGCCCATACGGTTGCAAAGATATGAGTATGTACACTACCAGTGATTCCAGGAAGTGGACGTACTGTAGAATAAATAAAACTGAATTATGTGTGAGTGAGTTCAGTGCCATTTTTGAAGAGTTTTTCAAGCCATTCTTGCTTTCCAATCAGCCTGAAAACGAGTGAACGAGGAGTCATGGGATCAAAGTGGTTTGGCACGGGTACCAAACGGATCTTCATAATTAAAGAAAAATGGTGCACTTTTACCTTTTCATTTTATTGGGCTCAGGAGACTATACAGTATATGTTTCGTGGGTGTTGGTGCTGCCTACTATTAAATTAGAAAATGGGAAATTTGGGGGAAAACATATTATCAGTTTCCTTAGAAAAGCAATAGTGAGCCATTCCCAGTGGTACAACCTGGTACAGGTACAACCCACATTTATCGCTTTTTGTGCTTCGGAAATAACAATAACAATAGTAGGAGCATCCCGAGGCTGTGTCGCGGGCTGTGCCCAGTGTGCATAAGTGACCATGTTTGCAGTCTGGGACTCATTGCTAGTGCCTATAACCATAGCGTCTTGTGATATTTAAGACGCCTGAGAGCCTTCGAATGTAAAGACCTCCATTCTTGTCTTTATTAGTGAATAAAATTAAATGAGAATGACGCCCTAATTCCTGCACTGAATTTAAAGCTGTAGTCAATTTCAAGGGAGGGCTCTTCAGTGACCTTAAACATAAAATGTGATTAATTATAATCAAGGGGGTGCAGGGCTCAGACAGGTATTGCATGTGTGTGTGTGTGTGTGTGTGTGTGTGTGTGTGTGTGTGTGTGTGTGAATGTGTCCTTTCAATTTATCCTGTGTACAAGGTCGCGGGGGGCCTGGTGGCCTATAACAGGAGACTAAGGGCACAAGGTGGGGTACACCCTGGACAGGGCACACACACAAACACGCTTATTCAGACACTACAGCCAATTTGGGAACACCAATTAACCCAATCTGCATGTCTCTGGACTGTGGGAGGAAACCTGGCTACCCAAAGGAAACCCACCAAGCATGGGGAGAACATGAAAACTCCATGCACATACAGCACTATAAAAGCCCATGGCTGGAATTATATTTTACTCCCAAGTTGATATTTGACAGGTACGATATATCCCCAAAGTTCAAAACAAGTCTTTATTTAACTTTAAGTATTTTTCAAGTTTTTATTTGTTTCAAATAGCTTTTGTCCAGACCACATCCACCCATCACCTAAACCACATTCACTTAGAACACTCGCCACTGCATCCCTCCAACATGTGATGGATTAAGCCATGTGCAGTATTAGAGACTGTCAAGAATGCAGGACTAATGATGGAAGATGTACATATCCTCTACCTAGGATGTGAAAGGAACAAAATACTGGCTCACTGATGATGTATTACACAAGGTGTATGGTTAGGAGCACTATTTTTTGGAGAGAAATAATTTTGAAAAATGTAGCAGGCTGAGGAACAGTGTGGTGCCACATGGGCAGTCTGGGCACGTCGTTGTACATGTATCAGGTGTTGCACACCATCCCTGGTTGATAAGACATATCTGTATCTGTAGAACAGTGGACTCTATGCATCTTTGCACCAGTTTTATGTAAGGCAATTTTCCATGGACCGGCCATCGTTCGCTCGTAACAACGCATAATAAAATGCATAATAACATACCGTAACGCAGAATCAGTGTGAGCCCGGAGTTTATTTCCCTGCGGCAAAACGGTCCCATCTTGGATGGATGGGAGACGAATGACACCCGAAGTGTATTCCTTATGTCCGGTCTGCTCAGTAATTTCGTTTTCCTTGCTGTCGCTGCAGACGACCCCATTTCACAAAGAGAGGTTGTTGGAAATGGAGGAAGGATTTTCAGCGCTTTGTGGTGATCTCATGATATTAGGCTTTAATTTTAAACCAGAACGTTGGCGGAGTTGAGGTTGTCTCAAATATACTTTTAAGGCCGCAGCTCTTATACAGTACAGTGTGGGCTTGGAGCATGTGAATCACATGTTGCGATAAACCCGTAATTTAGGTAGGACTATTGACATTTTCTTTTTATGCTTTGAACACTTTGTTACCAGTCTCAAAGTATCCTCTGCTGTCTTATCATTGGGTATTTTCCCTTTTATCAAAGAAGCTCCCTAGAGCCGTTTTTTTTTTTTTTTTTACTCATTTAAGGTAGCGTTAGCTTGTAACATTAGCGTAATTGGCATCAAAACCAATACAGAGACAAGTGTGGGAAAGAGGTACAAAGGGAAGTGAATGAGAGATGATCTGGTCATAAAAAACACACTCTACAGACTCCAATAATAGTAATAATAAAAAGAAATCATTCATTAATTCATTTCCAGTACTGCTGGGATAAGCTCCAGGCCCCCCGCGACCCTGAATACAGGATAAAGCGGTTTAGACGATGTGTGAGTGGAGACTTTTAGACCTATTGACTCCCTGGGTTCTTCTAAAAGCTGCTTTGCCCTTTAGGCATACTAATTTCGGTGTGATATATGACAATGATTTTAAATTAAGAAGCTTAGTTGTCAAATCTAGCATCTTTCAGCTGAGAGTTCCTTAACAAAGGTCAAGCACTTTTTGCCCTTGAAAAACTTTGAGAAAGCGATGCAATATTCTTTCATTCATTTATTTATTCATTTTTTTTTTTTACTGCTTATCCTGTTTAGGGTTTCAGGAAGCCTATCCCAGGACTTTGGGCATGAGGTGGGGTACGCCAACACATTGCAGGGTACACAAACTCATTCACACACTATGGCAAATTAGCCTCTTCTTCATGTCTTTGGACTGTAGGAGAAAACCAGTGTGCCCAGAAGAAACCCAGTAAGCATGGGGAGATTTTATAAACTCGAACCCGTCAACCCTGGAGGTGAAAGGCCACTACGCTACTTTCATTCCACATTTTAATTAAAACGTCCTTAAATAAAGGTTTAAACCAATATGAAGCAAAAAACAGACTTCTTAACCGCTATATTTCTTATAAACAAAGAAGGATATGTGCCAACTAGGAAGTTTGGATCATTTTAGTGACTCTTCGAATCTTGTTCATCAAAATTAACAAATAGTTTCTTGAGTCATTTAGTTCATTTCGTTCTTTTGATCAGAAATAAAATAAAATGTTACATTTTCAATAAACAGACCCCCAACACGTCTACATACAAAAATTTTCGCTATAGTTCCAGTAATGAAAATATTACAATGCAGAATAAACAGAATGAGCAGCTCACCTGTCATATCTTCTGGTACCGAATTGTTCGTTCTTTTGTCACATGACTCTCATAAACGCTATGCAATGCATTAGACAGGAAACAGAATAGAGCGTTTCTTCTCACGAGTCTTCTAGTCCGAGTCGTTTGTCCTTTTGAATCTATTGAGTCTATGGAAGACACGTGACAAAAGAACAAACGACTTGGACTAAATGACTCGAGAGGTAACTGCTCATTTCTGTTTCCTGCACATAACCTACGGAGGTTTTGCGATTCTTTGAGCATGCACGCCCAGTAGAAAATGAACGAATCACCCTGTGAGATTACTCGTTCTTCTGAGTTATGTTAAAGACTTGTTCAAAAAGAATGAATCGATCATAAACGATCCATCACTAGTGCCTACTACTGTATATACATGTATGTCATGTATGTGTTCAGATAATTAAGTCCAGTTTGACACTCTTTTCTACTGTACCATGAATGTTCTGAACTATGCCTGCGAAACCGAGTTACGCACCAAATACACACCCATAATTGTGATACATTACTGCATTACAGTAACTGAGCAGTATACATTTACAGGGGCAGAAATGTTTATTCAATGGTTTAAGGTTCCCTAGAAATAAAAATAAAAAAAACATTTTCCTATACAATGCTGTAAAGAGTCCCTTAGCACCAGTCAAACAAGTAATGAAAACACTATTTTACGTGGCAAAGCATCATTGCATATACAAATCTCATGCCAATGATGTCTTTATGGCTCACTAAATATGATATTCAGTAAAATAATCAGTAAAAATTGTTCTGTTCCTTTTAGAGAGGCTTAATTTAGAAAATAAACTTATTTTACTGCTGCGTTGTTATTCCAAGAAATTAGCAACATTTCTACAGTTTAGCAGTGACAAAATCTCTCCATGTTTTGATACCACCCAATCATAGACTTTGGCCATAATATTACAGAAGAGAATAATTCAGAA
Source organism: Clarias pachynema (assembly GCA_030014365.1). Classification (NCBI taxonomy): domain Eukaryota; kingdom Metazoa; phylum Chordata; class Actinopteri; order Siluriformes; family Clariidae; genus Clarias; species Clarias pachynema. The sequence goes on along the minus strand of JAQMYL010000003.1, from coordinate 20,841,333 downwards.
ACCTCAACGTGATTGGCCAATACAGCACAAGCAAATACATCAAACAAGATGTGCATGTTTTTTAGTAAACAATTAAGGATGATGCATTTTTTTTACTAGAGGCAAGAAGTTTTTCCAGTTTTTTTTAAAAGAAACATCAATGTGTGTAGTGGTTATTTAGAAAAATTATTTTTGCCCAATATTTGAAAGGAGTCAATAACTATGCAGTTCACTGTGTATTCAATATTGCTGGCATGTGGTATCTTGTGTTCAATAGTCCATGAAAAATTGTTATTGATCACATAAGGATGTTTTTGCTATCAAAAACAAATGGAGACACACAGACGAGAAGGCTTTTTCTTATGCCACTTCTGGGAGACTGGCACTTAACCAGACTAACTCTGACAATTTCCAAAAACAAGCCAGCATTTTCTAATCACGTAGTGGTAGTATCAGTCTTTTTCTGGAACACTGAGCATCAACAAATGTTTGTTTGCTATGTTGGCAGATGCATGTTCGTGAAGGACTTTCTTTGGATTATCTTAAGAATACAACTTAAACACACACAAATAGTGACTTTTGAAAGAATTTAGTGCTTGGGTCTGAATCAACCCTTGATCTAAAATTTGCTATGGCATTTGTGAGATACTAGAATTAGTGAATAGTACTAATAGGTAAAGAAAGGGAAGATAAAAGGAAATATCATAAACAAGATATATCACTCACTCACTCAAAGCGGTATATACCGCTTTATCCTGTACAGGCTATCCCAGAAGACCTAGGACACGAAGTGTCTGGATGTGGTGCCAATCCATAGCAAGGCACACAAAAACACATACACACACATGCTCATTTGCACACTATGAGGGAGTTTGGGAATGTGAGTTAGCCTAATCTGCATGTCTTTGGACTGTGCTGGATGAGGTGCTAACAAACTACAGGCAATTTGGGAATGCAATTTGGGAATGCCAATTAATCTGCATGTCTGTAGACTGTGGGAGGAAACCGGAGTACCCGGTGGAAACCCATCAAGCATGGAGAGAACATGCAAACTCCATGCACTCAGACCCGAGGAAGAAATAAAACCTGGACCCTGGAGGTCCTAAGCCACTAAGGTCACTAAGCCACCGTGCTGCTGTACACAAGATATGTACAGTAGAAAATTCTCTGGAAGCTATAAATAAGACAAAATATTTGGTGTGTCCAATTTATACACTGACACTAAACCTACAGCACATTCCTGTCCAATATCAACAGATTTAAGAAACTGATTATCTATACCGAACACTGCTATGTCTGTCAACCCTTTAGCCTTTCCTGAATCCCGCTGGCAAATCCATTTTAACTTTATTTTGTTTTGAGCACTCACTAAATATTGAGTTTCTTTCCTGTTGGTTGAGCAACTAATAATGCAAAAGAAATCATTTAATGCAAGCATTTAGTTTTGGAGTTTTTCTCATTACAGCTGCAATACAAAAGCGTGTAAACAACTATCACACAGGGAAGAAAGCTTTAACGCCAATACCCTTAAACACAGCAGTATGCACTTGACTCTCGTTGAACAAAAGAAATGCCCATGGGCAGCAGACACACTCCATTGCTCTAATGTAGAGTAATAATGTAGAGCTCACTACCCATTCATACACATCGGCCAAAAACCTGGGACAAATCTTTTAGCATGACGGCTGCAATGTGTGTAAATAGGATTAGTTATCACTGCTTCTACTGGGTGTCTCATTATCACACACTGGCATTAAAAAAAAAACACATCTGTCTGCTTCACTGAAATACCGGCCAATGTTCATGTCTCTCAGGCCATTTGCAACAAGTGATAATGACATAATGGAGACAGATCTTTGGCAATGCATGAATCAATTTGTAGTCTTTAGGATGATTGGCTAAAACAGAAGGACCAGAGGGAATACAAGAACGGATTATAAATATTGCTTCAAATGAAGCTTTTTCAAGTCAAACACAAGTGAAGAACTGTTAAATGAACTGTGCTTAGAAGGCCATGATCGGCACAGCAGGACCATGCACCATGAACAGCAGGAAAAAGCAACAGGTCAAAGAGTCTTACCAGTGAGGTGAAGATGTAGGTGTAGTAGACAGAAAGCATTCCTAACTCGGATGCCTATGAGGGAAAAATAGAGACAGAAAAAAATAACTTCAATTCATGACAACCACATTACACACTGCCTTAGTATGAAAGGCTTCTTTCATTGATCAAAATTGGCAAATATGCTTAGGCATTTGTATTATCTGAGCATCACGGTTGCCTACAGTGTTTTCCTTTTACTCAGCAGAGAGAACAACATGGTGTACGGAGATTTAAGCTCTGTTTAGATACAGATCAAAGACAACAAAGGAGCATGGTACTCATGACCCACTAGACTATTCTATTCAATAATTACCTATTGTTACCTGGGAAACAGCCACAAAAACATTTCAATTTAATGTGATAAGTGTTAGAACATTTCAATAATTACTTGCTATGAGACTCTACAAAGACAGAGTGGACACACTACATAGTACATGCATATGTGTCGAGTGTCTGTGTTTTAGATTCTGAGGATCTGAGAAGTGGTGAATTCATCATCAAAAAAAGTATAAATAAATAAATAAAATCTTTATTCAAAAGAAAGCAAAATAAGTCCACCTGAGGGAAACCATTCAAATCACCCTTCAGCCTTGACCATATCCACAGATTTGACAGACTCTTTCTCATAAACTTTGCTCTCTCTCTCAGACACGGGTACATTAAAACAATTAAACCCACAGGGTCTACTCAACCAGGGATCTGCTCAACACAACATGCTTTTGTGTTCCGTAGACGTACTGTCGAATTAAAATTTCAAGGAGCTGAAGTGGTTCGTAAGGATGCTTACTTTTCATATGTTAATGTCATCAATAATAATAATAATGATGATAATAATAATAATAATGTTGTTAGTCTTTTGTCTGCTCCCATTGAAGGGTGGCCACAGCGGACCAACAGATCCGCACAACAACTTGGCACAGGCCGTTCCTGACGCAACCCTCCCATTTTATCCGTGCTTGAGACTGGCACTGCATCCAGCGGCTGGGGTTTGGGCACTGGCTGGGAATCGAACCTGGACCTTCCACATTGTAGGCGAGTAACCTACCACTGAGTGAACAATAATGATGATAATGTTGATGATGTCATAACCACTTAACCATTAATACCACTCATAACCACTTAACCATTTAAAGTATTTCGGAATTGCCTTTGAACGACCTGTGTTGTGTATCCTGGCTAGTGTCGAAAATACAAAGGTAACTACCTTTTAACAAAAGTCTGAATCCCAAAACCCTCTCTAACCCATGATCTAGGGCACTGGTTCCCAAACTGGGGGTCGCGGAATAATTTCAAGGGGTCGCGAGAGGGATAAAATATATTTTTTTTTTTGTGATTATAATACACACTTTTCAGTATTACAAATAAATGCTATAAATAAATATTTTCTGATTTGCAAAGATATTACTGATTGAGTGTGAGTGTTTAAATTGAGTGTTAAAAAAAAATTTTCGCGACTCAAAGATATGACATCACTGTGCGACTGGCTCACTAGTTATTGCTACAGCGCACAACTGCACGTGAAAACCGCAACTGCCGAGATGGATAAATTTGTT
>JAQMYL010000003.1:20824436-20837600 GCA_030014365.1 Clarias pachynema | reverse complement strand
ATGCCCAAGTTCAAACAACTGGTGGCACAAAGAAGATGTCACCTTTCACACTAAAAGGACTACCATGTCATTTTTGGATATTGTTCGAAAATTTGGGGTTTGACTTTTTTTGTAGTTCTCTATTTGAAATTGGACTGTCATTTTTCCGGACATCGGACTGAATAGAAATTTGGTAAGTGGACCTTTCAAATTTATATTTGAGTACCCCTGTTATAGAGCGTAAAGCACAGCATATTCTATAGTGTTATATAATATGTAACAGAAGGCCAGTAGGACAAATTAAAATAATTATTGAATAAAATACATTGTAGCCTAGTGGATTTGCTTAAGATTGGTGACCCATCATAAATAGATTATAGACTATAGACTATAGAGGCATGTGGTGCTCAATGGGTAAGACTTTGGACTACTGATTGTAAGGTCATGGGTTCAAACCCCATCATTAACAAGTTTCCACCATAAGCTGATAAAGAAGATAAATGCAAGTTGCATCCCTACAGGGATGTAGGCGCCCCTGTCCCCCCCAAAATCCGGACACATCAATCAGATCGAGAGATAATGTAATTCATCTGATACTCGTGATGTTCTTCTCTGGCTCTGAGACTTCACCACCGGTTGTTCAGACATCTACCAACCAGATGGACAATCATTAGGACAATATCTCCACCAATAATTAGGGCCAGATGTCTCTCTTTGTTTTTAAAAACTGACCTCGCCATGTACATCAAAACTTTACCTGTGACTTGTTTATCTGAATTGTGCAGAATATTACAACTAGCCCACCAAGTCCCGCCTGTGGCCTTTGAGATGGTCTGCAAAACCTTGGTACCTCCACTTCTTATGTTCATTGTGAGAACATCTTGGGATGGCAAGGATTTAGCTGTATGAATAGAAACATGAACAATGCTACCCAGGAATCACTCGTAAATGCAAGAACCTTTTTATACAAGTAATCTTGTCTTCTACATAGAAGGCTACAAGAGACTACAAGATGAATGCTCTACAAGCACTACAAGATGAATGCTCTACAGCTCATCTAGATCCAGTGCATTTCCTGATTCCAAAATCTTTTCTCCAGGGACAGCTAGACAGAGGCAAGTCCCCATATAGGCAATAGATGTTTGTAGCTGCCAATTCAGCACTCAACAGCATGGAGGATAGCATCTCTCTTGGGTCTCATTATGACCTTTCTGTAAGAAATGTCTGCCATGTTTTCTGAAGAGCCCATCATCTCAGCATTGTACCGCCACTCAGTCTTCTTGGTTTAATAACTCTAGGAACCCTAGGAAAATGTCTAATTTATTTATTTGTTTGGAAACATGTGATATCTGTATCAGAGAATGGCTTGAATGTACAGTACTGTGTGAAAGTTTTAGGCCTGGTGGAAAAATGCTGTAACTTAAGAAAGCTTTCAAATATAGAAGTGTTGTGAGTTTCTTTTTATCACTGAACAAAATGGAATTTAAGTGAACAGACGAGAATTTGAAATCAAGTTGAAGTATTTAGTGTGACCACTCTTAAACAGCATAAATTCTTGTAGGCTTTTGAAGGAACTCGTGGTACTGTATGTGGTAGGTTGTTCCACATATCCTGGAGAACTAACCACAGATCTTCTGTGGATTTAGGCTGCCACAAATCTTTCTGACTCTTCATGTAATCGCAGATAATGTTGAGATCAGGGCTCTGTGGGGGCCAAACAATTACTTCCAGGACTCCTTGTTTACCTCTACAATCAAGATAATTTTTTATGATATTGGATGTATTTGTATGTTGTCCTGCTGCAGAATAAATTTAGGGCCAAACAAAGGGCTCCCTGATGGTACTGCTTGATGGATACGCATCTGCCTGTAATTCTCACCATTGAGGACACCATTAATCCTGAGCAAATCTCCAACTCAATTTCACTCACTCACTCACTCATCGTCTATACAGCTTTATCCTGTATTCAGGGTCGTGTGGACCTGGAGCGACCCTGATACGCACACAATATACCGGACTTTAGACATTTTATACAATCGCTTACACACTGAACATATTGTTTAGAATTGTAAATAAAGGTATTTGCAGTGTCTATTTTTTGTACAGTACACGTGAGCTACTTCCGCGATTCAACCGGAAGTAGTTGGAAGTAGAACTGGAAGTAGAACCGCGGTCCGTTCGTATCTGCGGAAATTTTTTACTAAAATGTTCATAAATCGGGGATTACCTGTATAATCTGTGTCTCATCATGCACATTACTGGCAAACTTTTCACTTCAGGAGTCTGCATGCCTAAGGTTCTTATCAACACTCATCAGTGGCATAATTCCTAGTGATCATCACCAAGTATCTTTAAGTTGTTGGCTCCTAATAACACTGTGCATATGTGTTATGCAGATGATTCTCACTGAGGTGGAGCAAAACAGAATGCTGGTTATTTATGCAATTTTATTTCTGTCTACTGCAGGACTGCGTTATAGACTCTCACCTTATCCTGGTAGCCAAGCAATGATCTGGGGTTTGATAAACCACAGTTTCATAGGTGAGCTTTAAATGCCATTATCAGGAGTATGGCCAAGGACTTGACTATTTAATTATGTTAGGTTTACCACAAAACATGAGTCATATTTTAACAAATGTGTTTAAAAGACTACCATGACTATCGGTATATTTCTTTGCGTCATGTTACAGCTTTCCTTGTGGTTAAAGTTCCATAAACATTTTCTAAATATCTCTCTCAAAAGAATGACATTTTCTTACAGAACCATAATTTAGCAATGAAATGCTCTGCAACCTTTATCAAAGTGCTTTACAAAATCTTCAAAAGCAAACAGGCATAATCACAATGTGCATAAATTAAGCACTATTTCACTGAGGAACAGCCTTAACAATCGCATGGCAAGCACGGCTATTCAGAAAACTCTTTTCCATTGTCAACGCTAATAGACTTACAACAGTAGAAACTCCTCACTCAGTATTCAAAGCTTCATGAACAATGAAAAGCCTGACTCAAAGTAATCATTTCCATTATCAATCCCTTCATGAATCAGTGTGATTGTTGGCATAATCATAAATGTTTTTTTTTTTCAAGACATAACGCACACACGAATAAAGCATAAATAGCATAGACCCTTAGAGTTGAAGGCCTTCCAACCACTATCTGACAAACTACTTAATGGATTCATGGAATTAATCAGTGATTGTCAAGTAGAAAATGACAGTAATTGAAAAATACAACTAAGTGGTTCATGCAAAAAAAGTTCTATAGCCATATGTAAACTGATTAATGATGTTAACCAGCTGACATGAACTGAATGTTAGGCTATTTTTAAAATGCATCATATTGTAAAAAAAAAAGAAAAAAAAGAATTAGGTGATATTATAAATTTACAATCTTTACAAATGGAAATTCATTCTTCTCATTTTCTTGAGAAGAATAAGACATAATACAGTGTACATGAGCTTTTAAGGGGTAAGGGCTGTGCTCAAGACTTACAGCTTGCCAGGACTACTACTACTACGTCCAATAATAATAATAATAATACTAATAACAATAATAATGCATAGAAAAACGGAATAAAGCAGTTGTAAAAGTACATTAGTGAACCCTTTTAAATTTCATGTCAGGTAAGACTACAGAAAGGCAGTTTCTCGGCTCTATACAGGTCCAATAAAGCCCTGCTTTTGCTCTTAAATTGCATATTTCCTTCCAATTTTATCCTATTTATTAAAGCGAATGAGGGTAAAACTAGCTACAACAGCCACATGGGTTTTTTCAGCTTACAATAATTGTGTCCATGCATCAGTATTCTATAATGTAAGAATTGCCCTTGCAACTGACCATGTAATTGGAACGTGTACCCGGGAGCGTCAGCTTGAGCATTGGCAAACAGCTCTGCCACGCTTGGCCATATCGTCAGTTGAACAACAGCCAATTCCCCCGCTATGCTGCGTGCATGCTCCTCACATTGAAAAGGGTGTGTGTGGGAGATGAGGAGGAGGCCGGGGAGATATGGCAGGGCGAGAGAAAAGCAAATCCTCCCTGTTGTGAACTGCACTATTCACTGGCAAAGCACAGCACCCAGTGTTACCACAGCAACAAGAAAAGCCAAGGAATAGCTTAAGATGGCAATCCTAATACTTGAATAAGGCCAGGAAGAGTAAATAGAAGAGAATGCATTACTGCAAATGTCAGTGACAGACTTTGAAACTTCAGCAAAGGAGGCTGGTGAACTCCATTTGCTCTGGTATAGGAGATGTGAGGCAGGATGTAGACGGAAGCAAATGTTTATTAAAGTGCATTGTTAAATAGAAATACAACAAAAAGACAGCACTACATTATAAATTGGAAACTAGCAATTAGCGTAGCATTAGCTTAGTGTGAACATCCAGAAACAGAACAGAAATCAGCTGGCAGGGAACTGAGAAAATACAGAGTTTAAATAAGGCAACTGATTAAACAAATGGCAAACATCTAAAACTAATTAAATAGAACAGACGTGAACAGTAACAAAACCAGCCAAATAAGAGTCCTATAAACACTAACCAGAGATTGCATGGGAAAACAGTGAAAGAACATCCATCCAAAGGCTGGCATGCCAACAAGTGTACCAGTGCATCCACACTATCACCAGTAGGTTCCCCCCAATGCAGAGGGTATGATAAAGGTCATGGGGGATGTAGCCCCCATGGGGGGGTGAATCCCTGAATTTAGCCTGGCACAATGCCTAGAGATGAGTTTGGCATGGGCATTGGGCTGGAAGTTGGAGAGCTACGTGGCCTTGGGTAAAATGGGAAGTACGTAATTCACATCTGGGGCAAGAAGATGTATCTGACATCTGTATCGTGCTGGTGTGTGGAAATCGCCAGGTTGATCTTCACAGTAGTTAAACTATAAGGGTGGTCTGTGGAGGCTGCAGGTCCACAGAGTGCTGAGCTTAAAGCAATAAGAAAGAAAGTCTAGCTTTAAGCAATAGTGTTGTGTAGCGGGCGTGATTTTTAGCAGAGCTGAAACAGGGTTTCCGTACAGGGCCCCTTCTCAGCCTGGACACCCTCGGGCTCTGTGACATCAGCCCTTGATTGGTTCACAGTATGAGAAACCTCTTTATCCTGGACACTTTTGCGCTCCGTGCAGTCAGGCTTTTGACAGATTGCGAGACAGGAGCCTGTCCCACTCAGCTACTCCTGTTCGTTCTGGTTTGAAGGGCTCTCACTGTATCATGAGGTGGGAGCCTGTCCAGTCAATGACCCTCGCTCACTCAGAGTCACAGGCATACTCACACAGGCAGACTTTAAATAAAAGTCTGCCTGTGTGAGTCAGGTTTACGCGAGATATGCTATGAACTAGAGATGAGCAATTAGGAAATCATTGGCTTAGTGTTAAACATAGCTCAGGTTTAGCAACCTAGGAGCAATATTAACAGTACAGAATCCAACTATAGACACATACCAGACAACACAACACAGAAGAGACATGGAACTGAGAAATCACAGAGTTTAAATAAGGCAACACATCAAACAAGATATCTGACAGATAACTGAACAAATGTAAGTGGTGAGGAAATGAAAAAATACTAAACAAGAAGTGAAAACATGGCAACACCAGTCATAATAAGAGTGCCATTCGGTACTAACAGACTGTTAAACTATGGAGTTGAAAGCACTACACACAAGTGAAGTGCAGAAAAAAAGGCAGAAAATGTTCATCTTTTCTGAACCAGCCAATAACCTTCTTGAACATACTAAGGGAGACTCACAAATCTATGATTCTTTCCAGGACATTTAGATGACTTGCACAAAAAAGGCCCACTCCAAATCGGAAAGCTGTTTCTGAAAAGATACACCATATAGCCAAGTGTATGTGGATGCCAATTCATCAGACCCATATGTGGGTCTTTCCCAGCCATGGTTGCTGTGGAATAAATCAATTGGCCTGAACAGAGTCTGGATTTGAACCACATTGGGCACATTTGGGATGAGTTGAATTGTCGACTACACACCAGGCCTCCATTGCCCCCATTAGTGCCTGAGAGCTCACTACTGCTCTTGTGGCAGAATGGACACTTCCTAGGGTGACCAAATATGTGAGCGGAAGTTAAAGTCAAACCAGAACTTCTGATGAAATTCCTCAGGAATGATGGTGTAAAGCCGACTGACATTGACAGAAGCTGATCAGACTCTTAGTTGAAGGAAAACATTTTAATGATGCAAATGTTTTAAAGAAGGCTATACATCTGTGAATGATGATCTTGGCCGAGGTGGCTCAGAGCCCACTGCAGTTGTTTCTGTAAAAATTCACCGAGTGGAATACCACATGCACATTACAGGAACTTGGCTGAAAGTTATTGCCACATCCCCTGGGCAGTCTTGACCTCGCTCCCAACAAATGTTTGGGTCTTGAAAGGAGTTCCTGGGAGGCCGGCATTTTTAGCAGACAGTGTGATCATGGCTCCATGTTACTGAGAAAACTTTCTACCTTGATTGTATCCAAGGTATTGATTGGCCCAGTAAAATTCCTAGTATAAATTTGTTAGTGTAGCAGGGGATTACATAGAAAGAATAAAGTAGTTTCTAACTGTTATGTTATTCTGAACAATCCAAAAAAAGTCCTGGTTTGTCTTCAGAGCCCCTCATATAATTGGTCAATTGTTCACATACTTTGGGCAATACAGTGTCCTTCTGCTTTGAGCTTGTTTGAGTGCATTACTGTAAAAGAGATTCTACAGATCCCCTCTTTCATTCACACTGCTTTAGATGTCCTAAAACATTAACTAATACAAATTTACTTTAAAAAAAAAAAACAATGGCCAATCTACCAGGGCTAGTATAATTCTGTAAAATTTTAAAAGCAACGAGAGAATTAATAACTCTGTTAAACGTGCAATTAGCCACTGAATACCAGCCAACTCCTCTTTGTTCTTGCATGTCTGTGCTTCATACCTAAGGGCAAAGTTTGTTCTGAACTTACAGTAACTTCCTTTCTCTTGTACAGTATCCTACCAGGAGAGAGGCTACATTTAATCCACCAATTTGTAAAATCCTCAGTATTTCAAATAAAGACATTCACCTGCAACATTGAATAACAAAACCTACTGTATGCCTGTTGAAACTGTAAAAAATTAGCCTGTATGCAGGAGTGCAATACATTAAATCATGTATAACCAGGTCTAGAACTTCAGAATGACAGGGGAAAATGACCATGGCATGGATGTTGGTGCCAGCTGGGCAAATTTACCTATTTCAGAAACTGCTGATCTCTTAAGATTTTCATACAAAATGATGTCTAAGGCATTTCACAGAATGGTGTAAAAAACATCCAGTTAGCTGCAATTCTGTGGGGGCTTTGCCTTGTTGATGACACAGGTCTGACAAAATGGCCAGCTGGTAAAAGCTGAAGAGCTTGAAAAGTTGTGTTAACTCAAGTAATAGATCTTAAGAACCATGGTAAGCCGAAAAGCATTTAAAAATGGACAGAACATCAAACCTTGAGGCACATCAGAAAGTTCAAATCATTAGGAATTGAACTTTGAAGGCTACAAAAGAATACGGCCTCACTTAGTTCCACTTCTGTTAGGGCTACTGACTCTGAGGCTACAGTGGGCACAGCCTTAATGAAAGAAGGGATGATTATATTTGCAAGTTTTTAATACATTGCATCATTATCGCATCATTAGCCAATTTGATAGCTGCATGGGCTACAGGCATTCCTATTAAAGTGATTACAGTTTATTAAAGTGATTACAGTTTTAGGTAGTATTTGTTGGTATTTCAAATAACATTTTCAGGAGTAATAGTTAAATATGTACCTTATGTAATATGTCAAGTTCAATTAGCTAGCAGATTAATGTGGCTGCAGAAGCAAGGTTGAGTGCCAGCTGTGAACCAGAACAAGAGTTTTAGAGAGCAAATGGGCAATGGGTAATAATTTACATCTATGTGCAGTTGATGGTAGCCTATTAATGTGCTTTTTTACAGAAGGAGTTCAGGAACAACCCTGCAGAGCAAATGTGAACTTAAGTGAAAAGAATGGAATTGGTTGTGTGTTTAATTTTTATTTGTTCTACGGTAGGATTGATGCTAAGGAGAAGCACTGAAATGGGGACATTACAATTTAGTTAACTGATACGGTTAGTAAAACAGAGGTATCACTAAACTTGTTATTGTAGTTTATTACTACAGTGGAACCTCGGATTGCGAGTAACCCGGTTTGCGAGCAAAATCTTTAAAGAAATTTTGACTTGAAAAATGAGCGAGTCTTGATTTATGAGTACCAAATATCATCGAGCATCATGTGGCACGCATACGCTTCTTGTTTTGACTCGCTGAGGTATTGTGGGTAATCGTCTCCCCTGCTAGTATAGTCAACATCTGTGCGTGCATGTAGTGTTTACTATAACAATGTGAACCCGTGTGTGCATAAAACATCTTTAATTTTGTGTTTGTATGTGTGTGTGTGTGTGTGTGTGTGTGTGTGTGTAAAAAAGTCGTCCTGAATTTAATTGAATTTGCCAGCTAAGCGTCATACAGAGTAGACTGTTATGAACTGGGTACTGTGATAGCTTTCTGTCCTTGGCCAGCATTTCCTTTTTTTTCAGTAATTTATGCTACATCGGCTTTTCTGTGGAATCGGACAGGACAGGCTGGCCTTCACAAGCATAGATGAGCCTTGCATGCCTATGATCCTGTCACCAGGTAGCTGGTATATAATTGATAATCAATGTCATTCAATTCACCTGCCAGTGGTGTTAGTTGTGGCTGATCATGTGCAATATATAATGTAGAGAGCATGAACGATAGGATTTTAAGTCCTTGAGTGGATGTATTATTACTTATAAATCAGCAGTGCAATGAAAGGTATGGCAAGCAAAGCAAAATTCTGAATTGACAACCCACAAATCAACAGCTTGTATTTACTCTCAATGTTTCACCAGGCAACATACATGCTATGGGTCATTGCACATGATTTAACGCTATATTCACAGGGCTTCTCAGGAATCATGTCCTGGAGCCTGTGATCGTACATAGCTGAGGTATAAAGGTACTTCAATTAAGTTTCCAAGAAAAACTATGTGTCAAAGTTATAACTGATTAAAATAATTACCCTTGTTTTTTCAGTCTTGCCTAATTGTTTTTCATATTTACGTATTATTATTATAGTCTATTATCATCTACACTGTATTGCACTGCTTAAAGGCAACTGTTTGTTTTAATGATGGTAATGTCATGTAGATATATTTTTTTTATCATGACTCTAAAAGATAACTTTCCCTAAGTATCTATTGACCAACTGACCAATTTTTGAAAATAAGTCACCCAGTGGAAGAGGAAGAGGAAGATAGAAAGGTGGAGAAGTGCTGGACGGTTGCTGGAACCAAAGAGAGTTGTAGAAAACTGTAAGTTAGTAGGTAGGATTCCTTATTCAGTTTCTCATGAACTGTGGCTGTGGTATACAACAAATGGAGGAAGTATTAAATGAATTACTATAAAAGGCTGCTATTATGCAAGGTGGGACAGATGGCTATCTGCATTTAGATGCTGAGTTATAATAGAGACAAATCCTGATATAAATAGGGTTTGACTTTCATAATTGATTGCCTAGAACAAAGGCTAATCTAAAGCGTACTCAATGACTAAATGGCTGTAATGTATTGAGTGGTAACAGCAGCTCAGTGTACAAGGTGGTAATCAAATCTCAGAACTGCCACTGAGTCAATGTTTGGTTTTTGACAGATTTTAAACTAAGAACTCTGTTCTTGGAATTTAAGCAATTTCTTCCATACTTTGCTTTAGATTAAATGAACTAAAAAAGTCAGAATGAATGCAAAATATATAACATTTTCTATGAAGTTGCACACACTTGCAATGTCTCAAATATGCTTCCTGAGGATTTAACCTGAAAGCAAATCCAATAGCCATATTTTAACTTTAGATAAAATATGCACTCCATCCATTCATCTAGGAACCTCTGTATTCCAACTAGGGACGATGGAGGCCAATGGTGACCACACAGTATTTATTCCCATTTGTACGAGTGTGGTAGGACCTCTGGTCAATGGAGACATGCATTCACATAGTACAGGCAACTGGAAATGGCAGTATATATTATTTTTAGGGCCCAAGCACTGCAGGACCCTCTTGTTTTGCTAAGGATTTTTTTCCCACCCTTTGGACTTTTTGGGGCGTCTTAACATGCTCAAAAACTCATGAAAATTGGCAGACAGGTTGGAATCTGCTGCCATTAGGATGCCTGAGAGTCGTGTGGCCCGGGGCCTCCAGGGGTCCCCACACGAGATTTTGCTGGATAGCTCATATACACTTTCACGAAGGAACACGAAACCCGGTGCACATTGAGCCGAACAACTTTCGCACTGCATGTCCTGGGCTCAACTCAACAGGAGGCCGGTTATTTTGGATCGTTCACAAAAACGCACCCGATGGATTTTTAATACGCTCCTCCTAGGGAATTTATACGATCGCCACCAAATCGGGCTGATGTGATCTAAAGACACTGAGGACGCAAAATTGCGGAGGGATTTTTGATATCTCAAACGGGTCAGTCGTGATAATGTCTTAAACTTACACCGAAAAATTATTAACACACAGACGGACGCACACACAAACACACTCTTACATCACAAACATGCACACATACAGTACATACACACACATTACAAATGTTAACACTCACGCGCACACACACACACACACACACACACACACACACACACACACACACACACACACACACAATGTTGTAGTGGGAATATTTGTGGGAAGCAGATGTTCTCATAAGCACATTAATATTGTAGATATATTCTATCCGAATGCCTAATGAAGGATATTTGGAATTTCACGATCAATGAAGTATCTATCTATTAAATGATCCAGTGATATCTATATGCTAAACAACTGCTAGTCGGCTAGCTAAGGGTCAGCTAGTTACAGGTACCTCTGAACATCAGCGATTTCAGCGTCCAAGAATGAACACTGTTTATATCCTCCATTCTTAGCTAGGTCATGTTGTGTGGATAAATCTTTCTAGTTACTGGTGAACAGTTTTCGTATTGAGAACGGAACGTTTAAAGGAGGAGTCAGTGATGTGATTCAAATATAATAAATTTTTTAGCCAAATTCAGCCATTGTCTCGTCACAGTCTGCTAGCTGCCTGGTCTGTGCGTGGGCAGAAAAAAATCTGGTGTTCGTACACAGCCTTCGCTCTGTAAATGGGAAACGAACAAAGTGCTGCAAAACGTGCCAAAAAACACCATTTCAGCCAATTAGCAACAGACAGTTTGGACTTGATGATGCTCTCAGCTCTATCGGGACTAGGTTTCTGGGTTGGGGCTTTCTATTTTGTGACATCACAGAACAGACTGGGCAGGAAAGTCAGCTTTAAAGTACAGGGAAGCTGAGGAGAGAGAGATTTATAGGTGGCCGTGATGCACCTTACCAACCAAAGGTGCAGAGCGGTACAGAAAGGAAACATGTTGAGAAGAAATAGTGTGTGGAAGTGCCAGATAAAAGCAGATGAAGAGTTCAAGATGCAGAACAGAAGACAAGTTCCGGAAAGGAAGTATTAGGTGTATTTTAAGGAAGGTTGGACTGGAAAATCGTCTTTAAGAGGAAAGATGAGCGAGAATTAGACCTACAGTTGGCAGGAATGTAACCTACTGGATTCCAACTGCCGATGAATAACAAACAAGAAGAAGTGCCATTGGATGATGGATGCCCAATTCACACACTACAAGAAATCCAAAAAAACACAGAGAACATGCAAACTCCACCCACACAGACCCGAAGCGGGAATCGAACCCGACCCTGAAGGTGTACTGTACTGCCAAACAGGTGGTTAGCAGACTGAAATAGAGAGATTTCTCTTAATGGTTTAATGGATCAATTGTGTCCACTAAACCTAAGTGGTCATGTGTTTTCAAGATGGCGCCAACAGAGTGAGGTCGGCAGCCGTCATGACTGCTCCGACCCCTTTTTCTTTGTTTTTGTTCTTAAGTCAGTTTTCAATTATCTAAAACCAGCAAATTAAACACCATTGAGCACATTAAGTATGATAGAGACACCCTTGTTTCTATTGGTCTACAATGTACTTACAATTTGCCATTTTTAACCCCTGGATCCAAGCTGGCCAAGTGAGATCCTGAGGGAGAACAAAGGATGCGATGCGAAGCGGCGGCCCCGAGGGAAACGAGCCGGCGTCAGGAACAGGCTGAGAGCCCGTGCACACCGCACACCTCTGCCTAGCATCTTGCTCGCCGATGTCCAGTCACTGGAGAACAAACTTGATGACCTCAGGGCCAGGGTAAAGTTCCAGAGAGACATCCGGGGCTGCAATCTCCTCTGCTTTACTGAGAAATGGCTGAACCCAGCGGTGCCAGACCATGCCATCCACTCGGCCGAGTTCTTCTCGGGTCACCGCATGGACAGGACACAGAACTGGGGGAAGGCAAGGGGAGGTGTTTAATGGTGAACAACAGCTGGTGCAACAGCGCGAGCGTTGTTCCGCTCACACGCTCCTGCACACCAAACCTTGAACTATTGACCATCAAATGGCGTCCTTTTTACCTTCCTCTGGAATTCACATCAGTCATAATCAGTGCCGTTTACTGTATATTTCACCACAAGCGGACACGGTCACTGCCTTCTGCGAGCTACATGAGGCACTCACACAGCACCAGACAGAACGGTATGCTGCATTTATTGTGGTGGGGGACGTTAACAACGCCAACCTCAAACGCATAGTGCCAAACTTTGATCAGCACATCACCTGCCCCACCAGGGGCGAAAGGACACTGAATCATTGCTACACAACAGTCAAGGATGGTTACAAGGCACAATCTCACCCTCCGTTTGGGAAATCCGACCATGCCACCATCTTCCTCATGCCAAAATACAAATAAAGGCTCAAACAGAAAGATCCGGTTGAGAGGGAGGTCGCGCGCTGGACGGACCAATCGCTGGCCGCGCTACAGGACACACTCAATGACTGATGTTCTGAAACAGCTCCGATGATATCAACGTGTTTATACGTGTAATTCCCTCCACACTCACCACCAAGCTGGAGCACCTGGAACTCTATGTGTCAGTGGATCTCCAATTTTCTAACTGGCAGACCACAGGCAGTAAGGATGGGCGGACATGTCTCAGCCTCCCTCACTCTCAGCACTGGAGCCCC
>JAQMYL010000003.1:20774329-20789218 GCA_030014365.1 Clarias pachynema | reverse complement strand
AAAGACACAACAAAACCAAAAAAAAAAAAAAAAAAAAAAAAACTATGACATATAAATCAGACACAGCAGTCTTGCACAGCATTAACCAAATAGTTCATAAGGTAAGTCAAGGTTAAAAGGAGCTGAAGTCACATAAATTGCCGGCACAAAGGTGCAAAATTACTCAGAGCAGCAATCTGGGTAAAAGGTAAGATTTAAGTAGCAATGATTTGAAAAAGTGTGAAGATTATAAGCAGTGAAAAATTAAGCAATTATGAAAGTAATGAAAAATTAAGCAAACTTAAAGAGAAGCACTAGCCCTGTGCCTAGAGCATTATGACTAAAATAATAAAGTGACTAATTCAGCTGTTTTTTTCTGAATATACACTCAACTTCGCCATCAGTCCATTCATTACGTACAACTTGCTAGTACTGAGTTGGATCCTGTTTTGCCTTCTGAACTGCCTTAATTCTTGACGGCATAGTGTCAACAAGGTGCTGGAAACGATTCTTAGTGATGTTCCTCCATATTTACATGATAGCATGATGCAGATTTCTCGGCTGCACATCCATGATGTGAATCTCTCGGTCCACCGCATCCCAAAGGTGCTTTATCGGATTGAGATCTGGAGGCCATCGGAGCATGACGGACACATTGGTATGGTCAAGACACCAGTTTAAGATGATTTTAGCGATATAACATGATGTCTTATATTCTGTGGTCATACAGGGATGAACATGGTCAACAATAATAATCAGGTATCCAACACACTGTTACACCATCAGCATCTGCCTGAACCGTTGATACAGTACAAGGTAGGATGGATCCATGCTTTCATGTTGTTTGTGCCAAATTCTGATCCTACCATCTGAACGCTACAGCAGCGTTCTTACCTGACACCAATTTCACCTGGTCTTCTGCTGTACTGTAGCCCAACCGCTTCAACGATTAGCATGTTGTCCATGCAGAGATGGTCTTCGCCATACTTTGATTGTCATGAGATATTATTTGAGTTACTGTTGCCTTTCTATCAACCAGTCTGGCCATTCTCCTCTGACCTCTGGCATTAACGAGGCATTTTTGCCCAGAGAACTGCTGCTCACTGGTTATATTCTCTTTTTCAGACTATTCCCTGTAAACCTTAGAAATGCATGAAAACCCCAGTAAATCAACACTTTTGGAAATGCTCAGAAAAGCCTTGCTGGCACTAACAACCATGCCACATTCAAAGTCACTTAAACACCTTTCTTACCCATTCTGCTGCTCTGCTTGAACTTCCCTGGATCGTCTTGACCATGTCTGCATGCCTAAATGCAGGAGTTGCTCACATGTGATTGGCTGATTAGATATTTGTGTTAATGAACAACTGAACAGGTGTACCTAATGAGGTGGCTGGTGAGTTTAGTATGAATATAGTCCTCTCGAAGGCTCTTTGCAAAGCAGAAGAGAAAACTGGGAATCCCACTGGGACCTGGAAGGGAGCTTAACATTGCCTGGCCAAATCTAGATTTTACTGTACTGTATGCACCACATTGCTTTGTTCTAGTACATATCTGCTTATCATTCTGAACAAATATTTTACAAAAGACAAATTCTATGAATATAGTAGGAAAGGTAGGAAAATCTTCAGTAAGTCAAGTTATGGTATGATCCTCTGCTGGATCCTGTCTCTGTATGCCAAGCTGGATTATTATTATGCACACTCCATGCACACAGGGACGGGAATCGAACCCGGACCCTGGAGGTATAAGGCGACAATGCTAACCACTACACTGCCTCAACAATACTACATGCATCTATTATTATTATTATTATTATTATTTCAACTTGGTATTTACTCCTAATGTTTACATGGCATTTCCACCTGTATTCTACATACACTATGTTCATTCCTGCATCAAATCTTATTTTTCTCATGCAATACAGAGGTATGTTAAAGAGCTAGATATAATGTGGGAGGTGGCAGATATCATTTTTGTTCACATTATTTTTTTTTCTCTCTCTTAAATAATTAAAGAGTCGCTCTGGCCAATGAATGAATCCTGTTTGAATTGTGGTAACGTGTTACCCGATCACGTTCAGATCATTCAGTCATATAAAATTTGATGTGTGCTTCACGGCTACAAAACGGGCAAACAATGCGTGTAAAATGAAGGTGCAGTTGAGTAAGGTCGTAGCTCATGGTGATAATTGTGCCAGGGACTGCCTACTACATGCAATCTGCATGAGGTGCTAATTGTGGTTTAAAAAGCCAGACAAAAGCAAGCGAAATGGATGACCACAGAGGTGTCAAAAAGCTTGGTCATTAACGAAAATGTGTTAATAAGTGTGGTCCTTATTAAATAAAGCCTCTTGTGTCAGAACAAGTAAATGGTGTGAAGGCCATTAATACAGCTGATATGTCATTTGATTACTAATTGGTCAAAAGGGAAAAAAACGGGGAATGTTATTTTTGTATAAAAGCATGCAATTAAAATGTGGAGCCAAGGGTCCCTTTTTTAACATGCTGAATTTCTTTATTAGATGTGAGCATTCTGGGCCAAACTACACAAATAATGCAAATTTACATTAGAAAGGCTGACAAATTCACAAACAGGAGGAGGACAAAATCACTAATTGTGCAAACTTAAATGCATTGGGAAAAGAATGTAATCAGCCATACTTCTCAAATTTCCTCACCGACTTCACACATTTTGTCCAGGATGGAGACTAATTATGGCTTAAGCGGCTTAGTATTCCAAGGCCAATTGTCTCATAGTATGATATTCTAACTACAAATAGTGACTTTGCTGTTTTTTTGTTTTTAACTTAAGAAAAAACCTAATAATGAATTTCAAAAGATTTACTTTTCAAAAGTCTAGCAAATCCATCCTGTTGAAAAGCCCCACTGAATGTTTTCTTGTCTTGCTGCACATTATAGTGATAATTCTGCACCACGGAGCTCTGAGGCTTAGCTGGGAAGCTGAGAGCTGATCTGCTTTGAACACACCTCCACAGAATGACAATGGCGCTGAGAGTACAAAGACCACGCTGGAACATTGACGTCTGTGCCTCGGTAGTATCAAAAACGGCTCGATTGCATATGAAAGGGGGGACGTCCACTATTCCTTGTCATGAAAGCTGGACTACCACACCCTTGTCGATTTGCATAGCAGAGAGGCGCAAACATGGATGTGAACATCCCAGAGGCCTGCGACAGATCTCTTGTGCACAGAAAAGGGGAGGTCAAGGAAGCCACTGGCAACAGCTGTTCGCCTCTAATTAGGAGTATACAGATGCAGCTGTCTATTGTTCACATGCAGGCAGATGAGCAACAGAGGGCATGGCATGAGAGTGCCATCAACATCCTTACCAGAGCCCTTTACCTGCTGTGCTGTTAAGCCTAAGGGAGGCTGGCTTCCTCTCTCTAATAACACTTCCATTGTTACAAAGCAGCAATGAGGGACATCCAAAAACAGGAGTCGGGCGCTTGATTAAAAAGTAATGCCATACCCTTGGCATCTTTGGCAACTTAGGCGCAATCAAACTGCTGTTTATGCTTGGAGGAAGGCACTCTACCCTCTTTTGCATACATGAGCTCACACGTCGCATGCCGCAGTAAACACGGCCAGTTTTGTTGCTTTGATGACTTCTCGTCACAGATTGCTGTTGCAACATCAGGAACTGATAATAGGGTGAGCGTGAGCGCTTTCTGTGTCAAGAGCCAAGTTTTTTTTTTTATTTATCTACCCCTTTTTCACAAAGAACACCAAGTTTCTCCACTTTCAAGAATGAATAAAACAAATTCTTGCCAGATCACTTACTCTCAAGAATGTAGCATTAATAATTCAAGATAAGTGCCTAATAAAAATCCAAGCACTCTGGAATATATCCAAGCGGGTGAAATAACCTCTATATTGCACCGTACCTACGTTTGTATGGCTCCTCTTTTCCCCCACACACTGCCTCTGCGTTAAAGTAGCATAGCACTCCAGTGCCTGCTTGTCACTGTGTTAGAAGTATTTGGATTTTTTTTTCTTTTCTTTTTGCATACAAATATATTCCAGTAAACTAATTATCAACCCTCATCATCTTGTAGCTTCCAAGCACTCGCCAGCATATACACGGCACTATAGAGGATAAAGGGATTTATTTATTTATTTTTAATCTGCAGCAAATAACATTTGGAATCCAAGCGATTTTCATATTAATGTGTTCTCATGTAAAGAGCCTGCAGGAGCCAGGATTTTTTGAAGCCCTCCAGGACCTCAAGCTGGTTTTGTGCGTTCACAAGTATCCCTCGTTCCCCAACCCAATATTTTCTCCCCTCGCTAACACCATCCTGCCACCAATCTTCCACCTTTCCACAAGTCATATTCAAAGGTCGTACATCAAGAGAGGAAAAAAGAAAACTAAATAATCGTTGAGATGTGAAAAAAAAGTGATATAATAATGTAGGGCTGACTTTATTTAGAAGCCATTCGGCATAATTTAATCTTGATTAAGTCATTTAGAACATCCACTGTGGTTGTAAACACTCGATGGTCATTTTGTGAAGACCATAGAACATGATATTGTCTCTTTTATGTTCAACTGAAACACTACATGGTCATGGGAACCACACCAGCTGTATCTAACATCAAACAATTCCATTATTTAGAAGGTTCAACTCCAGCCTTGGTTCTGCTAAGCGTGCGTGAAGTTTGCATGTTTCCACCTTGTTTGGTGGGTTTCCTCCACCAAATTGGGTGTAGTACGCGTGTGCCCTGTCCAGTCCAGGGTGTACCCTACCTCATAGGCTCCATTTTTTCCATTTGGCAGACGCTCTTATCCAGAGCGACTTACATTTTTATCTCATTATAGAGTTAAGAGAGTTAAGGGCCTTGCTCAAGGGCCCAACAGTGGCAACTTGGTGGTTGTGGGGTTTGAACCAGGTGAGCTACCCCTAGCCCCTCCCGCCCTGTACACAGGACAAGTGATACAGTATAGAAGATAAATAAGCCACCATAGTGGCTAATCGTGAGGCATTTATCCAGATATTCGAGCATGCCACAGAGATGCAGTGCTGGCAGAGACACAGTGAGCGGTCTGGCAGGTGTTGGTCCTGTCAGGAAAGGCCCATTTTATGGCACAGCAGTTGCCCATGGACAACACGCTGCCTCAATCAATTGTAAAGGCCACCTCTTGCCTTCCTGGAGGACACAGGTACGCAAACCTAATAAAGCAGTGATGGCCACCCTATAGGTTACCTCAACTTGAAAAAGAAAAACAAAAAAAAACACCATTTTTCCATACAAGATTCCACCCTAGATTTGAATGTAATGCACATTCAGATTACACCAATCCGCCGCTTTTGTGTCACAGTTTTTTTGGGGTGCCCTACAACATTTCAAAGACTCATGGACAAAATCCTTAAGAAAAAGATTCACTGAAGAGAAGTCATGTATGCGATTCAGTTTTCTACCATACTCTGTGTGGCTTCATGCCCCATCGGGAGCGTTTCGGTCACGGAGCGGTTTGACTTGACTATTGGTCTGGTTTAAATAGTCATCAGGAAAACATGGTTGTTTTGAGACTGTTCTTTGGATAGCAGAATACTTTAATCTAAATTTGAGTTGCAGCCATTTACTCTGGCAACCGCATTGCGACTGGATCGAGACACTGCAACTCCCCGTGGAATTAGAGGGTCTCTTCAGCCGACCTGCTAAAAATGAACTCGTCTGTATTGGTACTGTACAGTATGTGTACCTGCTGGAGCTCATAACCACTAGCATAAAATTGATGTCTCCTTCCTTGGTTATCTTATTCCTCCTCATTGCAGCTTCTTAAATCCCCCAAGGTCATGGAGGTGCCTTAGCCACTGTTTTAAAAATAAAAACTTTTAAATACAGAACTTTGCCCATCAACTATTGGTACAGTATGCAACTCAAAGTTTAATACCAATACCCCGGTCCAATGTGTACTCCTCTGCCCCACTTACTTACCCAATCTATGAAAGGTACACATTTGTCCAAACAAATGTGTTTCAACACATTCATGTCCACTCACTCACCTTGTTGCTTGATTGCTTCCTTCCTGCTCAAATACCGAGAAGCTTGTCACACTTTTTAACTCATCTTTATTTCATAACTAGCTCCTTTAAAACTAAAATGCTCCATTATTTTGGTTATAATCAATAGCTCTCCAACAAAAGTAGTTTTCCCTTCCAGTCGTAAACAAGCAATTGTACAAATCCTAGATCTTTTTTTTTTTTAAAGATCTAGCCTAGAACCCCAATGAAAATAACAGGGTGTAATGGATTCTTCAGTGATGGGCATGCGCTCAAATCTTTTCCACTCCTCGCTGACTTCAGGGAGCTGCATTTGGTGTACGCTAAACCTGGCATGGCTGGCATGAGATTATCAGCTAAAGGCCTTGAGTTTTCGCCACTCTTTAAAAGGAAGGCATGGAGCACAGTTCAGTGTTTAAAAGTCAGCTAAAAGTGTGGCATTTGCAGAGGGCCACACCTTGCACCTCGTGGAGGACCGCGCTAGCTGGCCCGGCACTTTCTCATTCATCAAGACTCGAAAGCCAAAAAGGAAACAGCCACTTCTTTGATGTTAACGCCCCCTCCCCAGTCGGGATAGCCGATGCAGCAACCGGAGAGCGACAGATGCATCAGCTTCACCGGCTCTGTCGCTTCTAACTCCCATCTACCTCTGCTCCAAAAGAGAATGGGTGTGACCGGCTGGACGCTACTGCAGACATGTTGCTGAATAGACTGTTAGAGCTGCATTTTGTTTATTACCTTTTCCCTAAATTCACCCTTTGCCTCCTATTTTCTGAATAAAAATACCCTTCTTCTGTAAGACCTTGCCTCATGTCTGTGTGTATGTGGTGCTCACGAAGCAAAGATTTTACTAGGGTTATCTCCAAACTAGCATTTATCTCCATATTCTTGAAAAAAGTTGCCTTTTCCCAGGTGTCCTGATACCTTAACATTTCCAATATATAAAATATTTTTCATAAAGATCTAGTTTTTTTTTTTGTTTTTTTTTTTTTTTTTTTAAAGTTCTCACTTCATGTCAAAGCATCATTTTCTCTGTTGACTCTTGTGCCGTTTCAGACCTGCTTGATCTTAGCACAGCTTTTGTTACTACTGACCATGACATCCTTTTAAGCCTTTTGGAGGCTGAAGTTGGTTTGTAAGGTTCAGTGTTAAAATTGGTTACCTTTTATCTAAGAGATAGATTTTGTTGTTGTTGTTGTTGAAATAGGAAATTGTCCTTCATGTCCTGCTCTTATTAACTGTGGTATCCCTCAAGGCTCAATTTTATTTCTTATTCTCACTATACCTGCTTCCCCCTTGGCTCCTTCTTTAAGAAGTACAATATTCTGTATTCAGAGTTACACGTGATAGCATGTGAGCCATTGAACAACCTTTCAATTGTCTAGATAAAATCAAATGCTGGATGATGAGGAACTTGTTACGGCTAAAGGAAAATAAAACGGAAGTAATGATATTTGGCCAACCTATCCTTACGTCTAGTCTAGGTAATGTGATTTGTCCCTTATCTGCAAATTTGCAAAGGAAATTAAAAATCTTGATGTTTTTTTGGACACTTTGAATTTTATCAAGCAAATAAATGTAGTGAAGGGCAGTTCCTATCAGTTTAGTACTATATCCAAATTAAAACCTTTTTTTTTTTTTTTTTTTTTTTTAAATCTCAACAGGACCTGAAAACAGTTGTGCATGCTTTTATTTGTTCCACGCTGGACTACTGTACTTCGTTGTAAATGGGGGTTGTCTCATTCTACCCTTTATAGACTTCAAATGGTTCAGATGGACTTTTAACTGGAACAAAGAAAAAGGCAACACATCACTCCTGCTCTGACTCAGCTGTACCGGTTAGCTATTACATACAGAACTGATAATTGGTTTAAAATACTCTTTTGTATAAAAGGCCTTGAAAGGTCCAGCTCTTCAATACATTACTTATTTGCTCACCCCAAGTTCTGCATCAGGTCACTTAGGTCCTACTTTTAGTTTCCCATTCTTGCTTCAACACCAATTGTGATCAGGTTTTTGCTGTTAAAACTTTAAAGACCAATCTCTTCTCTTGTTTTTAGTTTAGTCTGAGGTTGCTTCAGTTTTCATCAAATCCACTTTTAGTTACATGCCCTCCTTGGCTGGTAGTTGTCACCTTCATAGGAAAGTGGCCTAACAGAGAATTCGCTATAACTAAATCTGGAAAAATCCAAAAATAGTCCAATCTTTTATTTATGTATTTATTATATTATTTGCATTATTATTATTATTATTTTTTAGATCTAACGATGAGCTCATGTCCAACAATTATAACACACCCCTCTTTTAGGCATACTCCACCCTGTGCAGGTTTATAGTTATGCCTGGGGTCTGAATAAAGATTTTATTTTTAAACACTCAATATGTATACAAAACTAGATTCAGAAAATAATTGTAAATGTATAGTACATGTAAAATTACCACTTGCTCTTAAACTATAGGCTGTAAACACATTATAAGACTGTGCATTTGTCATAGGAAAAGGTCATGCATATTGGATTTTGTTAAAAGCCAACATAAATAACACACATCCTGTAGATTAAGGTGAGATAATGCACACATATAACAGCACTGGAGATTACAGAAAAGCTGCCACACTGTTGCTTCGGTGTAATAAATTAGACATCGTAAAACACATTAACACCAGAGACTCACATCATCATCATCAAAATACATAGTCTGGGATCAGCTTTTGTTTAAAGCACCAGAAAAGCATATGCTGTATAGAATTGTTCCACTACATAATGTGGAAAGGATCTGATGCCTCAAGTAATGAGCTGATTTCTACAACCACTGTCAGTCATATCTTTAAACATGCCTGTCAGCGGTGAAGTATGTATCATATGCTCTTTAAACATACTGCACGCTAACCTAGAGTTCATCTTGTTCAACGTACTGTACGTGGAAGTGTTGGGGAGATGAAAGACAAAGTGTGGAGAATTTCTATAATAAGTATGCTGTGTTGCAGTGGGTGGCACAGTGGCTTAGTGGTTAGCACTGTCGCCTTGCACCTCCAAGATCCAGGTTTGATTCCCACCTCGGGTCTGTGTGCATGGAGTTTGCTTGTTTTCCGTGTGCTTGGTGGGTTTCCTCCGGGTACTCCGATTTCCTCCAACAGTCCAAAGACATGCAGATTAGGCTACCTGGAGTTTTCAAGTGGCCTGTAGTGTGTGTGTGTGTGACGTGTGATGGTTTTTCACCCCATCCAGGGTGTACAGTATCCCGCCTCACTTCCTTAGTCTCCTGGGATAGATCAGGAGTAGCTCACTGGTTACGCCATTGGACTTCGGTTCGGAAGGTCCCAGGTTTAAACCCCATGACCACCAAGTTGCCATTGTTGGGCCAACTGCTCCGATGTGTAATGAGATAAAAATTTAAGTCGCTCTGGATAAGGGTGTCTGCCAAATGTAAATTTAATAGACTCTAGGCCCCTGTGAACCTGTATATAGGATACACCAGTATAGACGGTGAGTGAGGGCAGGGGCGTGTGTGTGTATGTTCGGTAATACTGCTTCAATTAAATTTTATTTATATAGCGCTTTTAACAACGGTCCTCGTCTCAAAGCAGCTTCACAAAATGAAAAAAAATGAAAGAAAATGTAGTAGAAATAATTATTTTATTTAAAGTAATTATGATAATTCCATCCTCTTTATTCCCTAATTCCCAAGCTTGAACATTTGTTACATTCATATAAAAAGATTAAAAGGTCACAGTTGAAAAATTAAATTTTCTTTGAACACTTTGATGTCCTCCCACTGTCCCACTCATACACACTCAGTTTTTCTTCTTCCACACTTCAATTACTGTATGTTCCCTCCCATCACCGCCTCATTCAGATAAATTCTGCCCGCCCTTATATCGAATACAGTTGCGATAAATATTCATGATATCCTTTTATAGCTGATGTAAACATTAAAATGTCCAGAGCATTCATTTGTACGACATGGCAATGAATATTTATACCCAAAGTCGGATTTCTGAGGTAAGCTGAAGTTGATCATGAATAATGAATACGTTCAGGAGTGATGCTTAGTCAGTGGACTAGATAAGAGTGAACATGCTTGATTATTTATCAGCTCTGTAATGTACTCTGGCGAAGCATCAACATCTCAGCTTATGAAAGCGAGGCAGTGTGAAACGTCAGACAGCACATTTCAGGAAATGAATACATAATTCAAATGAATTCAGGGTGTTGTGTTTGCTGACAAAAACAAGTTCTGTACGGAAACAATTCGGCACATCTTACAGCATATGGAAAAACGTTGTAGCTCGAGATCAGATAGTATGTGTAATGTACTGTAAGTGACAGCTAAGAGTTTGTACATCCCTGTTACAATGTTTGTCCCATATCTGCAGGATTTGGATGGCTTTCGAGCACAGCATGTGGCTACAGTATTGGTAATGATATAAATGATTGTTCGGTAACACATGAGGTTACAGCAGAATTCGATATTGAGGAGGCCGAGCCAGCACTCACCTCTTTCTCTCCACAGATATTGCTGATGATGGAGTTGGAAGCCGGACTGGCGGATGGACCCAGGACTGCCACCACCCCCTTAGACATGATCTGGCACACTATCAGGAGGCAGGAGAAAGACCAGAATTACTCATGTCAGCATTAAAACAAGTCTGTCTGAGCAAAAGAAATGCAATCCACCATCTCAAGCCAGGGTCATCCTTAGTAACATATTCCAAATACCACCCAATTACATCACCTAACGCTTATTAGTAGTTTGACTTATTCTCTGGAATTGCACAAATGCTCTCTTATATATTACATTTAAGGTATACAGTATATACAGTATTAAGACAAAGAGATAGGGGGCGAATGTTGAATGTTGAGCAGAGAATTTACCCAGCCTTGGATAGGAAATTAAAGAAGCAATGAATCAAGTGATTAATAAATAATCCCTTAATGACCAACGAAAGAGCCTGCCTGCCTGCCTGCCTGCCTGCTCTTCATCTACTTGTGTAACAGGATTCCACACCAAGAGCCAGGGCTGAACACTCCGGCCAAATCAGAGAGGTGGTGTTCTCGTCTTGGCCTATATGGTTGCTCGGTTGCTGAAACAGTCTATATAGCAGTTCTTTGATGCCACCCAACCCATTTAAATGATATGCGATTTGATTTAAATGGGTTGCAGTCTACTGTGATTCATATTTGCTGAATTATTACTGGGGCCTAAGTAGATAAAAGCAGTCAAGTGTATATTTCAATAGTTTGCTGCTTTAAATTAGCAACCATGTGGGTATTGTGGCAGCTGTGCAGTTCAGTCAGTAAAGCATTAAATGTTATTTCAAATAATTTACAATAAGTAGTCTACAATAAGACTATAAAACTGTAGATACTAAAGTCAGTCACATTCGGGGGATGGTAAAACTGAGTACTTAGGTGAATGGAACCTGAAGTGATCAGAATTAGGGATTTGTTTGGTAATGACTAGCGGTAGTGCTAAATTACTTCATAAGCAGTTAATTCTTCATACTTCCCCCATACCTTATGTAATACTCTTCAAGACACAGTGGTGCCTCAGCATACGAATCGGAAAAATAGCAGAACTAAAATTTCTCAGCATACAAATCATTTTGGTCACTCGTACTTCCGGTTGCATGTACATCTGGTTGCGCGTACTCCCATAGTTTAAATATTTTTGTGTGTTTTTTCTTGCAATTTGTGCAAGACATAGCACCATGGGTCTCAAGAATGTTAATGAGGTAGGCAGGAAGAAGAAAAGTTAGCTACCTACAATTTCAAATTTTAAAGTGAGGTTTAATGTCATATTTAGTGAGGTTTCATTTAATATTTTACCTCATACATGTCTTTTCTAAATGTTCTGATTGTTTCAATATGCAAAAATATAATTATAGTGTTGGAAATTAGTAATTTGGTAATATTTTTAAGGATTCCTCATTTACATTATTTCCTATAAGAAAATGCATTTCACAATATGAAATTTTACCTGAACTCCAGAAAGAAAGAAATTTGCCAGGGTACCACTGTACTTTGTAAACTTATAGATAAATCAGAAAAAAAATCTAATGGAAAGATTATACTTTAATTACTCTATGTAATATTATATATTATAAATATATATTGCCTGGTCAAAGATTTAATTTGACTGCCTTAAATAATTACAGCATTCATTAGCATTAATTAATTACAGCGTGCAATGTGGTGACCAAGTCATGAGTGAAATTCCTTGTTGATGATGATGAATTATTCCTTATTGCCATAGAACCACTCTTTTACAATTTAAGTCCTGGAATATGTCTGACACTGAGGAAGATATATAACACCCTAGTCATTCAGTATATTCAGGTGTTTTATGATGCAACATAACCACACATTGAAGTCTCCATTCATATTTTTTTCTGACCACAAATATTTCTCATGAAGCTGACAGATCGAGGTTTAAATAAAGTTGGAGGCTTTTAACCCAAATTCCACTCATTTCAATTCTACATAGTTTGTTTTTTACTTAATATATGTAACAGATTTTTTTTTTCCAGCCTCTCTTTTATAAATACTGATTTGAGTTAGTTACTCATAACTGGTACTGAGGGTTGCTAAGCGTGATAATGAAATCATCTGACTTGCAGTAAATTATACTGAGGCAAACCTTCAACACACATGAATAACTCATCAATACACATGAATTTTATTACCAAATGGCTGATGATGGGGCTTGTTTGAAGCATAGAAAAGTCGTTGAAATAGACCGCAAAGCATTTGTGACAGCCAACGACAAGGAAAACTTCTAAACTATCTAGTGATGTTAATTATTTTTGGCGCTTAGTCATTCTGTAAGGTGTTGATTTATATTCATATAGTGTTGTAAACTTTAAAGGTGAGTCAGAGTATTTTATGGGTTGTATTGTACACGTCAATTGGCCAGACATTAAATTACTAAACAAGACAATCTAATTAGAGTCATACTTCAGTCCCTCTCGCCTCAATGTCATTTTATCACTCTGCCCAGAACTAAACTAATTTAGCATTTTTAAAAACAGGGGGCCAATAGGGTTTTTTTCTGTGCTTGGCAAGACTTAAAAATCTTATAATGCAAATTTTCCAGTGCTTGCCAAAACCTTGACATATGAGATTAAGTATCTTGTGTTAAAATTTATTTACTAGCTTATCTTATTTTAAGACTGAGCAAAATTAATGTAAGACTTCGTGTCAATAAATTTTTTTTGCTCCATGGACAGATACCTTCATGAGTTTAAACTGAAAAGTTTTGGATCTTCAAGGGATCAGGATCAAACCGGGGTTCCAGAAACTACATACCCTGCTACCCACTTC
Organism: Clarias pachynema; assembly: GCA_030014365.1. Lineage (NCBI taxonomy): Eukaryota > Metazoa > Chordata > Actinopteri > Siluriformes > Clariidae > Clarias > Clarias pachynema. Next base: position 20,775,888 of record JAQMYL010000003.1, on the reverse strand, counting down.
AAATTTAGTGTATTGGTTTGATTTGTTATATACAGTTAATATTAAACAAAAATACAATATTATACAGATGTTATGGCTGATTATATGAAACTTGCTTAACTGCAAGTTTCATTATAAAAATCTTCTAAATGGAAGTTTGGATAAAACCAAAGTTGTATACTCGAGCTACCTTCAAGGGGAACTATTGGGAGATGTGGGAGTGGTGGCTCAGGTGGTTAAGGCTCCTGGTTGTTGAGTTTCAGATCCGAGTTCGAGCCCTGCCATTGGTGGGTTGCCACACCCCATACTACTCAGTTACCGCATGCTGTGCTGGTTCCATTTAAAGGTTTTAAATTAACATTTGTTAAATGTTAATGTTTGAGATATTATAAAACTGCATAATCTGTTTCCTCTAAACAGTTTATCATACATTTCCTTATTCTAACATTGTATGTTTATAATGCAAGAGCGTAATACTGTACACAATAACACACAGAATAATTTAAAATTGTGATTAATTGTGATTAGTCACAGACTATGACTGTGTGAATAACTAAATTAAAATTCTTAATTGATTGACACCACTAATATATAGTATAATTATTTTAAATTAATATATCTGTGATGCATGAATGTCCTTATTGTGATTAAGGTCATAAACATATTGCTTATACATGCAGTGTACAAAAACAGCTAGATATTCACATCCAGTTTAATATAAACTGGAGCAATTTTTCAGCACAAGCATTTAGGCTGTGACTATAGATCAGTTTCAATGGCTTACTTGTATGTTTTTGTGCATAAAATCAGAGAGAAAGATCTGAACACACAGCTAGTTCAACAGATGGAATACATCCAGGCATAATTAATTTTTTAAACATCTAATAGCAAAAGTCATTAGTATCAACATTGCTGCTGAAAGATTTAGTTTGACAGCAAATACTGGGGGATTTATTGCATATGAACACTAATATACTGTAAAATGTTTTAATCGTTCTTTCACAGACTGGCAGACTCAAAATTTTAAGAAATCATTTATTTTAATTTAATGAAAAAATTATAATTTTATTTAACAAAAAATATCATATCACTGTTATTAGACTCATAAATTCAGTTTTTCATACAAAAACTTAATCAGGTCTAGAAGTACAGTCAATGGACCCTTGATACTTTCATAATCTAGTTAGATAGCATAGCTATCACTAGTATTACAACACACAAATGCTAAAATAAATTTGAGGCAGTTTAAACCTACACACATACTGTACTGTATATACCTCATGTGGCAGAGAATGGATGAAAGCATGTAGATCAAGAGATTAAGTTCACAATAAACTGAAGGATGGGGAAGATTTTTATCTGAGTGACTCAGAGAAGAATGGCCAGACTGGTTTGAGGATATAAATGCCATGGCAGTTCAAATAAACACTTTTTACAACTGTTGACCAGAAAAGCATCTCAAAACACAAAACCATGAAGGGGGATGTTACTTTTTAAAGTAATTAATTACATTACAAAATTACTGTCTTTAAAAAGTAATCAGTTACATTACAGCGTTACTTTCTGATAAAAGTAACTAG
>JAQMYL010000003.1:20747117-20774229 GCA_030014365.1 Clarias pachynema | reverse complement strand
CCATCATCACTCAGCGAAGTTTGGCCCATAATCTGTTAACTACTAATACCCCTATCTCACCTACGCGGTTTCACGCGTAGCCCTAAGTACGGTTCATCATGATTCACCGCGAGTTTTGCCGCTGTGATTAGGTTTCCATCTTTCCGCGCATCGGTCCTCATATAGTCAAACCGCATAGGTGAGATAGGGGTATAACAGCAGGAATAACAGAAGGGGGGGCGGGTTATCGGGGGCGGGGCTTGTAAGACGACTTTCACACATTACATTTTTGAAAAAGTAACTAAATAAATGAGTACTTATAAATGTCGGACCTAATGCGTTAGATTACTCGTTACATCAAAAAGTACAAAAGTTACTTTGTAACGCTTTACACCCAACACTGGTTCTAACAGCGTAAGTACACACTGGGCTCAAATATTGTGAGTCAAGAACATGATTTTGTGGTTACATAGGGAGCAGGTAAACTGAAACCGGAAAGGTTCCCCAGTTAATCCCAAATTAAGACAGACTGGACAGACAAAAAATGTTTGACAGCAAAACACAATAATTGCTATTTTTCCGATTTTTACTCATTCTGGCAAAATATTTTCCTCTGGCATAGAAACTTTATAGCATAACCTTTAATTTGAAAGCCGTTGCACATACTTCTTTTAGATTTATACGTCCATGTCTAAGGTAATACTTGACATGGATTGGACTCATTACACAGTAAAATAGGATGCGTCCTAAAAATGCAGTTGCATTGCTACTTTTCTGTCAGGTGATCAGTGGAGAAAAAATACCGGCTGGGCAAAAAAAGAAAGAAAGAAATACATGCGTTTAAAGGATTTTTGTAGAATGTTGAAGCCAAAAAAAAAAAAAGGATTTTTAGATGTATCGGAAATAACATTAAGACCAAATAACATTGACACTGACTATCATTTATATACCAGTAAACCCAAACTCATCTATGCCTTTGGGGAGAAAAGGCTAGCTTGTCTGGTCTGATCCCATGGAAAAGATATGTAGCGCAAGTTGTTAAAAAAATAATAATGCTGGCTATGTTAGAAAGAAATCCATACACCCATTGCTTCATATCTTGCTGGGTATGGAGCTTAGCAGGTAATGAGTTCAAGGTTGTTTGATCCGGCCTCCAAACTCTCAGATCTTAATCTGACTAAGCATTCATAGAATATGCTGGACAAACAACTTTGCAACTTAAAGGATTTTTAAAGCATCTGCATCCTGGTGCCAGATACCACAGCATACCCCCAGAGGTCTTGTGGAGTCCTGTCTCTAAGGGACAGAGCAAATGTGGTCGCACAAGGAGAGCATAGACAGTATTGGGCTTAATGCTTAAAGATTTAATGTTATGGTGTACACTTTGGTACTACCATTGTGGTTACCCAAGTACTCATGGACTACAGGTATGCATCGCTTAACACGTGCGATACACTCGCGATACATATTTTATTTGAAACTTGTGCTTGGAAAATTGCAGTTGGACAATGAAACCGATCCACCCCCATGCTTCACTGTAGGCATGCAACAGTCTGGGTGGTACGCTTGTTTGGGGCTTCTCCACACCGTAACTCTCCCGGATGTGGGAAAGACAGTGAAGGTGGACTCATCAGAGAACAATACATGTTTCACATTGTCCACAGCCCAAGATTTTCACTGCTGGCACTATTGAAACCAACGTTTGGCATTGGCACGAGTGACCAAAGGTTTGGCTCTAGCAGCTCGGCCATGTACATTGACCGTGTGGAGCTCTCGACGCTCAGTTTTGGTGGAAACAGGAGAGTTGAGGTGCACATTTAATTCTGCTGTGAGTTGGGCAGCTGTGGTTTTATGTTTTTTGGATACAATACAGGTTAGCACCTGGACATCCCTTTAAGACAGCTTCCTCATGCATCCACAGTATTCTGTTGAATGTGGTTCGTCCTTCTTGGTGGTATGCTGACATTACCCTGGATACCGTGGCTCTTGATACATCACAAAGACTTGCTGTCTTGGTCACAGATACGCCAGCGAGACGTGCACCAACAATTTGTCTTTTTTTGAACTCTGATACAGTATGTCACCCATAATGTTGTGTGCATTGCAATATTTTAAGCAAAACTGTGCTATTACTCCCATTAAACCTTTACAATCTGCTCTTACTAGTGAAATATGCAATCAATAAAAATTGGCCACCAGACTGGTCAAATTTAGCCATGAAACCTCCAACACTAAATTGGCCAGTGTTTCAGTTTCATTAACCAACCCCTGCAAATGTTGTGCAAACATGTCATATATACTAAGCTATTAAAAACATCCAATAGATACGGTAGATCTACTGTGAAACACAACTGTGTCATCAACAAATTATATTATCAAGAATAAGACATCTCTTCAAAACTGATGAAAAAGAAACAGGACGGCCTATGCCAAGACCTATGGCATCATTAAAGGAGTTGTCGGAAATACTGACCAATTACTGGTCACACTCTTTATGTACTGTAACAAGAATGTGTTGTTTTCTCCATTAGTCTGGCCTATGAGGTAGGGTGGCTAGACAGACGCCATCTTTCTTCAAAAAAAAAAAAAAAAATCACCAAATCACAATTTTATTATATTATAATTCTAAAATATATGTATCCAAAGAACATCATAGCACAATGGTAGTGGCAGCGACATGCTGTGGGATTGCTTCTCTTCAGCTAGAACTATAGCACTAGACAAGATAAAGGGAACCTGTCCAGTAAATCTGTGCCTGCCCACTCCTGTCCACATGAGACTTTTCTATTAGCCCTGATGCATATGTCTTACTTATACAATACGGCAGTGACATGCTCTGTTCATAAAAAAATATCGCCAGATATGGTTCGTCTTCTTTCTATTTTCTCACTAATGACACATGAGGTCATAGAGCATAATGAATACTCGAAGAGCGATTTCAGTATCCCATTACTGGGATCTCAAACGGTTAATTGGGCTATTCGAATATCCATGCGCACCCCTAATCACTTTGTCCCCAGCTTACATGAGCACATTATTTATTACACATTCATTCATCACTATATAGGAGGTCTGTTTTATTAGATTGATCGTGTCAAACACTGATCCTCTTCTGCAAACAGAAAGAGAAGTGCAGGGGAATGAGGCAGAACTGACAAGGAAAACTAATTTGTTATCAAGGGAGAGGATTTAATCATGCATCTATAGGCCAAGCACCCCCCCTGCTACTTACTGGTCTCTCCAGTCTCATATTCACTGTCTCTGAGCAACTCGAAGATGTCCACCTCCAGCTTGCCGGTTGTAGATCGGTTGCTGGAACGGTTGATGCTGTCTTTTGCCAGCGTGATGGCCAAGCGCTCCCCCCGGCTGCACTCCATTGGATCATCGAGAATTGCAGCTGAGAGGGAAAGGGACAGACATAAACACAGAAAGAGACAGAGTGAGAAAAATATTAGAAGAGCCTTGCAGAATTTTACAGGCTAAAGCATCATTCAACAAGACAGGTGTACTGGTCGAGTTATATTTATAGTTCTTAAGCAAATAAGATACTGTATATCTTAGTACAGTGATGATACCTTTTTGTTGAAACAATGCAATCAAGTTAATTGCATTGTACACCTTAAAGGAACAAATTTCTTGGAAAAGATCCTGACAGACTTCTTCAGTCACACAGTAACTGTGCCAGTCAAATGACACGCAGCCCCAAGGGCTTTTCAATCTAACTGCATCTTCAGTACCAAGATGGCAGAATCCAGTGCTTGCATTGCAATCTGTTACAGCTTCTGTTTCTTTTACTTTTATTTATTTTTTTAATCTGCTGACCATGATGGGATTGGACACTGAATTAGTTATATCCCCCTGGACAGCTAATTATCTATGCTCATATTAGAAAATGTAAATTACTATGCATCCTTGGCAATGAACTGCTTGATTAATTTGCCTACATACACCCTGTTGGTTTAGGTTTATTAAGAAGTCTTATTGTATATTATCCAACAGTAATTCCGACCGAGCAATCTGATTGGATGAGAGGCATTTCACGAGTGGTGATATCAGTGAAAAAGATTTTTGTTCTGATTGAGATGTCAAAGAAATTTACCCCGAGTAAGGATAAAATGCCATTTTTAAAAGATGATTTCATTTATTAAGGGGAAAAAGCTGTCCAAACCTACCTGACCCTATGTGAATAAAGTAATTGCCCCCTAAACCTAATAACTGGTTGTGCCAGTTGATGACAACAAATGCAGTCAAGTGTTTGTGATAACTGGCAATGAGTAATTTATATTGCTGTGGAGGAATTTTGGCCCACTCCTCTTTGCAAAATAGTTTTAATTCAACCACATTGGAGGGCTCTCGAGAATGAACGGTTTGTTCAAAGATCTGAATCGGATTTAAGTCTGGACTTTGACTAGGCCACTCCTAGTCAGGTGGACTTGGTGGTGTGTTTCAGATCATTGTCCTGCATAACCCAAATGCGCTTGAGCTTGAGGTCACAAACTGATGGCCAGACATTCTCCTTTAGGATTTTCTGGTAGACCACAGAAGTTATCAAGGGAGAGGATTTAACGCCGCCACAGCCGAGTCTGAGCGTGAAATGGTGCTCGAGGACGAAGATTAAAAAAGGAAGCTTCGAGAATTTATGAAAATTAGAGAGGAAAAGTGGAGTCAAGTGACTGCACTGTCCACCGAAATAGGGTTGCTCATGCGCGATGTCTGTAACCTGTACAACGTTGAAACTAAGTACCATACGGACTACGAAAAACTGCTAAAGAACTTTACTCAGTGCAATAAAGAAGTGCAGACGCGTTTAAATGAAAACGAACGCGAACAGGACTTGCAGAGCTGGTACAAGTCCAAATCACTGTGCCTCACAGAATTTAAAGAAAAGGTAGAATCGTGGACCGCCGAAACGAAGCGCCTCTTCATGACGTCTCACACGTACAACGACGAATATTTCATCAGACGACAGCGTGTCACAAGTGGCGGCGGGCAAGAAAATCGCTGCAAATGAGCACGGAAGCGTAGCGACTGCAGCATCCAAAAGGTCCTCAACATCGACAGCATCCTCAGCTCGACTAAAGAAAGCGGAAGCTAACAGAGCAGCCTTGCTGGTCAAAGTAGCAACCTTAGCAAATCGGCAGGCGCTAGAACTCAAGGAAGCACAGTTAAAGGCTGAGGAAGAGCAACTAAAGGCACGACTAAAGACTAAAGAGGCAGAACTAAAGGCTGAGATAGAAAGGCTGGAATTAGAAACGGCGCTCGCAATTGCCGACGCCGAAATAAGGGCGTATCGGGGTCGTGAAGTACGACAGCCGGCAAGAGAGAGCTCAGTCAACGAACCGAGCAGCTTGTACTTTCCCAACTCTGAATATGACAACCATGGCAAGTCCACCAGTTCCTCAAGCTGCAAAGTAGCCCCAGGCAATCACACAACCACCACCATGTTTTACTGTTGTTTTAGTTTTACGCCGGATTTAGCAGGACACACCTTCCAAAAAGTCACATTTTTGTCTCATCATTCCATAGAATATTTGCCTAAAAGTGTTGGGAATAATCACAATGTTTTTTGGCAAATGTGAGATGAGCCTTTGTGTTCTATTCACCAGTGGCTTTCACCTTGGAACTATCCTGTGGGTAATATTTTTAATATTTTTGTCTCTTTTTTATTGTTGAATCATGACTCACTAATCTTAATAGCTGAGGCAATTGAGGCCTGCAGCTCTTTAGATGTTGTTCTTGGGTATTTTATGAGGTACTGGATAAATTGTCATTGTACTCTTGGAGTCATGTTGGCTTGGTAAATGGCTTGGTAACCCAATTGTCAATTACTTTTTTTGCATCTGTTCTTGAATTTCTTTAGATTGTGCTGCTTTTTCTTTTATCGTGCTTGACTTTGTAAGTCAGGTTCAATTTGGGTGATTTCTTGATTCAACACGTCTGGCAGTAATCAGGCCTGGGTGTGGCAAGTGAAAACTAACTCAGCTTTCCAAAAACGACAGTGACAATGACATGATTTAGCAAGGGGGCAATTACTTTTTCACATAGGTTTTTCGCCAGGTTTGGAGAGCTTTTTTCCCCCTTAATAAATTAAATCATCATTTAAAAACTGCATTTTGTAGTTACTCTGGTTACCTTTGTGTAATATTAAAATCTCAATCATTTAAGGGTGACAAATATACCAAAAACTTAAAAATTGGGGAAATGGGAAATACGTATTGACGACACTGTAGAGCATATCAGCACTGGAATGTTTAAGTACATGTATCACTCCATGTCACAGGTGTTCTAAAAAATTTTAATTAATTAACCTTCAGTCGCAATAAGTGCATGGGTGAAAGTACAGTCTGCAGCATTGGAAAGAGTGGGGAGTAAGAAAGAAAACATTGGCTAACATTATTTGATCTTAAACAACACTTTGTCTCTATATTAACTGCTTTTAATTATTTTCCAACTGGCTCTGAAACGTCTTTGTTGCTCTATTCACAACTAATGATAGCTACAAAGCTAACTAGATTCTAACACAAAGCTAAAACCCAAATTTCTCTCCAACTTCTGATCAAGGGCACTACTTGGGGTGTAGAACAAGGGATTTTACACCCTACATAGTGCACTAGCTGTCCATTTCTGGGGGCCGGTGGTGGCTCAATCAGGTTATTAATTGGAAGATTGGTGGTTCAAGCCCCATCACCTCCAGGCTTCCACTGTAGAGCCCTTGAGCAAGGCCCATAACCCCGTCTTCTTTAGGGGCACTTTGTCCTGGCTGACCCTGTACCCCGACCCTACAGTAACGTTCTAACTAGGGAGGTTTTCCAACATTTTTATGCAAAAAAATTATTTCACTCTGCTGTAAGGTCCATGTGACAAATAATTCAATGATATATATTTTTCACTATATAAGCTTCAACCCTGGAAACCCGTAAGTCAGCTGATATTCTAAAGCAAAATAAGTGGAAATATAAAAAGAAAGTTATGAGATTTACAGGGCTGTCCACCACCTCCATGGATAAATTCTTCTCTCCTTTTGGCTAGATAGTACAAGTAATAATTCAAACCTACTTTCGCCCATTAATCACACTCATTGTCGGTCACTAACTGTCAAACGCTAGTTCTGCCAGGTATGGAAATGTAATTAATTCTGTATGAAAAGCAATATCACATTCAAGGTTGTGCTGGAAATCAGCATGGTTGTCATATCTTCAACACTTTTGCCTTTGTGCCTACTGCCGCATCACAGCCGTGCTGATATTCAGTACAACAGCATGACCTCTGGAGTGATACTGGTTAAATATACAGTATAACAGCCAGGTCCAGTCCAATAAATAACTGAACAAGTGGTTTACCAAGAGGGTCGCTATTTAGTCTAAAAACATAATGGGACACAAAGTGGACAGGTTGGAAACAGTGACGGCCAACAGATCACTAAACAAATTCCTGTCAATTATGGAAAATCCATCCCACCCAATACATGAGCCGAGGCAGCTGAGTTGATTCTCTAACAGACTGATCCAGCTTCGCTGTCACAAAGAACGATTCGGGAAATCATTCCTACCATTCGCCATCGCACTGTACAATGACTCACCTCTATACAGATGACAATTGCATTTTATATACATATCGCATTATTTACTGTCACTCGACGCACTCATACGTACTGACTCTGCACTTGCACTGTTTTTTTCTATATAGAATCAATTTCTAACACTCTGTCAATGACTGCTAGATAAAATTTTATTCTATAAACGTTTCATTTTTATTGACACCATTATCACACTTTCCACATGCTGGCAGTCAGTGCTGTGTTAACACTCTATGTTAAATGACAACATGCATTGACTTTTCACTTAATGGAACACAAATAAACACAAATATTTCTCCGTATTATGTCTAAAATAGTTATTTGTGTCAGAGATTGCCTGGTGCTGGACTGCAGCTCCCAGTGTGCACCGCGTGTCAGGTCACAGGGTTAGATATCTGTTTACTTCCCGAATTAATTCAAGTCTCCTTTGTGGTTATCTGACTTTTTGCCTCTATTTACATTCCATGTGTTTAAGCTGCCTTCGCCTTGTGTTAACGATTTTATTCCCTGTGTTAGACTCACTTCAGTTTCGTTCACTGTGATGTTTACCTCACATTCTGCCGAGTTCACACTGTATTCAGCTCATGCTCACAGTCCTAGCCTAGCCTGAATAGTATTTGCTTTCTGTTTAAATGTGTTAAATATAGTTATACAACAGTTAGTTCCGACCGAGCAATCTGATTGGATGAGAGATGATAATGGACGGTAGCACCACTGGGACATTTAACCAGGTATTCTTATAACCTTGAATTACAGTAACTATTGGACACACATAGTATCTATGTTAATATTCATGGCAACGTAATGCTTGATTGAATTTGCCCCTCTGTTTACACCCTGTTGTGTAATTGTTTATTGAGAAGTCTTCTTGTATATTATCCAACAGATATTTCCAACCGAGTAATCTGATTGAATGAGAGGCATTCCAAGTGTGGTGATAGACCATAACAGCACTGGGATCTTTAAGTAAATGTATCGCTCCACTTTACAGCTGTTCTATCAATTGTTAATTCCATGAACCTCCAGTCGCATTAGGTGCATAAATTAAAGTAGCTTGGTACTGTCTGCAGTAAGAGTAGAGATATATATCAGGTATTCTAGGTGTCCCAGGTATTCGAATAACCGTGTTCTAATTACACTAACTGTCGGTCACAGACTGGGTGAACGTGGGACTTTTTTCAAAGAAGCACTTTCAGCCAAAAAGTACATCTGATGATGTCAACTTAAAAAACACTTAATAATGGTTCCAAATCACATCCTAACCATCCGTATTCTTTTATTTATAGCAAGAAATAGACATAATAAAATGAAAAGACAATAAGCTTCTAACACAAGGCCGAATCCCAAATCGCTCTCCAACCCCCGATCAAGGGCACTACTTGGTGTGTGTGCGCCAATGGATTGCACACCCTAGTGAACTAGCTTTCTATGTAATGCTATGTAGGATTCAACCTGGAAGTTAACTGAGCTGATATTCTAAAAAAGTGGAATTATAGCGAGAACGATTTACAGGACTGTCCGACACCTCAAAAGTTTATTCCCCTCAGCTTTTGGCTATACATTACTGGTAAACTGCTTTTTATTTTTACATTAATTACATTAACTGTTGGTTGCTAACTGTCGGTCGCCAGCTCTGACACTCACGGTTAGTTCGTTCCTCCAGTCATGGAAGGACAAGTATTGGTGGAACAAAAAAAATACCTGGTTAAACAAAGTAATAAATCATAATCTGTTGATAATAAATAATGTCCGCCGATCTGTTGTACAACGGCATCACAACTTTGTTATTTACAGCAATGCAGCATGACCTTGAGTGTGACATTGCTTAATTAACCCTGCAACTGCATCCTGCCATTTGGGGTTTCATTAATTCAAATGTTTATAGTTTACTGTCAAAATAAAATGAGATATCTATATCTCTTTGAATATGTGATGCAGATCCAGCAACTGAAGAAGCTGAGACTTTGTAATGATCAATTGATTTATCTTTTTGAGATATACACCAATCAGCCATAACACTAAATCTATTAGCATTATAACCATCTAGGTTTTAGATTTCTGTTGTTCCAGGTGGGGGTGGCTCGAGCCTCGGGGCATTAGCTCCACATTGCGCCTGGGGATGTGTTGTGGCATCTGGCACAGGACATTGGCAGAGGATCATTTGGGTAGTTTGGGTTTGTTTGCTATGGATGCTTTGGATTTGGTTGTCTGGTGCATCCCATGGGAGCTTGATTGGTTTGAGAACTGGGAAATTTGGAGGCCAGTCCAGCAGCTGGGCCGCATGCATGGCAGGCTTTGGTGCATTGGGTATTCTGATGTCATTCTATCATTGACTTTTCAGCATATTCTGCTGCATTGTCTTTTCTTTGGGATCTGACTATATGGACTGGCCTTGGATCCTTGAAGCCGTGGGTAAGTCATGGGAGCCTGGGTGTTGTTCATTCTACCTGTAGAGGTCATAATGTCATGACTGACCAAATGATAGCCAGGCATGGATTTTGTTTATTGTTTTTTTTTTTTATCACTTATTGCAGGAAAAAAAAAGTGTATAGGTGCCACCGAATAATAAGACCAAAAGTATTGATTAAAGGTGTAACAGGTCTGAAGCTGAATGTTGTATCTGCTTCGACCTTTATTAAGGTCAAACCCGGGCGATCTATATCAATCTATAGCAGTCTGAAAAGCGATCTGTTTACATCTGTAGACATCACAACAGAAAAGAAACACAGACAAGAACCAGCATGGTGCGTTTGTATGTCTGCCTTTGATTTCATGCAGCATTTTATTTTTACAAACCCAGCAAAGCTAAACCCATAGCCCTATGCAGGACATTTCTTGATATTTCATTCAACTTTCCACTTGACACTCATCATGTCAGAATGATTCATTAAACTAGTCATCATGACATGTGCTAATGACTTGCCCTGCTGCTCTTTTTCTGAACACAGATCTTCCACTACTGATTAGAGCCAGAAAGGGTGAAAGAACCAAACATCCCCAGGGGGTCCTAATACCCTGCTAACAAACAATATTATTGTGATCTGTATTGTAATCTTTTTATTAGTGAGATCTAATTTAATGATGTAATGCAAAAGCAAGATTATCAGCCACAGCAAGAATGCATCACAACAAATTCAGTAGTAATCTGTCAGTAATTTAATGTGTACCAGGGCAGCATGACAATGACAAACATTTTCCGTACCCAGAAAGCACCTAGGCTGGCTATCATTTGGTAAGAGATCTAGATGAACATTGATTACCCATATGATTAAATAAATCATTTACCTATAGTCACCTATAGTAAACCTATAATTTAACTATGAAATGACACTATTGCTAAATATAATGTTTTATTAGAGCAGCCTTAAACAGACTACTGACTGATTTTGCCTTTTTTGAAGTTGCCAGTCATTTAAAAAAGATAATAATTGAAACTTACTGTATGTAAAAAAATTTTTTTTTTTAAAAATCACTCACTCATTGTCTATACCGTTTTATCCTGTATACAGGGTCGCAGGGGGCATGGAGCCTATCCCAGGAGACATAGGGCAAGAGGTGTGGTACTGTACTTCCATGACAATATTATGATACAAATGAAAACCCTAACTGTGAAAATGGCACAGAATGTCCAGATGATTACTCTTGCACCTGTAGTGCCTTTTGAAGCATGCTTGACTGTATCAGCACTTAATCATTTAACCTCCATAGCTCCAGGTTCAGTTCCTGTCGTGGGGTCTGTGTGCATGGAGTTTGGATGTTCTCTGTGTGCTTGGTGAATCCCTCCGGGTTCTCCGGTTTTCTCCCACAGTCCAAAGACATGCAGATTAAGCTAACTTGTGTTCCCACATGGTCCGTAGTGTGTGAATGCGCAAGTGAATGTTGACCTACCACGTTCGTAAAGAAATGAGAATAAATACAATTGGCCTCCAACGTTCTCCATTGGCCTCCACCATTCACCCTTCACCAAAAGATTTGAACTATTCAGACTGGCACACGAGATGTTTTCTGCAATACCGCAAGCGCTAGCATCACACCGATAGGCCTTTTGTGTTTCAATACTTTCTTGACTCCATACTATCCATGTAAAGATAAGGCAGTCTGTCTCCACTGACCATAACAAGCCTTATTATGTCAAAACTGAAAGACAAGTTGAGCCATTCATGCTACTCAGAGCCTAGTCACCTGTATAATTTAAGCGAACCCTTGACCAACCCTTTCAAGAACTGCTTTCGCATATCAGCAACAGTACCAGAAACAAATGCAAGAACGATAACCTTCTTAATGACATGGTTTAATAGAAGTTTTGTGGGTTTGCATTGATGCATTACGCCATGAAACTGTAGAGATGTGAATCACTGGCATACTACTATTTGAATTTTTGTGCACTGTAATTTTCTGCAATGTACCGGCACCCTGTCTAGTGTGTACCCTACAGTACCTCATGCCTAAGACTCCTCGGATATGCTTCAGGTGCCCTGCGACCCTGTATACAGGATAAGTGGTATAGACTATGAGTGAGTGAGTAAGTGGGCATTGTAATTTTTCATTTGATTTGATTCAGAAGCACTAATGCTTACTGTCTGAATAATTGGTCATAGTCATTTAATGCTTCCTTTTGTTTCATTATCAGAAAATGCCATTTGAGTTATAGTATACCATAACAATGCTATTGAAACAACTTCATAGCAAAGTAAACAATTGAACCGATTACAATGCACGCTGTAGCTCATTCTATCTATTCCCATTCTTGTGCAACAGAATACACTGAAGAGACAAAGACCCTCTATCAAGTCTCCGAGACGGAGGAGAGGCGCTCATAACATTTCACATTGAGAAGTGTAAAACGTATTTATGGCATTGCCTGGTAATTCAATTTTTTATACCCTATTTTATATTAGTTATAATTACAGTATATCATATTATAGAAATATACTTTCTATAGGGGAACAGACACTTTATCCTTCAAAGAACTGACGCTGGCAGCTGGACTGTCTCTTAACTGTGCAATGTCTCCATTTAATCAAGTTGAGTGCCTGACCATACATCTAATGGATTATTGTGCCACCTATAACTGCATTAAATGCAACGTAATGTTTTCCCATTTAAGCTATTTGATGTAAATTAACCGTGAAGCACGCTCAAACAGCACCGAGTGACCGGCAAGTCACATGACACAGGCCTTCTGTCTAATAATAGGCATGCACAATAAAACAAATCCAAATCTTCCAGCTACCGAGAACACGCTTTTAAGGAGGCTTCATGGCCCATGGCTGGGTATATTTAGGTTCTGGTTTCACAGGAGTGAAATACTTCTGCTGCAATGTAAGGTGCAGAGGTGCGTTATAGTTTTTCTTTGACTGAACATAAATCTTTCTGGGTTGACACACATTGCTGTTAAGGTTAGGACTCTGGTAGACATACTGTTATAAGAATTTGTCTGCTTATATTTCCTGCTAAGGTTCACAGAATATACTATTATCCAGTGATACCTAGTGTGTTCCCAGCTCTCATATATATATATATATATAGATATATATCAAGGGGTCACCATGGCAGACCATCCGATCCGCACACAACTCGGCACAGGTAGACCCGATGCCCTTCCTGGCGCAAGATTTACATTTTAACCAGGTTTTGGAACCGGCACTGCATGCCCCCTGTATGGGGTGTGGCAACCCATCGACACTAAGGATTTTCAGATCCTCAGATCCCCAAATCAACAAACCTAGCACCTTAGCCGCCTGAGCCACCCCTCTCCCAAATAAAACATATAAACCATATTTAATATATATTTATATAATTATTAATAATTAGATTTCTATAGCCCATTGTCTGCATGGTTTTCCTCCCATATCCCACCATTTCAAGATCACTTCCCATTCACATTAACATTCCATTACCTGTTTATCCTGCACAGGGTCCCAGGAAACTCTACTAGGCAGGGCACAAACATACACACTCACCCACCAATTCGCACACTATGGAGCAATTTGGAAACCATGTGGGAATAAACCGGAGTACCCAGATGATACCCACCAAGGACAGAGAGAGAACATGAAAATGGCGCAACACCATGCTGAAATTAAATGGTCGGGTTCCTTGTTTGTATCTGAGCAGCTGTGGGTGAAGGACCGTGCTCAAGGGCCCAACAGGGGCAGCTCGGCAGCGCTAACCATGGACCTGCTGATCAGCAGACCAACATCTTAACCATTGAGCTACACTTGCTTACTCCATTATACTCTAATTCTCCAGCGAAAACATTTTCATCACAGAGAGTCTCTGCTTAAGGTAGTGAAAGCATGTGGGGGGGTTTAACATTTTTTTCCTCATGATGATACAAATAAAAGCCCCAACTGCGAAAATAGCCCAGAATTTACAGATAATGAATTTTAAATAACCTGTAGTGCATTTGAAAAAAAAAGCCGATTTATATTCCAAACATTTCAGCTTTGAAAAAGGCCGGCAGGATACTTTTAATTACGATTCCTTTTTTTTTAAGTAGCTCAGTAAAACGCAAGCTGAGACGACGAGTGTTTTCAAGGTTAGCGGTAATGTGTAACATCGTTTCCTCTATTATACCTGAAAGACCTGCTGTTTCCCTTCTGTATGGCCGGTTTGGAGAAAAGCCGTGTCCATGGGTAAACAAATATTATACAATTTAGGCAGCATCCAACACAAAGCTCTAAACTCTTCTAGAAAAGACGAGGCCTGTCGGTACCTTTGAAATGCTAATTTGTACTTTTTAAAAGCACATTCATTATTTTAATGAAATGATCAGTGTTCAGAATAAATCACTTGATTAAAACCTCCACTTAATTAAAGACTTAAATTAAACCTATTTCAAGCAATGTGAGCACAGGAATGTTTGTTATGCAGGTTAGACTGGTTTTATTCCAAGTGTCAACTAGTTCTGGCATTTTTACTCTTTCAGAGACAAAAAAAAAAAAAGAAAAAAAAAGTCAGGTTGTTTCCCACTAACATTTTTTTCCCTCCCTACATTTGAGACGGAGTATCTGACAACAGGACTGGCGTGAACTGCGACACAATGAATAATGAGATTTTCTCTTAAGGTTCTCATCAAAGAATCAACACACTGGAGAGAGCATTCATCTTGAGTGTCATTTACTTATCTTTACAAAAGCAACCCAGAGGAGCTCCAAAGCTTATTTTTCTTCTTCATATCTCCTGTACTGCGATGATCCAGAAAAGATCCGGAAGTGAGCTGTGGGACTTGTACAAAGAATTAACGTCTGTGACACACTCCCCTTCATGAAGAGGCTGGGAGTTGCTGAGAGATACTGTACACCAGGGATGTAACTGAATATGAAGGCATCATTCAGATAATGTGTTTTAAACTGATATAAATGCAAATACAAACATGAGCCAGATTATTATTATTATTATTATTATTTTTTTTTTTTTTAGAAAGCTCATCTGAAAGGCTCATAAGGCATACCATTTTTAGACTAGAGGTTTGAATTGGGAATGAGATCCCATAGCAGACAAAGAAGTCATAGTGAGTAGATTTTTACTTTCAAGCTACTGGGACAAAGACAACCCATACTTATTAGCATTCAGTAGTGCTTAACAGCCTCGTCCATGCCACAGTGGATTAAAATAAACTAGTAGCTTGTTTTTTTGGGGAGGGAGAAATAGAACCAAATTTACTGTCTGACCAAAAAAAAGTTATGCACACTAATATTTGAATTAAACTTCCTGTAGTTTTGATTATACGGCATTGTTTGGACACCCTTATCCAATGTCAAAATACATCCTCGAATATGTCCATGATGCATACGATCCATTGATGGTTTAACCTTCTCTTGGGAAACGGGGAATACATGGATTTTTTTAGACACATGACCTTTTTCCATTGCTCCAAAGATCAATCTTTGTGCTCCAAAGATAAAAAACTGAAGCCTTTTCCACAACCATGGGATACGTCTTCCGACAGCTATATAAATAAAAAGAAAGGTTTTGTATGTACATTGGTAAGAGCTCGCTCTTGAAATGATATCTTTAGGTTTCATACATTAGAGGACCCGAAACCATTCTCAGAAAAAAAATTGTCTGTATATCTGTCCAGACGATTTTGTCACAGCAATGACAGAATTTAATGAAAGTTTGCCAGTCCTTGCCGGTGTTATGCGCTAAAATGCCCCCCTGCCATACATGCCCCCCCTACATAATGTCTATCAAATGTTATATTTATAGAACATAATTATAGAACATAAATTCATAGGTTTATGATTTACAAATTACAAATTACACAAAACTAATTTTATTATAAAATAAGCAATATAAAAATATACATGTTGTATATGAAAAAAAAACTTATATATTAATAATTTTTTTTAATGATATTTTTTTTTTTGTGGGGAGGGGGATTTTTTCCCCCGATTTTTTTTCTTAATTTAGTGGTATCCAATTCCTCCCCATCACTAGGGGGCTCCCACATTAAGGCTACTACTACCACTCAGTCCGGAGGGCCTAAGACTATCACGTGTTTCCTCTGAACCATGTGTCGCCAGCCAACCGCATCTTATCGAAATGCTCGCTCACGCACCGTTGGAGGACAGTGCTATCCACACTTGGAGGACAGCGCTATCCGCTCCTTCCGCTTGCCGAGCTCACAGATGCCCCTGATTGGCTGTAGAGCCGTGATTAATGTGGGAGCACTAAGTACCTCTCATCCCTCCCCTCTGAGAGAGCTCGGCCAATCAGCTTTCTCTAGACCTATGGCTGCGAGAGGTTACAGCATCACCCGGGAATCGAACTCGCGATCTCCGGATGATAGGGCGAGCACTTTAACACTGCGCCGCTCAAACTAACATTTTTGTATTACATGACAAACCCCTGCAAAATAAATATTATATGAGAATTTGTATTAATGGTCTTGCACGGCTCTCACGTGCCTAGAGTTCATTATAATATGAAATATCATATTTGATAATAATAAACATATGAATGAATGTTCTACTATTATATATATTTGATAGAGGTTATGTGTGTGTGTGTGTGTGTGTGTGTGTGTGTGGGAGGGATGGGGGCAATTGGTGGCAGGGGGGCATTTTAGCGCATAACACTGGTATTTGCCTGAAATTAAATATGGTGGGCGTGGCTATACCCACCATATAGCTCTGTTGAGAGATGGTACGCGTCATTCAACAGAGCCAATCCTCGCGAACCTTAAACAATGGAGCAACACAGTATGGCTAACTCCTAACAAAAAAGGTATGTAACTTTTGAAAACTGACTCTTCAAAAATTCTGGAAATATGGAGACAAAACAAATGAAGCGAGAGTTTCCAGAGGATGAAAACACTTCTATCTTTTGATTAAAATGAGGGCATAGCCACAGCTTTAATATGAACTCAACAGGAAGATACACATACAAATATTTGCAGCACACAGATACAGATGTACCTGAGTGCAGCGCTTTCTGTTTGACTGCCGGAACGCTCTTGAGATTATTAATATCGTTTTTGTGTTAACACATTTGACAGCAACATCGAATTGAGTCAAAGCACACAGCACTGAACACATTTCAGTAAATGTATAATTTCAGCACATTTCAGCACAAAAAGCTTCAGTAAATGCATTTTTTTTTGCGTCCTTCCATAACTGCATCCATTCAACAGGCTTCAAAACCATTGAGAACTGCTGTTGATACCGATTAGGCATTTGGATAAGATCGCACTCTCTCAGCTGTCAGTACTCAATCAGGAAGTAGCAGTGCACAGGGAATACAGAATCAGAGATAAACAGGTGCTTTTTACTATGCTGTCCCACACTTGGCATATTCAGGAGCAACCGCAGCAGCTGAAACATATAAAGACATGGCCACACGGTGAAACCGAGGTCTATGGAAATCATGGTTATATCTGCCTCTCTTCTTATCTATGCTTTAAGCTATGCATACAGTACAAATCCATGCTTTACCAGTAGAGAGCTTAATATCGTATTAGGTTTCATTAAAGCTAAGCATGAAATCTTTTTTTTTTTTTTTCTTCACTGTTTCTGTTTTTTTTTTCTTCTTCGTATGGAAAGCATGATAAGGCACTGCACAAGAATAAATTCAATTTGTTTCACTTTCACCCCACTACCGATTGTGTAATGGCCTCTCAGGGGGCTTGTTTGGACCCTAAGGATTTGTTACTCAGTCTGTCACCTCACACAGAGTCACTACAGCAGCATGACAACGGGCCCGAACCGCATCGTTATTAGGACGACAGCACCATTTATCAGGAATATTCCCGCTGTCCACACCAACACAAACGAACACACCTGCTGCACACGAATGGCACCTTGCTACATAAGGCCTGTTTTTGCACTGAACACATGGAGCATATATTTCACGTTAAAGAACGATAGAGATGAAAGAGAAAGTGAAACAACACCCAGGTGAGTCTTAAACTAGTGCACTATTGTGCATTAGAGGGGGTTTTCCATTCATTTTTATTTTGATGGGAGTCAGCATTTCGAGCATCCAGAATTAATAATGTGCTACCTTCCTCACATTGACTCTACTTAAATGGGGGAAAAAATCAATTCAATGATGTATTGCAAATTTTTCATATGGCAATTTATTTATCACTACACTGAATCCAAAATCGATTTTTCAAAAAATCATTTTTACATTTTTGCATTTGAGCTGGTCAAATGGTACTGTTCCTCTATAAATCTGCAGGTGGCTTGTTTTAAATTATTCACACATTATTCGGCCTGTAGCCTCTGTGTAGGAGCAAATGATTTGTGAAGTTTCGAACATCGTGATTCTTATAGAATTACAGTATACTGTATAATAGTATCTCAGCATATGAATTTAATCTGTTAATTTGAGTTCTTAAGAGGAACATTTGTACTGTAAAACACATTTTCCCATAGGAAATAGTATAAATGCAGATAATCCATTCCAGCCACCCAAAAATATTACCAATATTACCCATCTCCAGCACTATGTGGGGCATTAGTGGCTCAGTGGTACAGTAGGTCACTCGCCTACCATGGTGAAGGCCCGGGTTCGATTTCCAGCCACTACTTAAACCCGAGCCACTGGATGCAGTGCCGGTCCCAAGCCCAGATAAAATGGGACGGTTGCGTCTGGAAGGGCATCCGGTGTAAAACCTATGCCAAGTAGTCCTCTGTGGCGACCCCACAACGGGAGTAGACGAAAGAAACAATCAAAACATTTAGAAAAGACATATTAAAAAAAAGATAATTTATGATTCCCCTTTGCACCGGCTGCTTTAAAAAAAACAAAACTGAAAGTGGCTCCCTCTTCTTCTTGCTACTCATTCACTCATCTCCTATACCGCTTTATCCTGTATTCAGGGTCGAGGGGGGGCTGGAGCCTATCCCAGGAGACTTACAGTATTGTAGACCCGAGGCGGGGTACACCCTGAACAGGGTGCCAATCCATTACAGGAAACACCCACATACACACACACACTACGTGCAATTTGGGAACGGCAATTAACCTAATCTGCATGTCTTTGGACTGTGGGAGGAAACTGTAGTACCCGGAGGAAACCCAGAGACGGGAATCGAACCTGGCCGGGAATCGAACCCAGACCCTGCAGGTACAAGGCGACAAGTGCTAACCACTACACCACCGTACAGCCTTCTTCTTGCTACTGTCCTTGCAAAATGCAAAAAAAACGGCCTGTGTTTTGGCTTGTATGCCGAAAATGCTGTGTATGTCAAGGGAAATTGTTTGCAAAATTTCAGTCCTTAGAGAGGGGCGTTCGTACGTAGGAACTTATGTATTGTGATGATATCGTAATGGGCGGTCCCAGGGGATTCACGTCCCTACTACCTACAGTCTCTTCAATTCCCCTTAGCCCCATGAGGGTAAATTATCTATTAGCCCTTAAGGTTTGAGTGCTAAAGTTGACCCCCCCTTAGTCTTGTTTGTTTGTGCATATTTATGCATGCAAAATAAACACTTGTGCTCAATAATTTTACTACATATTTAGGGTATATACATTTTTTTTTACTCAACCCCCCCATGGTCCAAATCACTTCAAACTAATCTTATTTGTTTGTTTGTCTGCAAAATAAACATTTGTGTTCATTCTGTTTTTGAAAGATTAGCCACATTTTTTTTATGTTATTTAATTTTTTTTATCTTGAAGCACGTGATCATTGCAGGTGATTTTTGTGTACAAAAAGAGAAGAGCTGCATAAACAAACGAGACTGATTTGTAGCGATTAGGAGAATAGAGCGGCTGATTTGTAAATAAAAAAAATAATACTCTCCTCATTCTTATATTTAACTTACAGATACAGTATATAAAAGACAGGGATCTATTTTTAAATAGTGAATGGTAAATAGCAACTTTACTGTACTACAGTAAAGAATAAATCACTTTTGTTTTGTATTTGTATAGAATTTATAGACGTAATATATAACAAGTCTGTCATATATAACCAATCATAATAGTTATTAAAGGGTACACGATTCCTTTAATTCATTTATTAATACAAAAATAATTAATTAAAAATTAAATGTGGGAATAATAATAAAGTCAGACATCGCTCAGGAAAAAAAAAAAAAACATTTAAGTCTCAATGAGAATTCAGTGAGCTTTTGGAAAGCTCTTTATTTGCTCTTTCTGAGCTCAGCATAAGACGCGTGAATGAGGCTGAGGTGAGAACAGACTAAATCGATATAGAGAGCTCTCCGATTTCTTTGCCTGAAATTAAAAAGAGGTGCAAAATTTGATAATTATTTTACAGTATGAAGAGCGAAATTTAACTAGAGGCTAATTTGAAGAGAAAAAGCTTCTCTGTTTTCTAGAGCAACAGGAGAAATACGCCATACCGTCTGATTTTGGTTTCATACTGTATTAAGAGACCTTAATGATTCTTTTTAGAGAGCTCTTTTCTAATTTTCTTTTCCTCTGGGGTGCCTTGTATATGAGTTTGTAATTTTGTCCATCGTGATTCATTTCTTTAATCATGGTCAAGTTGGCAGGTATGCAGCGATTTTATTAATTTTTTATTAACTCTATTTAAAAATAAACAATGTGCCCTTAAGCAGGCCATGAAACCTACATTTTGTTTCATTGACCACATGTTTGAGGTTATATTGCTGAACGTCACAAAGATATATGAATGTCATTAAGCGTTTACCAGTTTTAATTTGCTTAGAGAACACAAAACTCGGGAGGAACGGTGACTGATGGAGTTAACCGATGCACAATCAGTCCACATCAAATTATTCTCAATGTGACCAAGAAATTTCTTTTTTTCAAGGTTTCCTTTTTTTGTGCTATAGCTGCCTATGCAACTAATTACTATGCTGTGTTGTCACTTATGCTCTGTCACTCAAAAGGCTGCTGATTTAACTTTAACTGTGAGTACAATAAAATCTCAAATGAAAAAATAAATGGGAAAAATATGACATTGTTGATCTGACCTTGCCAGCAAACTCACAACCCTAAGCATTACTGATGGTCAGCACAGGATAATAGGCAATTAAATGAGAGGACAGTAAAGTTCAATTCTGAATATTTTTCTATTATACAGCAGAAAAATGCATGCGTATTCTACACATTACAATATTATCTTTCAGATACTATAAAACATACAAACCTAAAACAAAAGTGTACATACTACGTTAATTTTGAAGCACCGTTCCATCACTCCAACACAAGCATGGATGGCTTTTATTGGCTCAATGATTTACAAACTCATATTAAATGTTGTGTTACTTTGTGTCTTTTAATATATGAATATGACGACTTTATGTGAATTCTTTCTAATGAATATGTTATTTTCGAATGGTCTAGTCTGGTCAGAAAAAAAAATAAATAAATCTGTGACCATCAACCCACATGTTCCTTGACTAATCAGGAAGTTTACCCAGTTTGAGTACACTCCTCTTTCTCCTCTTATTTCAAACAACATTTAACATGGCCTATAGGCTGACCTACAGTACAGTACACTGCTCAGCCAGGAAAAAAAGTCACCTTTTCAGAAGGCTCAAAATTATTGGGCCACATCAAGCAAAGAAAACAACCAAGGAGATGTGACATTACTGGAACTGAGTTAGGAACCCAATTAACACATTATCAAAACCTGCAAGATCTGTGTAAGAACAGTGTCAGACTTCAAACTTTATCCATATACATAAATAAAATGTGGTTGGAAACAAAAAACATAAATAAAGAAACTTAAAACATTTGTGAAGTTGCATCATACAAAAATCTATAGTGCAAGTAAGAGCATTTTAATACGCAAAATACGACGTGGCACTAAATACAGTAGCTATTTAAGAAAACCATTTGTTAGTAAAGCTGATCCAAAAAAAAATAATGTTAGGGAGCAAACAGGCGAAGCGATGGAAACAGATCATGTGTTCTAATGAGTCGAGTCTGACACCATTACAGAGCGATGAGTGTGTCAGGATAAGTCAGCTGATGACCTGAATGTCCAGGTTATCACATCTATAGAGTTTTTCTTCCCTGACGGAACAGGCATATTCCAGGACTCAAATTGCGACAGTCTGATTCTAGGAGAATGAAGAATCATTTTCACACAGGAATTGGCCACCACATTGTGTGCTGTAATCATACAAACAAAGGCAGTCTAAATAAATCTTGGTGTGCGTGATTTTTTATTTATTTATTTTTGGCCAGGAAGTTTACAATCATTAGCAAAGACCTAACAAACTGAAAGTAAGGCATTGCACAATTGTTATGAGATCTAATTGTTCTGAAATTTAAATTCAAACTTTTGCTAAGACTCATTATAACATTTCGCTGCACATAAAACAAGTTTGGATTCATTTTGTTCATTCAGGCAGGTGGAAAGAAATAGGGAGAGAGTGATAGAGAGAGAGAGAGAGGCAGCATGGTGGCTTAGTGGTTAGCACTGTCGCCTTGCACCTCTAGGGTTGGGGTTCGAATCCTGCCACCGTGTGCATGGAGTTTGCATGTTCTCCCTGGGCTTGGTTGGTTTCCTCTGCGTACTCTGGTTTCCTCCCATAATCCAAAAACATGCAGATTAGGCTAATTGGCTCAGGATTGGCACCCCCATCTAAGGTGTATGCCGCCTTATGCCCCCAGGCCCCCCCGCGACCCTGTATACAGGATAAAGCTGTATATATGACGATGATACAGAGAGAGAGGATAAAGTATTCTTTTAAAAGAAAATTTCTGCGGAAATGTTCATGCAGCCAATCTGCAATAAATATTTCTGCCACATATATAGAAATGCTTTAGAAATGCATGTTTCCAAGTGTGTGTTGATCATCCAAAAAAGTCCAAAGCATTTTCCGGACATGGTTGATTTGCATCTGATGCCCACACAACTTCATTAAAGTTTACGCTTTACGAGTGATGTGATGAAAGTAAAGGCAGAAATGCAGAAGCCGAGGTTATTTCCACTCGGTTCTTTGCCAGTAAGAATTATTTAGAAGTGTAACAGCACCTGAAAGAGGGAAAATCTAGAAACACATTACAGAAAAAAGGTTAATGAGCTGAGAATTAAGCAAGGTAACAAGAAAAATGGTGTGACATAAAAATGAAAAAGAGCGAATTCCAGGTATTCATGGACACACAATACAGAGGAAGAGCTATTAAAAAATGTTCTACGTGTCTCAGCTAAAGTGCTGGAAGTATTGCAGAGCATTAAAAGAAGATGACTTGGCAACAGAACCAATTTATAAGCCAGCTTTTATCCTCGGAAATAAATCATACCAGTCTTTAAACAATCTTTTTCTCATAAGTGTGACCTGGGCTAAATCTTCCCTCAGCTAAGGAATTTGTTTACACCCTGAAGCGATATGCAGGCAGACCAGCATATCCTCTATTTAGACGGTGGCATTTATTTTGTTATAATAGGATGACTACAGTCATGGGGAAAAAAGAAAGCCCTTTATAACTCCCTTATCCCTGTTTTTAGCAGAGCCTAAATAATGTCGGTGTCGTCACCAAGTTCTAAACAATAAAGAACTTCAGGAGACCACCGAATAAAAAATCAACACATTTCTCTATGTAGTCATTCAAGCCAACATTGAGAAGTCATGTGGGGAAAAATGAAGCACGCCCGATATACGTTAACATATAGAACCAACTTTAGCAGCAATAACTCTTCTATTTCTACAGTATATGAGTTTATTAGCCTCTTATATCATTTTGGAAAATTTTAGCTCTCTTAGGATCCCACCACAGCATCTCAATGGACTTTAGAAGTCAGTTGGACATTGACTTGGCCATTTGGACACCTTGATTTTTTTCTTCATTCATTCAGATCATCATTGTTTTAATAACTGCAAGATTCTCAGATCTGTGGCTGCAAAACAAGCCCAAAGCATCACCTCTCCACCGCCATGACTGCCAGATGGTACAGTGAGAGGTGCAACATATTTTTCATTGACTCAATTTAAGGGTTATTGGTGGCTTGCTGGTGTAGTGGTTAGCACTGTCGCCTTGCACCTCCAGGGTCTTGGTTCGATTCCCGTCTGTGTGCATGGAGTTTGCATGTTCTCCCCGTGCTTGGTGGGTTTCCTCCCACAGTCCAAAGACATGCAGACTAGGTTAATAGGTGTTCCCAAATTGCCCATAGTGTGTGTGTGTGTGTGTGTGTGTGTGTGTGTGTGTGTGTGCGCGCGCATGCGTGTGTGTGTGTGTGTGTGTGTGTGTGTGTGTGTGTGTATGTATGTGTGCCCTGTGATGGATTGCCACCTCATCCAAGGAGTACCCCGCCTTATGCCCTAAGTCCCCTGCGATAGACTTCAGGCCCTCCGCGACCCTGAATACAGGATAAAGCAGTATAGACAATGAGTGAGTGTTGGCTTGCTTTATTTATTTTTAATATTCTTTAATAAATGCCATTGAGATAAGAGCTAGTTATGCCAGAGACCCAATATATGTTGACCTTATCCATCATGTGACTGTGAGTATGCCTAACTGTCTCTCTCTCTCTCTCTTTCTGTGTTAAGCTACACATGGCACTCCTGAATTATCTTTGATCCTGACCGTTTCTGCAACGAGGACGTGTCTGACACAACCTGGTGCCCTACATCTGCTTGAAGCTCTTGTTGCATGGCGGCCTCTAGCTGCTACTGAAGATGGCCCTGTGTGATTTGCCCGGGTGGGGGGTGACAGGTCAGTGTGTGTGGTGACAGTTCCACTTGATGATGATCGTGGAGATGGACTTGGACTGGGCTGATGCAGGCGTTTCTTCCATGATGGCTTGTGACTGCAGTCGCTCAACAGTTTAAGAACTGAAATTGCCATGAACATTTTTGCACCTGAGGCTCCATCAGTGAAAGCGGACTTTATTTTAACTTAAACACCTTTCCTGTTATAGACGGAGATTGATTTATGGTTTTACTGTCTGGTGTCACCCAAATGAAGTCGGGTTCACTTTTGAGTCTGGATCCTTTCAAGGTTTCCTCATTATGTCATGAAGTTTTTTCTCTGCTTTTCAGGGATGAAATGATTTAAAATGTATACTTTTCCCTTACATTTATTTCCAATTAATATCCATATTTTTTTATTTCTCTGAATCTGATTTGCGACAATTGATGGTATTTTATGTTTCACATTTTATGAACTGAAGTCAATCAAGTTGAGGTTTATTAGTTGGTCAGAAGCACAAGTACGTAATGTAAATTTGTCCTTAATTACAGTACAGGATTTCCATTAATAGTTAACTTCTTGTGTAAATGCTCGTACGGACAGATTTATTTTTGAATCTAGCTTGATATTTGAGGACAACTCAGATATGATTAAACTTTACGCAATACAAGAGGCACTAACCACCACAATACACACTCCATCCACTCAGTCTCACAAGGACACCAGCTACTTGACACAGAGAACTCCAGTTTACGCTCAGCTATGTGCCGAATGCTCATACCGCACCTCCCACCTTCCTGTCTCCCGGTGAGAGCGTGCGACACCTCAGCAGTAGACAGATGTTTATGCTAATGATACTTTTGAAGCAAAAACATTTTAATTGATCAGTGTATTGAGGTTTGTGGTTTTGGAGTTTTACACTGATGTGGGCAGAGGACAGACTGATTAAAAAGTGATATGTGATCCTAACTCTCTTAATGCCCCAGACACACCAGGGCATTATGAAGATGTGTTTGCATCATGCCTTTGTATGCTCACACCCTTAAGACTTATTAGAACCATGATTGTAAAATAGGAAGCCAAAATTCACATGCGCATTCACACACTACTGGCAATTTGGAAATGCCAGTTAGCTTAACCTGCATGTCTTTGGACCGTCGGAGGAAACCAGAGTACCTGGAGGAAACCCACCAATCACACATGGGAAGAACATGCACACACTATTCACACACACACCAGAGACGGGAATCAAATCTTTCTTTTCAAGTTTCTCTTGTTTTATGTAGTTAGTGTGCACTGTGTTGTGTTAATATTTTACTGTGCTATTGTGTCATTCTGTACAGTGCACTTGTCATTTTCCCTTTTTCAAAATTTTTTAAATCTTGCATATTCAAGAACTATTTCTAGGGCACTAATTAAATTTAAAACCATGTTACCTCCTTTATAGAAACGGTTAGATTTTCCTTGAGTCTAATCCCTTCTATTGATAGTGTGCAGATGACACGCTGACGGATTTGAGCTAACATGGATCATCAGGTTTTACACAAGCTTGGAAAGTTCATGCCAGCTCGAGTGCAAGCTGTCGTTAATAAACACGCCAAATACTGAGCCGCTGTAAATATATTTAAGATTCTGCTATTTCATTTTATTTAAGTTCTTCCTGAGAGTACTGTACATATTGAAAAGAGAAGAATAGAAGTATTTTCACACATAGGCAAAATATAGTTAATGGATTACTCAGAAGTCATTTGCTCAATAATAATATCGCATGTCTATCTCTGAGCTCTATACATTAGAATACAGTGCCTTGCAAAAATATGCATACGTCTTGACTTTTGCACATCATTTCACAACCACTAACGAAAATGTGTATTTTATTGGGATTTTATGTAACAGACCAACAAAAAATAACACATAATTGTGGAAGGAATATGATAAAAGGTTTTCAAAATGTTTTACAAATGAAAATCTGGAAAGCGAGGCATGCATTTACTGTATATTCATCCGTCCCGAGTCGATACTTCGCAAAAACAGCTTTCAACGCAATTTTTTGGGGAGACGTTTTTTGTGGAATATCTCTACCAGCTTTGCACTGAAAGTTTTGCCTGTTCATCTTCATCTCAAGTCTTTTGCAGATTTGAACAAATTTTAAAATGAAATTAGAATTTGCAAAAAAGCAGGATAGAAGGCTACAGCCAAATGCCAATGTTTTCATAATTCATGGAACAAAATGGTTCAAAATGATTAGGGTTAGAGCTATTATATACACACAGGGATGTTTCACTCTGGGTGCACATCAGTGGCGGCTGCTAGCTTTTGAAACATAATTATATGAATGAACTAACTTTACAATGCTGAAACAAGGAGCAAAGTCAAGAACGCTTTGTGCAAACAAAAATGGTTTATATCACCAGCAAACAATACAGAGTGCAGCAGTTCGTCGTACCACTTCACCTGCAAATCCG
>JAQMYL010000003.1:20706281-20719940 GCA_030014365.1 Clarias pachynema | reverse complement strand
TTCTCCCTAATTTAGTTGTATCCAATTCCTCCCCGTCACTAAGGGGCTCCCACTTTAAGGCTACTACTACCACTCAGTCGGGAGGGCCGAAGACTATCACGTTTTTCCTCCGAATCACGTGATGCCAGCCAACCAAATATTTTCGAACTGCTCGCTCACGCTAGGGCTGCAACTAACGATTATTTTGGTAATCGATTAATCTGTCAATTATTTGTTCTTCTTCGATTAATCGATTAATCGGATGAAAAAACAAGAAAAAACAAAAAAACAAGAAATGCATTCATTTCCAACCCTTTATTCAAAAACAGAACTAACATCTTTAGAAAGTGCACAAACATGTTGCTCCTTGAGCTGTTATAATAATAATAATAAAATAAAATAAAAATGGACTTACACAAAAAACATAGACATGTATGCTTTACATCTGCCAAATATATATAGTGGAACCTTGGATTACGAGCATAATTCGTTCTGGAAGCGGCTCATATTCCAAAACACTCGAAAATCTAATAAAAATAAATAAATAAATAAAAAAACACACTAACGGAATCGCCGCTGTAAAGTGAAAATAAAACAGCTTAACCTGCACTTTACCTTTGAAAAGAATCGTGACAGAGCAGTGTTTCAGTGTAGAGTGTGTGTGTGTGTCGGTGAAGGTGAAAGTAGGAGGGGTCTTTGTGTGGCACGGTGTCCAATTACGCGCACACACACACACACACACACACACACACACACACACAGCAGGCAAAGCCTAAGCCTTAAGCAGAGAGAGAACATGGATTTTTAACGTCTCTAATGAGACTTGCTTTTGCTTTACACGCACGTGTGCTGTACACACACACGCATACAGACACAAAATAAAATATGTTTTACACACACACACGTGGTCACAGTGTTATAGTAAACAGTACACGCGTGCACGGATGTTGATTATACCAGTAAGAGACCCAGCAGCCTCCGCCATGTATCTTTCCTCTACCTCCGCTGGTTTTTGTTTTTTTTGCTCCGTCCTGTCTGTGAGGCACCGAACTCTGCTAGCTTCAGTGCGCGAGACCGAGTGTGTCACTCCGCTCCGCGCTCAACTAAAGTTTTTTTAAATAATCAAATGTCTCCGTGTCGCGCGACACAACGAATCGATTATGAAATTCGTTGCCAATGCTTTTAGTAATTGATTTTTATCGATTTTATCAATTCGTTGTTGCAGCCCTAGCTCACGCACCGTTGGGGACGACGTAACACACTTGGAGGACAGCGCTATCCGCTCCTTCCACTTGCGCGAGATTGGCTGTAGAGCCGTGAGTAATGTGGGAGCACGAGGTACCTCTCATCCCGCCCCTCTGAGAGAGCTCGGCCAATCAGCTCTCTCTAGACCTCCGGCTGCGAGCTTACAGCATCACCCGGAAATCAAACCAGCGATCTCCGGATGATAGGGCGAGCACTTTAACACTGAGCCACTCGGAGGCCATCGTTTCAATTGTAACATAAGCACCGAATGAGCTAGTGCTAGTCTTTACCTTCAAACGCATAAGGCCTGTGTCTGCGGCCTGGTAGACGTTATAATAGTAACGTCAATTGGCACTGCTCTGTTCAGAGGTGTTTGAAGCAGGCGGAAATAAAATGCTTCTTTTTAATCTAAAAGGACTTTGTGCCAGTAAATCTCATCATTTTTCTATTTATTTATTTTTAAACTTCAAAGTCTTAGCTTTCAAATGAGATAATGCACATTCATGAGGACTGGAGTGTGTGCGAAGTGAGTAATGCTTTGGATTTAAGTCTACCATTCTGGGCAAAATGAGGGTGACAGTTAAGAGGTTAAAATCAAGAAATATATTCTGCAATAAGTGCGTAATTACCGTCACACATTCTAAACAACATTATCGCAGTCTATTTAATTAGGCCTAATTAAATGCAGTTATTTTATTTGTTTTTAGTTACCGACAATTCAATCTACCCTAACTCCTGACAAAGTAGTGAGCGGTTGTGTGGCTGATGCAGAACCCTGAGAATTGTATAAACTATAGAGGAACATTACATTGAACTAAAGTGTTTGGGCCTTTTAGTAAGACTTAAGGTGAACTTACCTATTCTGAAGGAGAGTGGCCCACTGGTGGCACTTCTCACCCACATTGCTAAGAAGAGCAAAGGCGCCCAGGGTGCGAGCATCTTCTATGCCTCCTCATGGGTCCTGGCCCGGGGGTGCCCCTTCTCACAGCCACCTAGTCCAACAAACACACACACACACACACACCATCCAATTTTATGAATACAGCTGTCAAATACAGTCAGTCAAAACATATTCATAGCCATAATTTCACTTCTTCGTGTCATATTTTCTACTGTATATCTGGATTACACTCATTTTGTTACCTTATTTTTTACTTTTAATAATAATCTTTCTCCGGCAAATGCAGTTTCCAAAAAGGAATGAAACAGAAAAGTGATTTCATTTCATTCAAACGAGACAAACATATTATTGAGGCAATTTATTTCATACTACTAGTATAGTTTGCACTGCTCATTACTTCAGGAACTCTCATAATTAGAATCATTGTAATCTGCCTGTGTTAGCTGCTAGATGTACATACTACACATATTCAATACAGGACGTGCTTCCTGAGACACGTGACTACATTATCAAAGGAGGAAGCTGATGGTTAAAAAACATACAGGGCTTCATCCACTCAAAAACAATCTCTGTTTACAGTGGTCACGACAAGCTCTCACAGTGGCCAGTATTTGTCGGCATCAAAGAGAGGAAAAAAAACAAAAGCAAAAAAGCAACTCATTATATAATGTACAGTGCTGTGGAAAAGTCTTGAGCCATCCCTCATTGCTTCATATTAAATTAAATTAAATTATGTAGATTCAATTATAGAAATGGAAGCACATGTTTTACTGTGACAGGCTGCAAAGCGCCTAAAGATTTTATTTAAAAATTGGTCGCTTATGTAACAACCTCAGCAGCAACCTCATTTCCCATCTCGTCTGTTCCAACGACTCACCCTTCAGCATCACCAGTATACTAATCACCAGCCTGATCATCTATCATCATCTGCACCTGTTTTTCACTGGTTCATCACTAAAGCAAATAGCATTCCTCTGAAACTGCTCAGATACAGGGACTCGACTGAAAATGATGGACAAAAAATTGCCAAAAATTAGAGCCAAAAAAAGTCATATCAAGTATCATTATTCATAGCACATATTTTTCATTGTTCTTAAACAAATATTTAGTCTGCAAGCAGGACTGTGCTCTAGCTGTTTAATTCTGTTAGTGTGTCCAGCTGACAGCTGATTTCTGAAATAATAAATAAATAAATAAATAAATAAAATAATAAATAATAAAAAATAATAATAATCAACCAGATTTATTTAGTAAATACTGATTTAATTTCACAAGAAAGTAAGTTTGCTTTGTTACATTAGATAATGGATTACCTATCTTTTACAAAAAATATTTAGCAGTGGTCCAAGCATTGGGCTGAAACCAGTTATTAATAAATTTGGCTTGCATGTGTGTATATGTCTTTATATGACAACATCTACCAAAAAAGTAATTGTAAGTAGAAATGCTTTCGGCTAGAGTTTCCTGTATTAAATATCCGACAATCATTCCAACTGCCAAGAAACAGTCACGGGCACTATAGTACCGTACATGTAAAATAGACAAATAGAGAAGATACATACAGATTGAGAATGTTATGGCATCTTAAACCAGAGGTGTGCAAAGTACACAAATCCTAAGTAAAAGTAGAAGCCCTCTGTTTACTTGTGTACTCGGGCAAAAGAACAGAAGTAATCACCTTCAAATGTATTTAAGTATTAGATTTGCCCACATGGAATTTAATTGCAAACTGTTTTAAAAAATACAACACCATTATAAATATTATTAATAATAAAATGAATATTTATTATTAATTAATTAATTACAGATAATGTATTATGCCTTATGCAGACTTTAAATCGAGGGCTTTAAAATGTTTGTTCTTTTTTTTTTTTTTTTTTTAAATGAAAACGCTCTCAAAGGGAAGAAGGACAGATTTTGGGGTCTTTGCTGTTTGATTCTGTCAAAAAATACTACATTTACCATTTATCAGTTGTCAATCAATGGCAATTTGTGGGGACAGTTTCAGAGGCTTAGTGTTTAGCACTGTCAGCTCGCACTTCCAGGGTCCGATTCCAAGGTTCGATTCCCGCCTCAGGTCTGTGTGCATGGAGTTTGCACGTGCTCCCCGTGCTTGGTGGGTTTCCTCAAGGTACTCCGGTTTCCTCACACAATCCAAAGACATGCAGATTTGGCTAATTAACGTTTCCAAATCGCCGCTAGTGTGTGAATGCATGTGTGAATGTCGACCGGAGGTCCTACCACGGTCGTAAAATGGGAATAAATACAATGGCCCCAGTTGGACTACATAGGTTCCTAGATACAGTAGATGGGCACAGTTTGCTCAAATAATGACTTGCTGCAAATACTCACACATACACACACACACACACACACACATTGGCATGCTCTTAAAGGTGTATTAGGCAAGATTAGTCAAGATGCGCAAAAGATTAACTCTCTAATGGGAAATTAAGAAGGTTTAAGAGTGGATTTTTTTTTTCTTTTACTCGTTGATCTTGCCCCTTCCATTCCCACTCATGTACACAAAGCTCTGTCCCTAGGGTTTGCGGATTGGCATTTGTATTAGCATGGCATCACTTTAGATCATTGCTACTATAAAAAGCTTAACATGTTAAAATGGTTTACCTTACTGATTTGACTTACAGTTATCACTACTACGGAAAATTAACCAACTCCCTAAGGCTAAACAGATAAACAGCGCTGTGGCACGAGTTAAGATAACAGGCTTGTAGATTGTACGCTTTGTTTTAGTTAAAACAATTGTTGTCTTGTACTGTATAATATCTTCTCGCTACTGCCCTCTCTATGTCATGCGACTGTCTGTGAATGAGTAAACAAACTGTAAGGTTTCAATACAAATATGACAACCACAGAAAAGGCCTTAAATCTCCCACTGCTTTAATTATTGTATGTTAGGTGAATGGAGGCTGCTAACAATAATCATGATAATTATTGATCTGTTTCAAATGTGGCTTGGGGAAAAAAAAAAAAAAACTAAAATGAAACAGATGTTCAAGGCAAGAAAAAATACTCAGTCTGTTTGTTCGCTGAGAGCAGAGATACGC
Organism: Clarias pachynema; assembly: GCA_030014365.1. Classification (NCBI taxonomy): domain Eukaryota; kingdom Metazoa; phylum Chordata; class Actinopteri; order Siluriformes; family Clariidae; genus Clarias; species Clarias pachynema. The sequence goes on along the minus strand of JAQMYL010000003.1, from coordinate 20,714,747 downwards.
TTCGACATGCATCAAACTGAGACCAATAGGGATGCTAGTGCGTGAAAGATTTATTTAAAAAAGATAACCGCAGCTGGATACACAGAGCAAAGGCAAACATGAGATTATTGTTAAGCCAAATGAAGAGAATCTGCCCAAGCCGAACTGAACTATCATCACTACAGTGAACTGAACTATGAACAAACAGAACTCAAGATGAACTTAGCTAACAACTGTGGGTAGAAAAAAATACACCCCTGTAAAAATTATTTGTATAAAATAGAAGAAATAATAAAAATAGAATAAAATCAACCCAGGATAAATCATGTCAGATCTTTTTCTACACTTTTATTGTGCAAGAGCAGCTAACAAAAGACAAAAACCTACACAATATCCTGGCTGCATCTTCTAGTTGCACTGTACTGTAGATACTAGAGTTACTATAATTATTACCATCTGAACTACAGTACACATCGAGAAGACGTAACCTGATGATCTGAAAGGCAGACTTTTTTGCTTTACAGATACTGTACAGTAATACAATCCTTGCATACTGTATTATTGTACTATAGCTACCTACGGTATACAGAATGAAACCACTTAGTGTATATATACAGTAAAGGGGTTGCTGGATGGTTTATGGGGAAGGGATGCACAATGCACAATTGATCTCAAATCCACTGACACCTTTGGGGTGAAGTGAAATGTTGACAGTGCCCCAGATCTCCTCATCTGACATCAGTGTCTTACCTAAGAATGCTGGAATGACTGATCACACATTTCCACAGGTTATATTACCAGAAAAGGGGAAACTACACATAGACTGAGCTCCAAAATAACACATAAATATTAATATGAGATGTTTACAAATCTTCAACCATATCGTGCAACTCATTAGTTGGTTGTAGCATAAGTACTTAAAAAAAAAAAAAGCAAGTGGAAAACACCTCCGCACAACCAGATTTTGAAGGTAACAAATTTTATATATATTTTTAGATATTTCTGTTACTGTATATATGTAAATTATGAATAAACACAAATAGAAATTCCTACAACCAGCAATTTATATGGAGCGTTGCAATTTATATGGTGAGTCTTCCAGTTCATGAACATCAAAAATCCAGCATCTCAGAATGTTTGAATATTAATCAAAAAAGTATTTACCTTACAACAGAGAAATGTACAACTTCTGAAAACTATGTTGATTTATGCACTCAATACTTGGTTGGTGTTTCTTTAGCACGAATTACTGCATCAATGTGCTGTGACACGGAGGCGATCAGCCTATGGCACTGCTGAGGCGTTACTGAAGAACTTTGATAGCAGCCTTGAGCTCGTCCGTATTGTTGGGTTAGGTGTTACTTGTTTTTTTATTATTATTCTTTTCATGAGCTATAAGCTGTAATCATTTAAATTTTAATTAAAAAAAGCCTTGAAGTAGATAAGAGTTTCACTTTGTAAATTATGAATAAAATAAAATAATATTCTAATTTTTTGAGATGTAATGTAAACACAGACATGAACACATATATCAGCCATAGCATAAAAAGACAAGCACAGACAGGTGGTTTGGGAAGCTGGAAAAGTGGGCCAAATTATGATGACTAAGTGGCTAACAAATGTGGTCTAAGAAAGGGCAGCCGGTGAATCGAACAGAGGGTGATGGGCTCCCAAGGCTCATTGATGCACGTATTGAGTAAAGGCTTAGCTGTCTGGTCCAATTCTACAAAAGAGTTACTGGCTAATTCCATTTCATTTTACATTGTATGGATGGATGGGTATATGTGTATCAGTTAAGATGGGACCGCCAAGCAATATGAGAAGAAGACAAACTGGTGAAGTTTGATGCTCTGTTATGAATGTTCTGTTATTAATGGGTCCAGGCATTCATGTGGATGTTTCTTTGACATGTACCACCTACTGTACCTAAAACACTGTTGCAGACCATGTACACCACTTTATAGTAAATGTATTCCCTAAAGGCAGTGGCCCCTTTCAGCAGGTTAATGCTCCAGGTCTTGGCCCTTTAAATTCCTGAAAAATCAATCCAATTGATCATCTGAGATTTGCTTAAGTAAGGGTTCGATTAACAGAGGACCCACTTTGCAACTTATAGGACCATTTTTTTTTTGCTAATTTCTTAGTTTCAGAAACCACAATTCTATCTATTCAGAGGTCTTGTGGAGTCTATGCCTTGATGGGTCCGAGCTGTATTGTGCAGGGGGACCTACACCCCTACACTACAGTATATTAGCCAGCTGGTTTAATGTTATAGCGATAGTACATTCTAATAACAAATATGTTTTTTTTTTTAAAAATCTTGAATCAGATTTTCAAATTCATTATTTAAAGGAATCCAATGAAATTTATAGTATTAAATCTCATAAGGGAAAATAAATTCATTTTCAAAATGTCATAACGGGGTCATTGATGAGGCAAGAGATCTCCTGCAAAAACATGCCAGTGGAGAAAGAAAAAAAAAGATCAAAAATTAAAAAAAACTGACCAGATGAGAAGTACAGATAAGTATAAAGGATTTCTTTCTTTTTTTTTTTTAATCCACAAAGACTGCAAAGATTGCTGGGTCATACTTCCTCATGAATAAACATGAAAAACATCTATTGGTCCTTTTTCGAAAGCAGCTTGTGGCAGAAGGATAAAATCTTTATACATTAAAGCAAACCTGTTTTACTGCCTTGGGGACAGATGACATGTTTTTCAGAAGCCGCAAATTACTGGTCCCAGCATCACCTCACCACTTATACCTAAAATGTCACAATGATTAACCCTTTAAATGGCAAAGTGAATTTTGCCAGAGTAAAAAAAAATTATAGCTATAGGACAACAAATCAAATAAAGTGCTAAGTACATGCTAATCTGTGCTAGCCAAACAAGCAACAAAGTGTTATAGAAGGGAGTGAGTTAATTCCAATGTATTACTTAGTGATACTAATACTTTGAGACTTTTAAGCAGAATTATGTGGAAAATGTGGGTAGAAAAAATGCTTTAGAGAGCTTTTCCCATGACTACTAAAGATGGAGGATAGGAGTCTGATTAGATATTTGCATTAATTAGTAGTAGAACCTAATAAAAGTTACGGGTGAGTGTATTGTATATTTCTGGATAAAAAGAGACCACTGCAAAAATGATCAGTTTCTCAGGTTTCACTTTTATACAGTAGGTATGTGTTTTATTAAAAATTAACAGATTTATTTTATTCCACGAACTACTGACACCATTTGTCCCAAATTCCAATTAAGAATATTGTTATTTAGAGAAATAACAAAGAAAATTGCAAAGCAGTGATTGCAAAGATCTTGAACAATACAAAGAAAACAAGTTGATATTCATTTTAAACAGTATGAACAGTATAAACTAATGTTTTAACATTCAAAAATCAGCATCTGGTGGAATAACCCTGTTTGGCAGTTACAGCTTTCAAGTGTCTTGGCTCTCCACCAGTCTTTAACATTGCTGTAGGGCAACTTTATGCCACTCTTTATGCAAAAACAATCAAGAAGCTCAGCTGGCTTGTGTCCATCTAACTCTTGATCACATTCCGGAGGTTTTCAATGGGGCTCAGCTCTAGAGACCGGGCTGGCCAAGACATTGTCTTAATATGGCGTCCCTCCATCCACACCTTGATTGTCCTGCTGGACCATTTGGTGAACATAGTCATAGAGGAAGAACGCAAATGTTCTTCCAGGATAACCTTATACATGGCTTGATTCATGTGTCTTTCACAAAGACAAATCAATCTGATTCTAGCCTTGCTGAAGAACCCACAGAGCATCACCAACCCTCCATCACATTTCACAGTTGCTGCGAGACGTTGTGGCTTGTAGACCTCTCTTCAGGTCTCTGTCTAACCATAAGATGACCAGCTGTTGGCTAAAGCTAACAATTGGAACCATCAGAGACCTTTCCCCAGTTCTCTATGGTCCAGTATCTGAGCTATTTTGCAACTTCAGCCTGGCTCTTCTTTGCTTCTCTTTGATGAGGAGCTTTTATCTGGCTTTGCACGACTTCAGCCCCGCCTCTAGGAGCCTGTCCTCGCCATGCACTTTACCCAAACTTCGGTTTGCCACTGTGTTGTGACATCCATGTCAGTAGAGATTAATTTTCGCCCTCTGTCAGTCTCTAGCTTTGTTGTCCCCAGTGTCTGCTGCTTGACCTTGTTATTGAGTACTTCTGTCTTTGAAATGTGAAGGATGGAAGCAACATGATGCTCACTGTATCCCTGTGCCAGTAAAGCCAGTACTGAAACCTTCTTTTCTTCTGACAAAACTTTTCATTTTTCATTCAACTCTTTTGTCATGGTCAATGGTAATTTTTTTTACATTCCAGTTACCTTTGAGTTACTACATGATGTTTTTGGGATCCAGCTGTTCACATTGCAAGAGCAGAGTAATGATCGCAGCAGTGGTTTTTATACATTACATTATTCCTCGTTAAATAAGATTCGATTAAGGTGATCACCCAATCTTATTTCATAAAGCAATGTGTTTGTGTTGGAATTGACCAAACGATGGAATGGAATGGAATGGTTGCTCTTTTTGTAGAGAGGCTGATTTAAGAAAAAAAAAATCACAGGGGTTACCTTAATATTATTTTTTTTTTTTTACAGAGCTGTGTACAGTATATTTTTAGATGCATAAGGGCACAACCAGTCTTTAGACTGGGTTAAGAATCTCAGATGTTAACAGCAACAAGTTCCTTTTAGCCCCCAAGGAAAGCTTTTAGCATCCCATTATCTAAACTGAACGTGCTATTAATCACCAAAAATAGATGCATGCACACTAATGGCACTAGGCAGTCCTGACAAAGCTAAATGGTGTAAGACTTAGATGAAGTAGGGAAAATAACAGGGTTATATAACGGGCACAGAGTCAAACACAGAGCATTATTATATACCGTTTCCCAACATCATTACACTTGATAAATCAGCTTTTCAGTAGCAGAATGTTTAATGTCTAATGTTTTCCAAAATCCAGTTTATTCAAATGGGATGTTAAACTATTCCTTTCCAATTCCCACAGGGCAAAACAATACATAGGGACAGAATTTGCATGCAGTTTTTCAAAACTGCAAAAACAAAGGTTTTTCAATACCAACAATGCTAAAACCCTAAGTGTGTATGTATAATATGCTTTGCTTTGGTAAACTCCTAGCTAAACCCCAAGCTAATCCAGGGATTAACATGAAATTCTGCACCAGTTCATGACTAGGATTTATGATTCCCCAAAGGAAAGCAGATCTTTCTTCTTTTTTAGAATTAGGCATTAAAGCAGTTAATCAGGATTCAATAGAAATGTTAACATGAGTGGAGGGAAAATAAATAAATAAATAAATGTTTTTAAGATGGTGTCTCAAGGTGTCTTAGATATTCCCATTTTAGAAGGAGAGTAAATTGATATACAGTAGGTCACATTAAAAGAGGAAAAATCCTTCATGACATGAAACATGCATAACCTTAAACTGAAGTGCAGACCAACCGCCATACATCTCACACGGAAAAAGATTCTTTCCATTTGGTGAATGTTGCCACATAAATATTTAAAATAGTCCGGATATATTCATATTTTCCATGTGCTATCCACATAATTTATAAAGAGCATCTATTATGCAAAAATTCACTTTAAAAACATTTTTCAGGTAGTCACATGGGTCTCGTGTGTGTGTGTGTGTGTGTGTGTGTGTGTGTGTGTGTGTGTGTGTGTGTATAAATATGTATCCAAATATATTATATATTTGGATTTTCTTTGTCTATCCAATCACCAAGAGTGAGGATTTTTCTTAGATGAGAATAAACAGTCTTACCAGTTATTTGAGTGGAAAAAATAGGTCTTTTCCCTAAAGTCTTTTCCCTAATTTATTCTCATGAAAATGTAAAAGTGGGACTTGGACTTTGCTCAGCATATCGGTACCTGTTTATAAAGGCTCCATATATCACTTCTCCTACATTGAAAGGTCAGTGCTTCTAATACAATGCAGTCAATTTGCTTGTGCATGGTGTAGTTCAGGTTCAATCTGTGCTTGGAAATATGGCTGAAGGCCAAATATCGTTTCAAATTCCTAAAATAAACTTTAAAATGCCTTAAACCTGGCCGCATCCATTTTTCTTTTTCCAAACCCTATCAATATGCCCCTAGAAACAATGGAAAAAGCACAAGCAGAAATGCCAGGACTGTCATCATGCTCTTGGATACCAATCCAATGCCTTGAACACCCTTTTGGCTAAAAAAAGGACCTCCTATTTGTATCAGTACCTATATCTGTTTCTTTTTCTTAAATGTGAACAATGTATTCATAAATGCTTGTACTTTAGCATGTTTCTCATTTCTCAAATTCTAGTAAAAATGTTTAAGCTTTAAATTAGGAGTAAGTAAACGAGTGATGTATTATGTATGGCAGCATGTGCACAAGCTCTCTATTGTTTTACTATTACAAGCACTTTTGTCACAGTATCTATGACCAAAATCAGGCTTCAGTGGGAAACAAATGACTAATCAATAGCCATCTTCCTACGGAGAGATACATGGCCACAGCTCCTCTCATTCTAACTCTCCTGCACTTTGCTATATGACAGCTTTGATTTAAACCCGACTCGATAGAGAAAAGCCTTCATGTGCAGGACAGCTAACTGTAACAATGTGTCTAATATGTTTTCCCAAGTCCTGCTACATTCCCACACTCACTGATCAATGATCACGATAAAAGCTCATGACGCTTTGATGGGTTCATACTCACATTTTTTTTTAAAACTCTCTACCTTTCCTGTTAGTTCCCCTGTACATATTTTATGATGAATAATGCACAAGACTATGGATTTAATGCTGAATTATTTCAATTCAATTAAACAACATGAATATGTAAATATAGGTATTTAATGTTTATGTGTCATACTGAACGTATATGTTTAGTAGCTGCATGTAACCATGATTTAAAAAATCTTTACACCACAGTGCTTTTGAATACTCAAATCTGTGTAATTTGATTCATTTTCCATAAAAGTACCCTGACAATAATCTTGGCTACACTTCAAATTGCAGGTTTAGTCTTAATATACCGGACACATTTTCATTTCTATGGTAACAGCTCATTTACTGGAGGCTTGTAAGACAAGATGTAACAGTTAAGACATTAAAAGGGACCTTTTATGCAAAATTCATTCTTTTGGTCATTTTTCGACATTTAGATGGGACTCCAGTGTCTGTGTCCAAACAATAAAAAGTATTTTCTGCTTTTGGTGCAGTCCCTATTTTTGTATTGTCCAGGGCTTAAAGAAGCCACTTAGATTTATTATTGTGACCTCATATAAGAAGATGCCCTTCGCAGACTTGCTCTTCCACCCAGCTGTGCTCAGCTCTGCCGTTTGGCTTGGCAGTAGCACATTTATATAGACACTGAAATGGTGTGTTTGGAAAAGGAGTGGAACAGAGGGTGTTTGAGGTTAAACAAAATAAAGAAACATTATCTGAGGGCTATTTCAGCTTTGCACTTTCAGGGACCTCTGAGACTTTTGTTAACTTGTTAAAGAAATAACAGAATACGAGACCTTTAAAAAAACATTTCAGATGTTCAAAATACATGTCAAGTCATTGATCAAGAAAGTAATCAATACTGTGTAATCCATGTGTAATCAATGAAATCTGAAAATGAGTCTACTGTAGGGTGTGCCACGGATGCATCAGTGACGGCATGCACTCAAATCTTTTTTTCGTCCCTCGCTCACTCCGAAGGCTGACTACGTAGGTCGGCCTCCCCTTCTTCAGGTGTGTGAAGGGGCGGGGCCGCTTGATTGGGCATGGTTGGCGGGAGATAATTGTTAATGGACCTCGGGCTTTCTCTGTTTTATAAAAGCGAGGCAGGGAGCTTAGATCGAGGTCCGGAGTTCGGGAGAGTGGGAGAGAGAGAATGAGTGGCAGACGTTTAACTTGAGAGGGGCATGTGACCGGGGCAATGCCATGTGCCACAGGGACTTCAAAGGCAGGTGAACTGAGCACCCCTGTTTGATTACCACAAAGTCAGCCACTAAAGGACTGCACAGCACTTTCACCGAGAGCCAGCCTTCACGATCCAGCCATCGAAGAGGAAAAGGAGCGACAGCTGACGTTGGCAACAACTGCGTTAAGACTCCTGTCTGCAGCCGCACCCATGAAGAGCTAGACGGGGCTGGTTGGCCACAGTACAACAGCTATAAGCTCAGTGCTGCGTTGAGGAGCCTGCAGGAGCCGCGCCCACATGGGTCCACTCTACCACTCTGCTCGCCACCATCACTCACCAGCCGAGTGCCACCATGCCAGCTTGGCAGTGCCTCTGGACTGGCACGTGCACATTATTACTTCTTTCCTCTGCTTCTTTCTCTCCTCCCTCCTTACAACCCCGTCCTTTCCCCATTCTTCCAATAAACTACCCCCCCCCCCCCCCCCCAAGACCTCGCCTTGTGTCTGTGTGTCTGTGGTGCGCCCCGAGGCGTTTTTAAT
>JAQMYL010000003.1:20659667-20684000 GCA_030014365.1 Clarias pachynema | reverse complement strand
AAACAAAGTGTAACATGCTCTATTATGTCATTCGATTTGATTACAGCACACAATGTGATGGTCAATTCATGTGTGAAAATGATTCCTTACGTTCTCAGAACCACTCTTAACAATGTCCTGAAATTTGGCTGTGCCATCAGGGAGGAAAACTCACTTCCCTTCTTACCCAGAGAAGCCCACTATTAAACATGGCTGTGATTTCTACAGGAGTTTTATTTATTTATTTATATATATATATATATCACTGACTTACCCGTCTATGACCCGTACTTATGCTAGTTTCGTTTCATTGTCTACTGAACTGTATATGATTGAAATGACAATAAAAGCCTACTTGACTTCACCTGAATTAAATAATAAATAAATATTTATTCCCAAAGCAACTGCCATAATTTCGTAAGTCATAAATATGAAATTATTCAGCTTATTCAGTGACCAATGAAACATAAGTTCTAAACTCTGTCTTTCTAAGTACGAACTATATTATCTGCCTACATCCTGCTTTTGAGTAATGGTGAGTTCAGACGGCTAATGTATAGGTCAAAAGATCTGAGTGACACTATCGGGTCCTACCGAGGGACAGTCATTAAACTGGCAGCATCACAGAGGGACAAAATGCAAGAGCATCCATCATTTTCAGTTGACATATGCTGTCCAAGCTGTGTGTGGACCACAGGACATGGAGACACATTTGAAGGCCATTATTTCGAATATAGGCATAATACTTCAGCAGCACATGGAGGATATTAGCAGGAGAAGTCAAAAGTGTTTACAGAAAAAAAAAAAATTATAACAATCCATTTGTTATGGATGACAAATGTAAAAAATATGGGGGAAAAAATTAACTAAAGAAGGAAACCTTGCTTTTATTGTATTTCAGAAGTTAAATTGGATTTTCCTTGATTTTCCGCTTAATTCAAAAGAAGATTTATAACAAGCAAAATAAATTACAAATATAAGCCAACACAAACACTCCCCTTCAATAAAAGCGATCGCCTAGAGGATTTATCTGCACTTTCTAACTTTACTTTTCTCTTACCTTGCTGTTTAGAACTGCTAAAAGGTAGAAAGACAGACAAACATTGCAAAAATGGCAAATCTGCATATATTACCATCAAGAAGCATCTTACGTATGTTTTCAACAAAACCCTGTTTTCCTACCAGAGTGTTTTACAGTCTTATTAATAAATATCTCCATTTTAGTGTTCAAACTGAGCGGAAATCAGTGTTCAGGCTGATCTTTGGAGCTGATTGTTCTTTTGTCACAAAGGGAGACCGAAGCAGATGTGCAGTTAAGGAATTTTTAGAGAAAGATCAGACGGATCACAAAAGCAAAAGCAAAAAAAAAAAACCTGAATAGCCGTCGATAAACAAACATCTTTCAGGTTCAGGTACATTGTACACACTGAGCGGTTCTCAGTAAAAAGGAGGATTTTGTTTTGACTTTCTCAATTATGTAACAGGTTTTAAATCAAAGGGCCACACGGCAGTGACAGCTGACAAATTACACTCGAGCGCTAACACAAGTTTGGGCAAGATACTAATATGGATTTTCATAAACACATTATCAGAGATATGCATGACAGCTCTCGAAAATTAGGCAAGACCTTCGCTTTCAGTGCTGGAAGGGAGAGACAGATGGGAAGAGAGAAAACCTTGCTTTTAAGACGAGGGTCTCTGTTGCATTATTATAGATCTAGATCAATATGGGCACAGACAGAGAGAGAGATGAGACTGCATTAGAAAGCACTGGCGCTGCTGCGTATGCCCCCTGGTTTGTCTTTGATCTGTCCCCTGCAGGGGAACACAAATAAGGCTGCACAAAGGGGTTTCGGGGGTGTTGAGCAGGGTGGGTGTCTGGTGTGAGTCACTTTCAGTGTGACCCTTTCATAGCATGTCACTGGAATTTATTTTTTGTCTGGAAAAATGCACAATCATACAATACACTGTTATGTGAATTCACATGGAGAGTTTAGCAATGAAGTGATAGATGTTTTTAAAGCGCGTTTAAAAAATTTTCTACTATCGACAGAGGTATTGGACATTTACAGTGACTACTTATTCTGATATTAAACACAAAGGTTAAAAATTTCCATACATCTCTATGGGGTTTGTGTTTTTAATAGAACAATTGTAATCAATTTGGTTAAAGAAAACAAGAACGCTCTTTGACTCTTTCATCCCTTTGTGTAATTTGAACATCAACTGGACATTGGGTCTTATTTATCAAGCTATGAACTCATTTAGGAGCATTTACACAAGAAATGTCATATTCATGAAAGTCCCATAATTAAAAAAAAAAAAACAACAACAACAAAAAAAAACATTCAGATCCTACTTGTGCTTCTGCGTGTGTGCAAATTTATGCATAAAAAGATTAACTTTTTTATAAATCCTGACTTGACTGATATCAAATTGGACAATTTGCATGGAATACTGCACGTTTATACACATAACATAACGACCACTGACAGTTGATGTAATTGACATTGACATGAAAATTTCTCATGAAGCATGAAAAATGGGCAAGCGGTAGGATTTGAGTGATTGTAACAAAGGCCAAATTGTTATGGCTCGATAACTAGGTCATCACAACTACAAAATTGAAGCTCTTGTGGAATATGGGAAATGGTCCAAGGAAGGCTGGCCTGTGTAGTCCGATCCAATAGAAGAGCTGTATGACTTATTGCTGAAGTTAATGCTGGTTCAGAACACACAGGCTACACTCATTGTGTAGACTCAGACTGGTCAGGGTGCCCAAACTGATGCATGTGAGCATCAGAACTGGACCACAGAGCAATGATAGAAGGTGGTGTGGTAGAGCGATGTTAATCATGCAGATAACTGGGTTTGTATGAGTCGCTTACCTGGGGAAAGCAGGATGCACTATGGAAAAAAGGCAAGCTAGCGGAGGCGGTGTGATGTTTTAGGCAATGTTCTGCTGGGAAACCCTGGGTCCTACCATTCATGTGGATGTATTCAAGAATTCCCTGCAAAAATGGTTTGAGGAATACAAGAAGTTTCAGGTGTTGACATGGCCTGCAAGTTCTCCAGATCTCAATCCAACTGAGCATCTGTAGGATGTGCTGGAAACACAAGTCAAATCTATGAAGGCCCCACCTCGAAACTCTAATAACAGCTTGGTACCAGATACCACAGCACACTTTCAGAGGTGTATTGGAGTCCACACTTTGACAGGTTTTGTTGGCAAAAGGGGACCTACTCAGTATTAGGCAGGTGGTTATAATGGTAGAGTTGATCAGTGTATATGGTGGTGTAGCCATGTGGCCTCGAACCTTCAGGGTCACGGGGTTCAGAGCACACATTTGGGTCAGTGTGCCTTGAGTTCTCTTTGTGCTTGTTGGGTTTCATTGACCCTGTACATGATAAGCGGGTATAGAAAAATGAATGAGCGTGAGTGAGTATATTACATTTAAAGCATTTAGCAGATTTCCCTATCAAGAAGTGCTTTCTGAAAAACCATCCTCATGCTATTTCACTGGGTTAAGTACTAAGAAGAGGCCTACAGTCAAAAACATTTTGTGAAACCTAATCATTTTCAATATTGCTGTTACTTAAAGAATGAAGAAACCTGGCCAACACATAACCATAATTTAAGCAAAATAAAGCTTCATTTAATTATGACAAAGAAATGCTGCTGTATAAACAGAAGATGTGCTGGCCTGTCTGAATACCCGTAAGTCATAAACAAATGCCTCAGCTGAAAGAGGATTTAGCGAGGGAAAGAATGTTTAAAGACCTGTATTTTTTTTTTCAAAGGATGAAAGCAGGCTTATAAATTGGTTCCATTTGTCATACCATCTTCTTTTAATGCTGCGCAACACCTCCAGCACATCAGCCAGGATACTGAAAACAATTTTAAAATAGCTGTTTTCCTGTGTGATGTGCTTAATGTCACCATTTACATTTCACATCATCATCATCATCATCATCTTGTCACCTCACTTAATTTACATCTAATTAATCTTTTTCTTAATTTTGACTTTTTTAGGTGCTGTTACACTGATAAATATTTTATTAGGATAAGAGAGTCAGAAAAATCAATTTCTTACTTTCACCATTTACTAGGCATTTCTTATTCCCAGGCCTCTGTGCCCTTGACCTTTTATGGAGTTCTGTGGGTGTCACTAAATGCAAATAAGCTCCTCCGGGAATTTGCTTTGAACTTTACAGGTGACATACACATGCCAATATGAGGAAAACCAGATTTTAAAAAAATAATAATAAAATAAAAATTTGGCTTATGCAAGCCTTTGGACATTATTAAAAGATTGATAAATAAGGCCCAACGTGTGATTAGTATATTATAATTTTTCTTCTAGAATAAATCTACCTTAAGACATCCACCACACTAAATGTCACTGATAGGCTGTGTGCATCTACAGCCTAGGGTAGAAAGAAATAAGCCTCAGCCTTTGTTCAGAGAACTGATTCTGGTGGTATTGCACTTGCACATTCATTCATTTATTTATTCAGAGATGGACTCCAAAAATGTAAACCTTACAATTATATATTTTTATCTTATATATCTTTATCTGGTCTGAGGTTATCCGCTCAGACGACACTGCATCGCAAATCAGCATGATTGTGTCACTGACATTACTAAATGGGCCCAGGAATACTTCCAGAAACCACTGCTGGTAAACACAATTGTTGCAGATGCCAACTAAACCTCTATCATGCAAAAAGGAAGCCATATGTGAACATTGTCCAGAAGCACCATCATGGCCTGTGGGCCAAGGCTCATTAAAAATGGACTGTTTTAAAGTGGAAAAGTGGTCTATGGTCAGACAAGTACAAATTTGACATTCTTGTTGGAAATCATGAACGCCGTGTCCTCCAGGCTAAAGAGGAAGGAGACCTTCCAGCAGATTATCAGCTTTCAGTTCAAAATCCAGCATCTCTGATGGTATGGGGGTGCATAAGTACATACTGTATGGTATGGGCAACATGAATGTTTTGGAAGGCACTATGAATACTGAAAGGTATGTAATGGTATGGAAGGCCTTGTGTACAGTAATTCAGTAGGACTATGCAAAACCACATAGCTATTACAACAGCATGGCTTTATAGTAGAAGAGTCTGGCCTGCCTGATGTCCACGCCTTTCACCTATAGAGACCATATAGATCACATCATTAAACAAAAAATAAGTCAAAGACGACCACAAACTCTTCAGCAGCTGGAACCCTATATCAGGCAAAAATGGGACTAAATTCCAACACCAAAACTCCAGAAACTCATAACCTCAATGGCCAGATGTCTTCAGACTTTTTTTGAAAAGAAGAGGAGATGCTACACCATGCTAAACATGCCACTGTAGCAGGCATCAAATTTGAAATGAGCACATTTTGTGCATAAAATTGTAAAATTTCGAAGTTTAACAATTGCTATGTTCTCTATGTTTTGTTGTAATTACAATATTGGCTCATGTGTTTTGAAAGTCTCTTAGGTTTCTTTAAAAAAAAATCCAGAATTCAAGTTGTATTATTATTATTATTATTATTATTAACATTGCTTTAAAATACACGATTTTTTTTTTAAAGCACTATGTCAAAAATTATTTTATTGAGAGAAAAGCCTTGCCAAGAGAATCACTCCACAAAAGCACTTCGACTAGCAATTTAGCCAGACAAATAATAACAATAACATCTCTAACAGACGGCAAAACCGTAAAATAAACATAAATAAGAAATATAAAATATGGCATTTGTGAAGTTTGTCAATAAACGAATGATTCCATGCATGATCTGTTGATTTCTATTTAATGGACTCTCGGATAACAAGCAAATGAAAGAAAGTAACTTTTCTATTTAAAGCAAGTAATGGAGCAGTAGATTTATTAGCCAAGTAATAATGAGTCACAGGCAGACAGCTCAAGCTCATCAGATAAGACACTCTGCATGATGGCGATTGATGAGCCTCCTGTTGCAGCTGGAGTAAATGTTAAGGTTTTATTACTGTTCTCTCTGCAGGGCTGTCTTTAGTGTTTGTAAAAGGGGAGGATTTTATGGCTCGACAAGACCTGGCACTCTAGGTAGATAGAGAGGTAAGATAGGATAGGTTAAGCTCAGGTTGGCGTAGGTGTGTAGGTATGTAAATGTCACATCTGTTTTACGTATAAACACAAAGGGCAGACTTTCACAACATTTAATGCAAAGTCTTGTCTAGCTCACTTTGTATTAACCCCAAGTCTTTGTTCAGTGCATGATGGAACTGATTTCCTGAATCATGTTTTGTCCTTATTTGCTGTGTTCATCTGATCTTTTCCATTTGTTATTTGCATTACAACGTCAGTTTGGAAATGCCCTCAGGTCCTGCATCCTGAAGCTGTCCTTGATGTACTGAGTGAGTGAGTAGGTTGGTGGGATTTATAGATTGGAGTAGTCGGGTATCCTAGGTTGTGTTAGGTAATGTTGGGTAGGTAAGGTGGGTTATGTTGGATTATGGCGAGAAGGTAGTTTATGCTAGGCGATGGTGGGTAAATAAGTAAGTAGATAGTGTAGGTCATGTTAGTGTAGATACGCACACAGGCAGGAAAAAATTATGTTCGATTATGGGGGGGGGGGGGATAGGTAGGTAGGTAGGTACAGTAGAGGAGAGTAGATTAGGCTATGGTATGGTGGGTAGGTGAATAGTTTCTTTGGGTAAATTATGTGGGTGGGTAGAGAGGAAGAGAGGGTAAGATATGTTAGGTTAGAGTAGGCTGGATGGATAGGTGGGTTGGTAGGGTATGTTATAGATAAGTGTGAGTGGGTAGGTAAGACAACTGAATTACATTTTGGGAAGAAGATGGCACTGCAGGTTTTTCATAATTTTTTTTTCATAAAGTTTTTCAAATGCATAAGCCCAGGCAAAACACAATTTTCACATTCAAAAGGATGACATTAAGGGACACTGTAGAGGCAGGGCACACATATTAAATCAGGCAGGCAGCTAGAATTTCTGTAATAGCAAGTAATAACATTCTTTTTTTAATAAAATAACTTAAGTTAACTTTTTTTTAAAATCAGGGTTAGGGGTTAGGGTTATATGTTGTATATCACATGCTTAAAGCTATACACATATATCGTCATGAACTAGTGGTAAGTTGTCCACAGGGTCTCTTCAGCAGAAAGACGTACTGTAAAACGGGAATTGCGCAGCTCATATGACGAGATCCTGTGTAACTGGATCACAATGTAATTTTGACTAGAATACGGGAGCAAAAAAGGTTTTGGTGTTCATGTGCAGATCACAATCCAACTAAAGAGTTCTTAAACAAGTAGATGCTAATACTACATACAGTACAAAACAATAAAACAATACAACAGACCAGCCATAAAGGCTGAATCCACATACGAGTTTCTAGTTTACTCACTACTAAGTGTTTTACATTCTTGAATATCTCTAGATATATATCAGTGGCACTGAAAAGTTTTTTCCCCCGTACTCCATTGACTATTTCTTGATCTAAAAATCTCACTGTCACAATATTCAAAACGTATATGGAAGTGTGGAGAGCGAATCAGGTTGTAGCCTTTAACATTCTGAAGGTTGTGTCCAGAAGGATATCCAAAAGATATCAGAAACTTCATATCCCATGAACAGATCCTCAGTTTGGCAAACAGAAATACAAACATAAAATAAATCATTCATAAAATAAAGTTATGTTTCGGTACATTCACTGATTTGCAAGACTTCACAAAGTGTACAAACAAACATGAGTCATTAAAGAGTGGCTGTAAATGAGATACAGTACGTGTGTGAGTGATTGAGTCTGGAGTCAATATTCAGGTAAGGTTACAGTCTGATGGGCTGGGAGGGTGTCTTCCTGTGTCTAGATCATTAAGCTTAGTCATTAGGGTCTGTCGAGGTGAGGTGAGTGAAAGATGAGAAAGAAAGATATTGAGAGGGAGAGATATCGAAAAAGAAAAATGCAAGACTAGCATTCCTTAGCATGATTTGACTTTTAATGAAATCAGCACATTTAATTGCACCTCAAATTTCTTTCCAGTTGCACTTGCATATCCTTAATACTGAACTTATTATCCATAAACAAGAATAAATTACATGTTTCATTTGTACCACTATATGCAATATATGCATTATTCATTCGAAAGTAAAAATTTGACTATTTGACAAAAAAAAAGAAGATTTTCTATGAAAAGGAACATAAGTATTGTTCAGCAATTACAAAAACGGATATTTGTCATCCACATACATTAAATATACAAATAGGCATGTCCTAATTTAGTTCCTATTCCTAAAACTGCCATCTGCTTATTTATTAATTTTTTTTGTATATAAAATGTGCACCATAATTGTTTTTATGCAGATTACATATAAAGAGGCATGCCAATAAGATTTTATAGTGAAAATAAGATCTAATTCCTTCTGCATAAACAACAGCTGGTATGAAACTTTGTTATCCCTCCTTCAAACCAAATGTGCAATTGAACCTGCGATATACTGCTACTGTATGTATCCAACAGATAATTTGATGCAAGTCACGTAGAATATACAGAGATACTTGCACAAAATTACAAACAAAAAAGAAGTAAATAAATTGTCTTAATGGAGATCACAGTTCAACATATTAAGCTTTTCTGTATGCAGTATAGGTACTGTATGTTTGCATATACTGTACAGTACTGTACACTTGTTGGCCACTAATAAAAAAGCCAAATGACTTATCTGGCTTATTATTATTCTGTAGGTAGGCATTATAAAATAGATAAATTATGGCCATGAAGAGAAAAAAGTGGCCAGCAACAATATTTAGATAGATATTTAAAGGATATCCAACTGGTATTACGGGCCCCAATGCATGGCAAGGGAACAACCTTTACACCATTACACTACAACCACTACCGCTGACAGGAAAGGCATGCTGGGTTCATGGATTCATGAAGTTGATGCCAAATTCTGCCCCTACCATCATTTTGTATCACACATCTTTTCTTAACATTTTGTATATTTTGAGATGCTTTTCTGCTCACCACAGTTGTAAAGGGTGATTATTTGAGTTGTTATAATCTTCCTGTCAGGTTGAACTAGTCTGGTCATTCTCCTCTAACCTCTCTCATCAACAATGTGTTTCCAGCAACAGCTCTGCTGCTGCTGCTCACTGGATGTTTTCTCACACAAGTCATTTTAAACTATAGAACTCTTTGAGAGCAAGACTATATTACAATATAGTGTATCAGTCAGTACCCTGGTTACCAGTGGCGGCCGGTCAAAAAGGGGCGCTGGGGCGCCGCCCCCTTAAAATTAGGCAGAGAAGGATGCTACTTTAAACATAATAATTATTTATTTTAATAATGAAATAAAGTCATTTAGACACAATATTCCGCTGTATTTCCTAATATAATTTATTTACAATAAAAAAAATAAATCTAAACTGTAATACGTTCATTTGTGTTCGTGTACGCGGGGCGCCGGACAAACGAGTAGGCACGTAAATTTTTGAAAAGCATGTGATTTGAGGCTGAGCTCTAATTGGATTTTTTAAAAATCATCTTTGGGGCACTGTGCGCCCCGAACCCTCCCACTTTTGTTCTTAATAAATCAATTATTTATTTATTTTTTTTTTACAAATTTTGCTCATGTGATTGGACCATTCTCAATGAGTCTTATTAATGTTATGTATTGAATAGTGTATTAACATAATGTATTGAATAGTGATTGATGTGGAAGTCAGCTAAATATAAGAGAAAATTTTGTAATTTCTTAGCTAAAATACCCCTTCGCAAGGCGATTGGATGAAGAAAGAAAAAAAGTTAAAGAACTTGGACCAGATCGACCTGATCTTCTAATTAAGCAGCAGTCAAGTGATCACGGCCGAGCTTACACTCTGTGCTTTTCCAGCACTTCTTATAGTTATTTACAGGTGATTATTAAAAGTTTAATTTTAATTTTTGTTATGCTTTGGGGGAAAGAAATGCCTTACCGCTGCTTCGGAGTTAGATTTATTGGAATCATTGGATCTCTCAGAACTGCAAATGTCTATTTTATCATTTATTCTAACTCACATGATGCAGCAATAATTTAAGGCTTTTGAAGAAAGTGCAGACTATCCCCTCTACATGTACGGTATGAAGTATAAGTTACATATTATACCACAGTGCTACAGTCAGCGATTAAAACATTGGACTACTGCGGGTTGGGTCTAATTGGATGTCCCTTAACCAAGGCTTTAACCTTCAACTACTCATGTATAAATTAGAGATGTAGTGTCACTGATACCAGTACTGGGTTTCAGTCCGATACTGTGCTCATCAGACTCATATTCATAAAACTGTTCCAAAACTACTGCGCTAATACCACTTTACAACAGGGCCAGTCGCTCACAAGTTGTACTGTATAGCCTATGCTAATTACGCAAGACTTCTACTCCTATCTCTAGCTATACCAAAGCTAGTGTCAATGTTGACATGTTTTATGAGAGAATGAAGTGAAACTACTGTATCTATCTTGGCACAAGATTGGCACAAAGATACCACCATGAGCGTATTGTAGTTTACCATTAGTAAATAACAGTAAGGTTAAGTTGACATGCTAGCTTGCAGTGCAACCCTCTTTTGCCTAGCTTGCTAACCTAGCTTAGCAGTGGAGAGCTTGCAGTGCAGATCTCTTCGTCTTTCTTGCTTGCCAACCAGGACTGTGTTCTGTGACTTTGTACTTGGCAAAAGTAAGACTGAAATACAACTATTTAGTACATTTGAGAAACATAGTGATGGGGGACTGTAGTTGATCCATACCGACTAGATAATAATATTACAGTAATTGATTGTTAATTTGAATGATCACATCTTTAACACTATATGTATCTGTCAGTCTGATGTCTCTCATCAGTTTACTACACAAAGACTTGGTCTTGTTTCATGCTATGCAGTTATGGATGATAATATAAGAGGCATGCGAATCAGAAGAAATATACTGTACACTGATCAGCCATAACATTGAAACCACCAAGAGGTGACGTGAATAACTTAGATCTTCTCATTAAAATGACACAGTAAGTGGTGGGTAAATTAGTCTTTGACGAGTCTAAAACTCTGAACCAAAAACAGTGAATTTTTATTATTATTTTATATATTATTTATATTATTTTATTATAGGATCATAGGTGCCCAAGGCTCATTGATGCAAGTAAGCGTTTGTGGTCTGATTCGACAGAAGAGCTACGTACTGTAACACATACTGTATCGCTGAAAGATTTCATGCTGGCTATAATGGCAAAGGGTCAGAACACAATGCATCACAGCTTGCTGCATATGAGGCTGCTTTGCCACACACCGGTCAGTGCCCATGCTCAACCCTGTCCGACAGAAAGCATGTGCAGTTTATGGTGGACTATCGAGTCCGATCCATGGTGGCCACACGTCACAAATTACTGGATTCGATGCCGGCACATCTTCAGAGGTCTTGTGGAGTTCATGCCTTGACTGACCAGAGCTGTTATGACATCAGAAAGGAGATCTATACAATCCTAAATGGGTTTTAATGTGATGGATATTCAGTTCTAAAAATGGACAACTATGGCTGTAGGTGAGGCTAAATGCACATAAACAGTGTTTAAGCACCTCTTAAATTTCTGAAATAGCATTTCCCCACTCATCACTGACTCGTGTTTGTCTCTTAGTGGCGTTAACACAGCTTTAAAATTTGCTAAGGTTATTCCTAGAACGTCTTCTTAACAGCTCGTGTTATTCATATTGTTTTGCAGATCAAACCTTAGTATATTCTATATTGTGCTACTTATTCATCACTGACGCACTGTGTACTGTACTGTTACTGTCTACTGTGGCCAATCACATCGTCACTTGTGCCACCCAGCTGAACAGTTAAAGTTTGACAACATTGATATACAACGATCGTTGAAGCGTGGAAATTGCAAATCTCTTCCTGCAATAGACCACGAACACCAACTGAGGAAGGAAAAAAAAAAAACAGCATAAACTTTGTTGTGAATATTCTTTTATATTATTACAGGGCTTGGCAGGGATTATTGTGATTTATGGTTTTTTATAATACTGAACTTTTTTCTCACAGAATAGTCACTGCATGATAGATTGTTTAGTCCATGTGGCTGATGTTAAAAAATCTTCCATACCGCCTTTCAATGTTTTATGTATACACTAATTGGTGATGAATCAATTTCTATATTTATTCCCTTCTTGTCGACAACATGCTTCCTAACAACGAATTTCCGCCGAAATTCATGTTTGCTTGTGTTTTTTCTTAAAACAAATGAAATTAATAAATTATATATACAGTATAAACACAAATAATTAAAATATAAAGACTACTGGTCTTAATTTGCTATATATTCCTGCAGTTCCTTTAATGTTGCATTAAGTCTCTTGGCAGCCTCCATTATTACTTTTTTTTGTCCTTTTGTCGATTGTGTAGCGACATTCTGTCCTTGGTAATGTTACTGTGTCCCTTTTACTCCATTACTCCTGATCCATACCTTTAACAATGAGATCCGGGTACATCCTTTGTCAGCACTTAGCAGACCATAGCTTCAGCAATGAGATTAAAACCAATCCAATATCAATGAAAGGAATTGAAGTCAAACCGGAAATTTCTCAAGAATGAATGCAGAAAACTTAGTGACATTTACAGACTTCAAGCACAGTAAGTTTTAAAGAAGGCTGTACATCTGTGAATGACGATCCTTGCCAAGGTGGTTCCAAGCTCACTGTCGTCATTTGACGGATAACCTGTCGCCAACTTGCAGAAGAGACGCATTTGTCTGTGGGAACTGTACACACAATCATTCATGAACACCACTTGCACATTACTGAAACCCAGCTGGGAGATACTGCCATATCCACCTTACAGTCTTGACCTGGCTTCAAACGATTTCCGAATGTTTGGGCCATCAATAAAGTGCCTGGGAGGCCAGCATCTTAGACCTGAAGCAAGCAGTCTGATCATGCCTCATTCATGGCGTATTAAAAAAAAAACTTTCTACCTTCAAGGTATCTAATCACTAGTGAAACTCTGGGATAAGTGCATTAGTGTAGCAGGGGTAGTTTACTCTCATAATTGTGTCCTGTTATTCTGCAAAATCAAAAATCTCAGTTTGGCTTGAACATCCCTGGTAGAATACGCTAGAGAAGCAGACGATCTTAAACTGGGGTCGATCGGAATAATTTCACTGATAACGACTTTGAACGTGGTCATGACAATGATAATGACTTTTGAACATGAATTTGGATGTGACTTTCATTATGGACACAGCTGCATGCTCACTTTTTATTTTATCTTCTTTTTTTTTTCTTCCATAAAATGCTTGTGTTTTTCACTTTTGTTTGGTAGCTGTATCACATTAAATATGGAAAATATGGAGATTTATATTGGTTTCATTTTTACCTCACAAAAACATGCATAGTCTTTTACATTCTCTGTATGCTGAAAGACAAATGGTGTCCTTGATTCATATTTACTTTTCGTGTAATATGCATCTTTATAATATGTCCATTGCAATGACCAAGAAAAATAAAGCTGTCACATTATTGTTATTTATTGGCTAGCATTCAACTCAGCCAGGATAAGGGCACGACCATATTTAAATACAATTATTCGACTACTGAGTGCAAAGGTGCCTTTAACTATAATAAACAAGCATTAACTCTATTTTGCATGCATCTCTTCTCCTTGCATCCATTCACAAGATATTAAAATGTTAAAAGTAGCACTGCATAAAGTTTAAACAGGAAAAAAAAAAATGCAATAATTAAAACCAATCATGTTATCTGGCCTTTGTAAAAGAATAAAGAAACTTATTAAATAATATATAAACTATAATAACGCACACTTAACAGCGCTCAAAACTCGATGCCCAAAACAATGCTTTCAACCCCATCACCAAACGTTAAAAAGAAACCCACATACTGTATTTCAGCAAGACACATACGGCTCCTTCACAGAAGCACACTCCTTCTGTTCTCCTCATTCAATATCGGTTAAGGTTGATCACAGCACTCCAGAGGATTACATAAACATTTTGCATTTCGTGTTCTTGCATCTTTTTCTCAGTAGGTGAGCAGCTCAAGTTCCGTGAGAGTCATACACATTCCCCTGTTGCTGACGTGAGGATGTTTGCATTTGAATCTCCCATCTTACACGGTAACACAACCAGGCCACATGGGAAACCCATCTGAAGCCCGATGTGAGGAGAAGCCAAGTTGCTTTGTGTGGGTAAAGCTTGTTGAGAGCGGAGCAGGGCAAACATTTGAAGTACTGCTTCAAAAAGCCCGCTTGAACATTACGTGGGAGTGCGTGTCCATGCCTTTCTGCATAGGATCAGTGCAATCGCTTCTGCATTTGCTGGGATTTTGAAAATGCCTGAAGACTATGTTTTTGACTTAAATGCTTAAGGTCAGTCTCTAAATTCTTTTAGTAGTATAGTAAAGAGCTAAAATTTCAATCCGAATGTGATTTACAGTAGATCCTGGACATTATATAATCCAAGAATACGGCTAAGTGTTAAGCATGGTGGCTTTCTGGCTGTCCTGAGTTCTTCCAACTAGTACATATTTTTACGTACTAGCAGGCAGGGTTTGACTTTAGTCCATATTTTTGCCTTTTTTTCTCTTTCACCCATCATCATTTAAATAAATAATTAAATAAATAAAAAACTACAGTCAACACACGGCAAACAACATTTCATCAGAGTCAACAGACTCGGATATTACATTTCCAGGTGAATGTGTTTTAAATTAGCCCTTTGTATCTCCCATTAGCAAGGAACATGGGGTTAACTAACAACGAATCACTTAATTAATTGTTGACCTTTTTGAAATGGTTCCATACTGTATCTTGATTAATGAAAGCTGTAACAGAGCGATTTCAGTTCAGACCAAACAAAAAAGGTATCAGGAAGAGATATAAAAATTCATCTCAATATTTTGAGACAGGAGGGAACATAATTACCCGGCAAATGTTACCGCAAATGTTACATCACCGAATGATTTGCAGATTGATGTTCACCGTGTTTTCATGTTTGACATCTCAGGAATCGTTTCATATGGGAAAACTTTGCAAAAGACAAGCACATAAACACTCAGTGCCGGATACGTGATCCATTCCGAATCTATTGGAGCGGCAAAGGGCAATTAGTTTAAGCAGTAAGTCCTGGTGATTGACTCGGCCAGTCTAAAAACTAACTCTGATCACGTCCTTTGCTGTTTTGGCAGTGTGTATTGGGTCATTGTCGTGATGCATGAAGAAGTTTCTCCCAATTAGACTGGATGTATTTCTCTGTAAATTGGCAGACATACTGTTTCTGCAGGCTTCTAATTTGATTCCGCTGCTTTCATAATGAATTGCATCATTAATAAAGATCAGTGAACCCATTTCAGAATCAGCAATGCAACGTCAAGCCATGACACTACGTCTAGCAGGCTTGAATGTATGAGTAAATCTTTTGTTGCTCCTTACTTCAGCATGGATTAATCATGGTTTCAGTGTTTTTCTTTTGTTTTTTTTGTTTTGAAGTACATCCCTGTATTTCCGCATACGTTTCAACCTGGCCTTCCAATTCTTACTGCTGGTGAAATGAATTGTGATACTTTTTCCCCTTCCTTTTGGAGGATGATGGTGATGACAATGACTGACTCTCGAGGTTCATCTATTTTAACAACGAACCGTCACACCATGGGTCAACCAAAGAATATACATTTAGAGATATTAATCTTTAAACAGGTCACATCTGGACAACAAGAAACACCTGTCACGTGTTCCAATATTTCTGATCACTTGAAAAATGGGTGGGGGTTAAATAAAAGTAATACATGTAAATATCCGAAAATGAAATCTAAAATTCTGATCTCTCATCTCATGTTCATTTTTTGGTCCTTGGTATATAGCAAAGAAAATGGTTTTGATATTCCACCACTTTCAGAGGAGGCTACATACAATTTTATACAGAAGTAAATTCAGATTAGACAAAATGTGTTAATTAATTTTCTATGTAATGTAAATAAAAGGTTTATAGCAATACATTATTTCTAACATGTTATTGCTTTAGTGATTTAAAAAATACATACATCAGTCAAACGTTTAGGCACACGTCAATTTTTTTCATGTGTTTCATTTCATTCATTTTCTGAGGTGCTGTATGTTAATTGGTGATTTCTGAGGCTGGTGACTCTAAATGAACTTCTCTGCAGCAGAGGTACTGTAAGTTTAGATCTTACTTTCTTGGGAGGGTCTTCATGAGAGTTTCATCATTTTGCTTGATGGGTTTTGCAAATGCATTTGACACAATACTGTTCTTGCACATTCCCCAACAGCTGGCGTTCTTGTCTTAAAATAACAACTGACTGTTGTTTTTGTTGTTCCTTAAATAGCCAATGCCCTATATGTTATTTCATAGTTTTGAAAAAATCCAGAACTGTTCTAGAATGTAGAACATACAGTACATCCATACTTACTGTACATTCATAGGGAAAATCATCTATATAATATACAGTAGGGATATTAAAGGGATTTTAAAAAATTTATATTTTAAAAAAAGAAAATGCCTATGTCTGTATATGATTAAGCCTCATTACTTTTTCTGTTTTTTTACGTTATGTCTTTTTAAATAGGGGAGTAAAATAGAAAGGTTCAGTCAGGAACCTTTTTCGCAGACATTCCCTAGTAATATATGTAACTATGAATGGTTTAGAAGTATATATCATTCATTAATGCATTCATACATACATACATATATATCGGGTATATTGTTGTAATAAAATTTGTAATACATATCTGTGATATAAGAGGAATGGAATACCTTGGAAAATGACAAATTTTGGAAAATAAACAACATTGGTGTGGCACGTCTAACTCCACAACAACATGCTCCATCGTGTTTTATTCCTTAACTATAAAATATAAAATATTAAAATGGCAACAAAAAAAAAGCGCAAAAAGCTTGAGCCACCCTTCTTTACATTAAATTAAATGACATTATGTAGATTAAAATTAAAGATTTGCAAACAATTTTTTTTACTGTGACAGGCTGCAAAACTGCCTAAAGATACAATCTAAAAACTTGTGGTTTATGTAACAAACTCAGCAGCAACCTCATTTCCCCTCTCGTCTGTTCCAACCACTCAGCATTCAGCAAGTTAGGTGGGTTTTTATGCTTGAATGATTTATAGCAAATATTCCTTTGAAACTACTCAGGTGCAGGGACTGGACTAAACATGAGAGCCAAAAAAGTGTTTCACTTTAAAGTTTGGAGAACAATTCCTCAAGACCACATTAAAAAAACATAAAGTCTGGTTTTTGAAAGCAAAATATGAAGAAATGGGGGGTAGCTCGACCCCCTTGCACAGTTCTATGAATAATTACCAAGTCATGGTAAGCTTAATTAATTTAAATAAAAAAGAATATTGGGAGCAATAAGTGTCATATATATATTAGATATTATATATACTAAAGATTAAAATATATGAATGCAGCATCAACAGAGGATTAGACAGATGATTGGCGAGATTAACAGGGTAGAGGAGGACGCTTTAAGGTATAAATGATGGAAGTGAAGTTAATCACAAAAATTGTCAAAATATCAGATATTTTGCTTCAAAAAAAAAAAAACCCTGCAATTATTCATAAGTTCAGGGTCACGTCACACAATTAACCTGCTAAATGAAACCAATAAAAGACATCAGTGGTGTTGAAATCTTCCTGCCCCTTCACTTCCAGCTGTTCTCTCTAATAATTTCTCTTCCATATTAAACCAAAAGAAAAATAACTAAATCTTAATCAATACATTTAATAAAATGTAATTAATTAAATTAATTTCACATGTGTATACCTTGTAGATATTTGCAAAAAAAATAATTTGGGGGGATGTAAGATGAATAAAAGAACACATCAAAATGATTTTTGGAATGTTCACTGCCTGTCTGTCTGTCTGTCTGTCTGTCTGTCTGTGCACGCATCACATAAAAACTACTGAACTAATATTAATAGGGTTTTTACAGGTGTATTTGACCAAGCTTAAAAAATAATCGACCTTGAAAAATCATTAGTTCATCTCAAAATTTAACTGATAGCGCTGTACATTTTAAAATACGCGCTTATGAGTGTGCAAGCATAATCTACTTAGTAAACGTGATCTCATACCTTCATTCTGCGCACTTCATGGTAATACCAAAATTCAATAAATGGCAGAGTATATTTTTTAAAATGCACTTATGAGTGTGCAATTAAATTACACATGAACGAAGTCGCGGGCGCATCTAATATAGACTATAATTGATACTATATAAAAGAAAAGTACTTCTGTATCGGTACACTCTCCAGAGAATAATATTAAACTGTACTTTTTTTCGTCTGACTGAAGATGAAACCGTAAATGATGCATCATGAATAACTTAAGGTATTTAAGTTATTGATATATATGAAAACATATTTATAGGGTACCTGTAAAAATTATGGTAGTTTTTAGAGGTACACTACATGCTCCTTTCTAGGCAGGAAAAAAATCCACAGTAAAGGTAGAAAATGTGTCTCTAGACTATAATTCCACCCCATCAAAAAGAGGTACAGTTTAGCACATGTTTTGTAAAAGTGTGCTGTAGGTTCAATAATCACTGCTCAAATTATAATAGGAGACTTTATGAAAGGAGTTAACACCAATGATAATAATAATAATAATAATAATAATAATAATATACCAAAGTCCCGCATAAAGACAGGAACATTTGGACACAACCCTATAGGATATGCGACAAGAATGAATCTTCAGAAAACTGTATGATGGGGAAAACAGAACATATTAAAAGTCAATTTTTTTGTAATTTCATGCAATCACGTGACCCATTTCTGTGTTGTCTTTAGATGTTATTTACAGAAATTGAGAAAAGTCAGGGCAGCTTAACATGAGGAAAAAATTGTAAATGCAAAAGATGGTGATAAACGTTATAAAAAGATGGCGTTATGTCATAACACAATAAAGCATTTCTTTTTCAGTCTTACCAAAAACCACCTACTTAATGAGTTGCTGGGATACAATTAAATTTGATATATTTATATCTTTTAAACGTTTATATATTTTAGACAATTATATCTCAACATTGCCCAGCAACTGCTTTCTTTCTGCGGCTGAAAACTGACACAAATGTGAGAATTATTTGGCTTCTTAAGTTTAAATTCACATCAAAGACAATATGTAATGCATTGGCCCCCGAAAAGTGCATGATATACACTTTGTATATACTATTACGGGCAGCTTAAAAAAAATCGGACGCCTGCTGTTACAGTCTGTATTAGACTGTAACAGCAGGCGTCTGTACTATACGCACAGCTGCTGCGCGCTCCTCACACTTCTGCTGTTGTGGTGCTGAATGGACACGGCTGTTTCAGCATTACTGGTGTGAACTACGGGGTGGAGCAGAGGAATGCACGACTGGTGAGCAATAATCACTGCAGCTTCTCTCAGAGGCAAATAGCGAAAAATAAAAGGGCGCCGCGACAACAGGAAAGCGAGTAGCTCCTGTCTACATGCTGATGCTTACACTTTATATTCATTATTTCGCAGACAGCGACAACTCTTTCTCTGCTGTGTGCCACGTCTAGGACCTTTCCACCCATTCTCCCGACAGGAGAGTCCGTCACCACGTGCTGTTGCCAGTCTGCACCAACAGCGACTGGCACCAACAGTGACTGGCACCATGCTCCACCTTCACACATCCCTCAGCGCCTCCTGCAGCTGAAGACAGTCTCCCACCCCTCTTCTTCGCTCCCGTCTCTCCGCTCCACTCGCTTTTATTATAAAAATAAAAGCCTCCCCAAAGGCCACTCCAGCCTCTACCTGTTTCTGTTTTCTGCCAGCCTCTGCAGCAAATTCTCTCCATAAACACAATGAAATCACGTATCTATTTTTTTTTTAAAGATATAAGGTGCAATACTGATAATACCATAAATAAGATGCAGGATCTGTTGCTTCTTTGGTAGTGATCCTTTCTCACACATATGAAAACAGCAAATGGAATTATTGATTAAGCCACAGTGTCGATAAGAATGAGAATATCGTAAATGAGAATAATATATTGATTCGGTTTCAACACTGCCACACAGCTGCATGTGTCTGTTTCATGTGTGCTCGTAAGCTAGTTTTCATTGTTCGACTGCACAATCAGATCAATGACAGAGATCTGAAGGATTTTCAGTGTAAGATATCCAGTGACTGTTACTTTGATCAAATTATAGTGCAAGATTTGAAGAAAAAAAAAAAAAGATTTTTACTAGGAGCTCTGCAATTTAGCATTGGAATTAGTATTAGAGATAGCACACACACACACACAAAGGCTTTTTTTTCCCCCATATAAAAACAAGTGATGTCAGAATAGATGTCAGACAGCAGAAAAGGCAGCTGATAAGACAATGCATACAACTATGATGCAAACTACAATTCCCAGCATGCACAGTCGAGATCACCTGAGCTCTAACAAGGGCACACATGCAGCCAATCTCTATTGAGTATAAGTATATAGTGAATTATTCCATTCCAGTGAATTATTCCAAGGATGGCACAGTGGCACAGTGGTTAGCATCGTACCCTTGCATCCCCAGGGGTTTGATTCCCGCCTCGGGTCTGTGGTCTGTGTGCATGGAGTTTGTATGGTTTCCCTGTGCTTGATGGGCTTCGTTCGGGTTCTCCGGTTTCCCCCCACAGTCCAATGGCTAATTTATTATAGGTAGGGTGTATGTAGGGTGTGTTGGTTTGGGTGATAATCCAACACAAGCCATTATACAGTACATATACTCCTTACACATTATAACGTAAAGGACAACTAAGAATAATGCGTTATAAGTGTAACAAAAACCAACTTCTGGATCTCCCTTTAGCACTGAGCACTGCATGACGCAACACAGCGCCTCGAGGCGATACACCACTGACTTCTGTGTTGTCAAGTGTTTGTGTGTTTTGTTTTTGCCTCATGTCTTGTCTTTGCCTTTGTCTTGTCATTAGTTGTCTCTTTAAGGTGTCATGATCCTGTTTCCCTGTTATCTATTTTTCCCTTGATTAGTTTGGTATGAAAGCCCTCGCATTTCTTTGTTCTGGTGCAAAGTAAATGCTCGGTGTCTTTCTGCTTGATTTTATCAAGCCTTTGTACTCTGTTATTCCCTAATCTTTATCTTACATGATACTCATGCTGTATACAATTCTGGTTTGTTTATACGTATATATACACCCTATACACGATTACCAGGTGAGAAACCATACAGTATGTGATAACTGAACTTGACTGTTTGAAAAAGCCTTGAAATTTAATTTTTTTTTATAACTGCTACTCTGATTAAGTATTTGGCCAAACCTGTTAATTTTTTAATTCAGGTGATCAATCAGGCTTTTTATCCCCATTGTAGGGCAGTCTTAATGTTTCAACATACCAAGACGTCTTGGACAATGCTATGTTTCCAACCTTGCCACAGTTTAGGGAAGGTCCTTTTCTATTCCAACATGAATGTACTCCAGTGCACAAAGCAAGGACTAGAAAGACATGGTTTAACGAGTTCGGTGTGGAAGAACTTGATTGGCCCTAACATAGAGCCCTGACCTCAACCCGAGCATCTTTGAGATGAACTAGAACGGAGATTGCGAGCCAGGCCTTCTAATTCAACATCAGACCTCATAAATGCTCTACAGAATGAATGGGCACAGATTTACATAGAAACACCCCAGAATCTTGTGGACAGCCTTTCAAGAAGAGTGAAAGCTGTTCTAGCTACAAAAGGGAGACCATCTCCATATTGAAGTATATCTATTTGGATACAATGTCATTGCAGGTTTGGCCAAATACTTTTGTCTCTAAGTTAAACGAAGTTGCACATTTGCTGACCTTGTTTTGCAACTTAAAAATTACAATGAAGATAAATAAATAATAAAAGTAAAATCTTTTTATTTTTATTTTTTTTAAGTCTTGCAATTTTGAATCTCCACGTTCTCCAATAAAAGCTAAGCTGATGGTTAAAAGAATAAAACATTAAAAGATCATTTTCTTTAAGCATATTTACTGTAAGTGATACAGTATGTTTAACTTTTATGCGTGTTAGAGCAATAGGTAATTTGCGATCTTTTCCAACTATTAATGATGGTAGAGAAAAGAGACAGAAATAGTAGTAATGGAGGTGTAGAAAAAAAATATGTAAAAGCCAGCTTAATGTGAATGAATAAATTACCACTTTAGAGACTAGCCCAGACATTTTGTTTAGTTAGTCAGGTGTGAAAGTAATTGTCTAAAATTATTAGCTTAAAGAAGCCCGCTGCAAAGACACAAAAAAGAGTGTGTGTGTGTGTGTGTGTGTGTGTGTGTGCGCGCGCGCGCGCGTGTGTATGCATGCACAAAAGAGAGCTTTTCGCAGACTATTCATCCACATAACCATCCCACAGTGAACTGGCACAGCTCCGTGCTGACAGTGGACTTTGGATGGCATCGGCACAGTAGGGGTGAAAATTCTCAAGTGGGCCCTTGTTTTGAACTTTATAATCACATAAAAGTAAATATGAAACACTAGGCTATAAGACACCCACCCCCTACACTCTTCCTGTTTCTTGCAATGGAGTGCAAATTGGTACTAGGAAGACTTTATTGCAAGTGTTTAAAAAATTGCAGATGGTAATATGCCACATGATGATGATCTTTTTTTTTTTTTTTAAGCAGGTCTTAAAACAGAAAATGCAACTCAAGAATTTTTTTATCTTCTTATTAGATATCTACATGTGATCATTTTTTTTAAAAATCAATATGCACCACCACAGCTGATTTCTTTTGCATTTTTGTTATTTTTATTATATTCCAAATAACCATACAACTATGATAGATGTAAAATCTTTAGTCTGATAAATGGACTCTAGAAATCACCTATAATAAATAAAATTGTTTAGAAGGTAATTATTATTATTATCAATATTCAATGATTTTTTAATGTTTTTTTTTCTTATAAATTAATATTATATACAAAAAAATCCATATAATTGATATTAACACCTAAATTAGCTACTGAGAATGAATTAAACAGTATCTCCTGATAGGTTGTGCTGTTGTGCAGAATATCAGCACAGCTGTGATGCCATTCTAGGCACAGCACAAGTGCTGATGCTATCACAAGTATTCTGATATTTAGCACAACCTCAAGTGTGATATTGTGCTGTGCCTGCTTTTATACAACCGTTCCATGGATATGTCATTTATTTTTTAACAGATTATGACTTGTTTGCTCATTTAACCAGTTGTTGTGCTCCGCCAACACATATCCTTTCACAACTGGCGGAAATAACTAATAGCAACTGGCGGAACTGACAGTGAAAGCACTATGTAGTCAAAGGGATGAGAGAATAAACCATGGAGGTGATGGACAGTCCCGTGCATTTAATAAGTTTACCTTTATATTTTTACTTTAGAATATATATTTTCCACTGCTTTAGAATATGAGCAAACTTCCGTGTTTCAGGGGGTTTAATCCCAAATAGTGTACTGTATATAGTGTCAGTTAAATAGTGTCTATATCCTGGCCATGCATTACAGCACCACCACATATACAGTACTTGCAACATTATTATTTTGGAACTTTACCATAGTTAAGGACAGACACACAAGCCAGTGGACAGAGTGCTTAAAAAAATCTTAGCTCCTATCTCACTGATTCTTGCTTCCAACCCAATCTGTCTTACTCCCCTTTTCCATCATTCATGAATAAGATAACAGTGTACTTAAGCTTTTCCACTAATGGACAAGGTCTTTGCCTTTGGACTTGAAGCTACTAATGAAATATGAAATGTTTACATATGTGTCAGTGATCCAATTTAGATACTGCCAGGAAAACATCATAATCTGCAACTAACATGGACATTTACTTATACAAAACGCCTCTTTATACAAAACGCCTTGTCATGTCCTGTCACAGAAAATCACGTTTACTTATTTGTTCTGGAAATTGTTTTTATTAAGTAGAAAATGTACTTATTCTTTCTTGCACACTGAGGCCCTTTTTCACACGGGCGTTAAAATCGAGCGTTTTTCTGGCGTTCGTAGCGTCCGGCGAGCGCGGATCAAACGCCGAGGGTTTTCTACACAATCAGAGTGTTCACACGGGCTTTGGTGATGTGCGTTTGTCCGGCTGCACGTTTATACGGCGTCAAAAAAAACGTTGCATGCAGCTTTTTCTTGCCGTTTCTTGGCGCTTCTAGTGCGTTTTCTTCGCGTTCATTTTACGCTTCGGAGGACCGGATATATCCCATTATCCTACATGCTATACATAGGGAAATGCGGAAAAAAAGCTAAATAAAATGTCGGCATTGCACCAGCTGCAGCAGACA
>JAQMYL010000003.1:20645258-20659567 GCA_030014365.1 Clarias pachynema | reverse complement strand
ACCTCAAATAAAACGACAAGGGCTTTCATATCCAGTTCCCGACGCTGCCTCCACAGGTTAACACACAAACTACAATTTGGGCTGCAGGCTGGCGCAGAGCCAATCGAGCGCCACTACAAAACGCAAGATAAACGTCTAGGACGTTCAGAGCGCGTTCGTTTATCCAAAAATTTAACGGCCGTGTGAACAAGGCCTGAAAGTTGTGAGGTTGGAGAGTAAAGTTTCAGTGTAAAACGCATAAACAGGACTTATAGCTTAGCTAGCAAGCTCACTCACTTACTGTCTTTACCGCTTTATCCTATTCAGGGTCTGCATGTCTTTGTACTGTGGGAGGAAACCCACCAAGCACAGGGAAAACATGTAAACTCAGTTTGGGACCTGAGTTTACATGGCCGGGAATCGAACCCAGACCCTGGGGGTGCAAGGCGACAGCGCTAATCACTACACTACCATGCCGCCCAGCTAGCAAGCTAGTCTTTGCATTTTTGCATACAAGAACTAAGGTCAGATTATAAAGTGAAAAGGAATCTGTAAATAGTAACTAACCATGTTATTTGAATCAGTGACGACTGTTAACATGCTTGCTTTCAAGGAAGATGGACTTGCCCTCAACCTGTACACCAAGTTCATATTCACAACCTCCAAGCTAAAAGTCGTAATTCTGACCAAGGCACAGATAAAAGTTTAAAGTTGTCAGTGGATGAAAGTCAATGCCAAAGATAAAAGAGTCTCTGCAGAGCTTGTTTAGTACCATCACAGTGTCTACTACTCCATCAGCCTTATATGTGAACAAATTTGCTAAAGAAAAGTAAAAATAAAGTAGTTTGTCTTTGGTTTAATTCTTTGGTGTATCTGTTGTAGGCTTTTAAATGTTAAAAATAAATAAATGAGCCACCCGAGTGGTGCAGTGGTAAAGTGTTTGCCCTATCATCCGGAGATCGCTAGTTTGATTCCCGGGTGATGTTGTAGGTGTGGGATGGGAGGCACTCTGCGCTCTCACATCAGTCACGGGTGTCTGTGAGCTCATGCAAGCGGAAGGAGCGGATAGCGCTGTCCTGACGACATGTGGTTCGGAGGAAATATGTGATAGTCTTCGCCCTCCCTGACTGGTTGGAGTAGCCTTAATGTGGGAGTCCTCTTGTGACTTGGGGGAATTGGATACGACTTAATCGTAGAAGAGAGATAAAAATTAATAAACCAGGTTATGATTGGAAATTAAAGAGGGATGGCATTAATCAAACCACAAGTTCAAGTCCTGACATCATGACGTGATCTGTTGAAAACTTAATCAAGTTTATATTTCTAGTTTTGAATACTTCGGCTATTCTCCTGGCTTCTGAAATTGAAGCACAGAAGCATAATTCAAAAAAAAGTTTTTAAAGAAAGTTTCATGCACTTGTGCTTCTTTGATGTATTCCTCCATAACCATTATTGTAGGAAATAATAATGACTGGTTGCTCCAAAGTCCATGAAAGCTTTAAGACAGAGATGGTGTAAAGTCCAGGATAAATAGTCTGTCACAATGGCTTTTTGTTTCCCGTTCCCTATGAGTGGAGTATTAGCTGTGCCCATTTGCTGCGTTGTGCTTGGGTGGCGACAGACTGCCACACTATTCTACCCAGGTGCCAGACGCAGATTACTGGATATGACAGAATGAACAAACTTTGGGAAACTCATGCCAGGTTACAGAAGACAGCAGGAGCTGCACACTGATCAACTACCCAGACAGCACTCTCAGCTAGCAGTGGGCCAGATGGTGGGTTATTTAACCAAAACTTCCAGCTGAGAAGTCTTGACCTATAAATTCTGAGCTTGTGTTTCCTGCCTCTCTTGAACATTTTGTACTGTGATTTTGCCATTAATTCTCTGGTCTGACCTTTTGAGCAGGGTTTGTACTTTGGATGACTTCGCGGAGTTTGTCTACTCCCACAGATTTCGAACCAGATCCTCTCAATCCCCCAAGCATTTTATTCTATAAATTCTGATATCAGTGTAGTCCAAACATGAAAACCTGATGGAGATACACATAGCACAGTAGTGGATTTATTCAGATAGGGCAATTTAAATTTAACCAGCATCGTTTAATAATATAAGCAGCATACACTGGAATGTATAAGAATTATATGGAATGTTTGCTTTAATTTTACAAAGGATAAAGCAGCCACAGTTTTAGGCTGACCCCTAACCTGAGTCCGGGAATGCATTATGCAGGCCTTAGAGCATTCCACACACACAAAAAAAAGAAGCAATATTTCAGATTTACACTGCCTGTTGCCTCCATAATCTGATTGAAGTGTCATCACACTGGGCAGTTTGCTGGTTAGATTGAATTATTCGATTTCATAATGCATGGGGAAGAAAATAGGCTTGAAGAGGACGAAGGAAAAGCACCTGCAGTTATTAAAGGTTGGGATGTTGGTTTTAATTTCCATTTATTCAACTATACTTTTATTTAATTCTTTTCTTTTTTTTTTGGTATTTTTAGTTGTGTAAAATACCCTGAAAAGCCGTGTGTATTATGATATATGATATGATTGTTTAATATGAATATATATTCATTGAATAATATGAATATATATGAATATATATTCAGTTTTTTTGTATGTAAAATTATGGAAATTTGCATGAAATGTAAAAAAATTTTCTGTGTGTAACCATTTAAATTTTATTTTATTACTTGTATATTTGTACATTTTACATTTTACAGCTAAATTTTTCTATATTTGTATAATTGTTATGTTCTCATTTCATATTTTATATATTTATTATTTGAATACTTAATTTTCTTTTTTCTAATCTATTTTCCCTTTTTCATTATATTCTCATTTCATATTTTATATTCTTTATTTGAAAATTCTATATATATTTTAAAAAAATTATTTTAGGTCACAGGCAGTCGTACAAGCATTTCATTGAATATTATACTGTGCATGGCTATGTACTGTACAGTATGTGACTAATTTATTTTAATATAATAAAATTACACACACACACACACATACACACACACACACGCACACACACACACACACACACACACACACACACACACACACATATTTTCTGATTCTGATGAGTAGATCAGTTCGCTTCTATCTTCGAATTTCAGCGCAGTTTAACTTTTCACAGCAACAAAAATTCTCCTCAGGGTACGAATCAGCAAACTTCCACATTGACAGTGTGTGATAATTAACTGCCACTGCAACTTTCAGTGGTTTGATGCTGTTGATGATCACCTGCTAGGCAAAAATAGCACATTTCATTTTAACATTTTCACACCCGCAAGGTAGTGTTACATTTGTTTTTGAAAATTATAAATGAAAAATGTTTGTCATGATCTTTCTTTCTATGATGAAACCCAACTGCTCACTAAATCCTCATTCTACTCAAAATAGGCCAAAATCTAATATTTTCTTCACTGATGGTGTCAGAACCCCATTATATCATACTAAATATTTACTTCCTCCTCTTATCAGGTCACTTAACAATGCAAAAGTAATCGTAAAAGCTGATTAATAAACACACGCCATGCTATACAGTATGTGCTCGGCTTCTCCAGAGTATGTACAGTACATGTTAAAATAATAAGATCTAACCAGGTCCACACACAATGATTCATACCTAAAAGCAATTTTACATAGCCAAGCTTTTTGGCAGTTGGACAGAGCCCAGAGAACCCAGAGGAAACCCATATAGACAATGGGAAAACATAAAAAATACATATACTGTATGTAAGTTATGCTCAGAGTTTCTGTGAGACTACCAGTGTTGGGGGATGTTACCTTTTAAAGTAACTAATTACATTACAAAATTACTCTCATTAAGAAAAATCAGTTACATTACAGTGTTACTTTCTGATAAAAGTATCTAGTTCGAGTAATTTTCCATTGCAGAAAATGAAAAATACTTTGTGATTCATCATGCATGTTGTTTTAGGTCACAACCTTTATAATTATTCTATCATCATCACTCAGCGAAGTTTGGCCCATAATCTGTTAACTACTAATACCCCTATCTTACCCATGCGGTTTCGCGCAGGGGCCGTAAGTACGGTTCATCATGATTCACAGCGCGTTTTGGCGCTGTGATTAGGTTTCCATCTTTTCGCGCGTCGGTCCTCGCATAGTCAAACTTCATAGGTGAGATAGGGGTATAACAGCGGGAATAACAGAGAGGGGTGGGTTATCGGGGGCGGGGCTTGTAGGACGACCTTCACACACACACACACACACAACTAAAGGATCGGAAATCGCTGCTGTCTAGCTCACGGCTTACATAAATCGTCTGAATAACGGATTACATTTTTAATAAAGTAACTAAATAACTGAACGGCGGACCTAACACGTTAGATTACTCATTACATCAAAAAAGTAATCCAAGTTAACACCCAACACTAGAGACTACACATCCACCCACTGTGGAAAAATGTAATTTACCAGAAGGTGTACCTTTGTTACATGATTAGAGTTAAATGATCCAAACTTATTTATTTATTTACTTACTTACTTTAGTGTATTGTGCTTTTATTTATAATGAATACCTTAGCAAAGATACAGTCAGTATAGTCAAGCATTTGGACAAGGACTCAATTTTTATATTTTTGCCCTTGTATACCCCCACAACTGATATTAAAATAAAGTAATCATGATATAATTAAAATGTAGACTTTTAGCATGAATTCAAGAGATTTAATAAAACTACTGCATCAACCAATTAACTATTATAGCCATTTTTTTTTTTACAACGTCCATCCATTTTTACAGGCTGAAAAGTAATTTGAGAAACTAAGATAATTACATATATTACAATCATTTTCAGTGACTGCCTGAAGTCTGGAACTAAATTGTGAGTTTCCTTTCTGTGAACGTGTTGCTGGGATTTACTGCATCTCCCTTCATTTGGCTGCTTGCGTATTGCGTTCATCTACCTTCAATGTCTTCAGTAAGTTAAAAAGCTTGCTCAGTCAGGGTATGACCAGGTGGCTGACTTGGCCCTTTAAGAAAATTAAATTTCTCTTGTTTCCGGGTTAGTCAGTTCCGCAATAGTTGAGTGAATCTGAGCAAAAAGCGTATCTCTATACATATCAGAATTCATCCTCCTACTTATAAGCACTGACCACATCATTAAACACCAGTGACCCAGTTCCACTGGACGATATACTACTATACAGTACATGCCCATGCCTTAATATTGCTTCCACCATATTTGACAGACAAGAGCGTTTCCTTTCCTTTCGCATTTTCATTTCTTCCACTTATTCTGGTAGATGTTAAATAGAACTCTATTCTTTGTGCCTTTCTGGATCTTAAACTTTGAAATCGATATGCCTAACTCCACCAGAGTGATCTTGACATGGCTAGATGTTGTGAAGGCATTTTTAAATGCTTAAGGACCTGACTGTACTGTACATTTATCGAATCTGAACGATTGCATAACCTGAAAGACAGGAGACAAATGCTAGTTTGTAAAAGTGAAAACTCATACTGTAGGTCAACCAACAACAGTATAAGACAAAGCAGCCTAGATTAACAAATAGGTGCATTTAAACACATAAGCAATTCCCAATAATACTACTATAAAATAAAAAAAGAAGCAATATAAAAGGTAGTTAAGGCCGGTGGTGGAAAAGTGAGGTGATATCCTAGAAACTGCATGAAAGGGCAGATCTTTCACTGCGAGCATGTGTAGACCATAAAGAGAACCATGTTAAGCACCTTGAATTGGCCGGAGAGGTAATTGGGTTGCCTGGTTTAGTAAAGTTGTTGCAACAAATTGTCCATGAAGAAAACATCAGAAGGTTGTATTCCAGATAAGCAGATGCTTTGAATGCTATATAGAGTATGGAAGACAGACAAGAAGAGGGCTGCAATAAGCAAGTTTGTACTGTATATGACTAGGAGTTGTACAGTATGTACAGTTGAGCAGTGGTCATAAACATTCTGATGTTAATAAGAAAGAATCGGCAGAATCTGATGTTTGTTGTGATGTGCTCATAGTACTTAAGATCATCATCATCTCATGTTAAAATAAGAGATAAGAGATCGTGCTAGATGGACTGCGAAGGTGTTCAAACTGACAGGACCAATACATTGCAGTTTGTCACCACTAGGCATATCAGTTCATCTTTTGTCAAGGTTCAGTTACAGATGCAGGCTCGTCATCCAGGAAGTGATGTCAGAAAGGCAGTCAGATATCTTCTGAGATTGATGGAGGAAAACTAATGCTGCGGGTTCGTTGGTGTAGCTGTGATAAGGGAGGGTACGGTATAAGACATGATGCATAAAGAGAGCTCTCCTGTATTCAGACAACTGTCTGGGCTCTTTTCTCATGCTGCACAGGTGTCAGGTTGTGGCTCTTGGGTTAAACAGTTATTTAGCAGCCCGCTGCCTCCGCCCATGGTCCTAGATTTAACCTTGCTCCATTTCCACCATCTGGGATGCTTGCTTCATTACCACTCACCATGAGCATCGGCTCCATTTTCTGCCAGGCCAAGCACCTGCTCATGTTCCCATGGTTTTTACTGCTGGACCCATGGTAGTGCAGAAAAGGACAAAATTCGTGTTGGTCAAAGATTCTGCCCTCGTCCCAGATCTATCCGCTACTCCTCTCAGATTACTGTCTCCGTCAGGCTTGGGGATTATGTCACATTGTGCTGCATGGAGGATTTGATCCACCATACTGTCCAAAAATGACTATTAGTTTCAATAGCACAACATTTTTTTTTTTGAAAATCAATACAGGATAAAAACTAGCATACAATTTGAAGAGTGATACAGACGTTACTATGTTTCCTCTCTTTGTGTGTGGCTTGGGGCCAACCGCACACACCCCCACACACCCCCGTACACTCCCACACACACACACACACCCACGCACGCATTCACACCAGCACCCACGCAACCCCCACACACACACCTGGCGAATGTCAGTAAAACACGTGCAATTACATTTTTATTCACAGTTAATTTGCGTTTTTATTTTTAATAGCAAGCTTTCTTCTTTTTGCAGCTTTACTGAGGCATAAATCATGCATGTCATTTGGATGTTTGCATGCTACGTGGATTGAGTGCGTAGTATTTTTAATGTTTAAAAAAAAAACAAGTTTCTTAGAAGCTCATAAAAACTGCTACAGGATTTACAGATTAAATTACATGCTGGCAAAAAGTGACAGGACTTACAAAGGCAAATGAAAGTTAGATGAGTAATGGGTGTTTGGGTTATTTGCCACATATTCCACAGGCTTTAATTCCATCCAGACACATTGAAGAGAGATATTATTAATCCCAGTTACAGAATTGAAAGAAACTTTAAAGATAATAATTAAGTCTGTTACCCGTAGGCTTTACATTTCAATAGTCTTAACCATTAATGAGTGACGTCACAACTAAAGCTGCATACTAGTATCTTAGTTCCTAGCATTCCTATTAGCTTTTCTATGTGAAACTATGTGTTATTTTT
Organism: Clarias pachynema; assembly: GCA_030014365.1. Classification (NCBI taxonomy): domain Eukaryota; kingdom Metazoa; phylum Chordata; class Actinopteri; order Siluriformes; family Clariidae; genus Clarias; species Clarias pachynema. Next base: position 20,652,109 of record JAQMYL010000003.1, on the reverse strand, counting down.
TTTCTGTCTGAATGCACAGATCAGGGCGGCACGGTGGTGTAGTGGTTAGCACTGTCGCCTTGCACCTCCAGGATAGGAGTTTGATTCCCGGCCAGGCTCGATTCCCATCTCTCTGTACATGGAGTTTCTCCACGTTCTTGGTGGGTTTCCCTATGGGTACTCCGGTTTTCTCCCACAGTCCAAAGACATAAAGATTAGGCTAATTGGCGTTTCCAAATTGCCCATAGTGTGTGTGTGTGAGAGTGAGTGTATGTGAGTGTGCCCTGTGATAGACTGGCACCCTGTCCAGAGTGTACCCTGCCTCGTGCCCCATGTCTCCTGGGATAGGCTTCAGGCCCCTCATGACCATGAATACAGTATAAAGCGGTACAGACGATGAGCGATCAAATCTGAGTCACTTTCATATGTGGTCACAGATACGATACGTGGTTATGCAACTTGAATGAGAACGGGCAGATCAGAATTCTCTTTTTTGCCTGTGTATGCCACTGATTTTCATCAGGTAGCACCGGCAGCAAGGAGATTTTATAGCAATGCTAACAACAGATGCTTAAACAGATTTTAAAAAAAAAAAAAAAAAAAAAAAAAACTCTGGAGCTCACCAAATACAACAGACCAAGTCCTTGACATCATGCAGGTCAAAATCCTAAGCATATATATATATATTTACTAAAATCACATCTATTGGTTGAAATTAACGAGGGGTCGGCCAAACGTAATGCTTGAACCCAGATGGTGTGAGCAAAGACGTAATGATCTGCACATGTGTGCCGTTTCAGAGGACAGACGTGTCCACATTATGTGGCTTTTATGTGAACATAGCTTATATTTGTTTCCTTATTTCATCTTTTTCTCAGTGGAGTTACTTTTTACATTTTTTTTAGAATGTTAATGTAACAATGTTAGTAGGCTAGTTAGTTTCGACTTTCAGTTTGACTTTGCCCTTGTCAACTGGTCTGCTTTTGATCTGCCATCTAAAATGCATATTAACCTTGTCTTTTGGAAAACCCACACTCCACCAACTTTGCTTTATTACCATTTGTTACCTCTGTCTCAAGAGAGAGAGTGAGAGAGAGAGAGACAGATGAACACAGCTTTTAAGAAAACAAAGCAGGTCAATAACAAGGCATAACACACTGTCACACAGTTTTCATAATATTTACAGTGGAAACAAAGAATAATACAAGACATACACCAAAGAATATGACATAGAAGATGCCACATTTTTCATATCGTATAATAAAATGCCATAAAATTAGAACCATCTGCTTTATATTATGTAGGTCCTCTTTGTGCTGCCAAAACAGCTCCGACACATCGAGGGATGGACTAATAGAAAACATCGTTTATCAGACCAGGCCACCTTCTTGCTTTGCTTCATGGTCCAGTTGTGATGATTATGTGCCCAATGTAGGCAGTTTCAGAGGTGGACAGTGGTCTGCATGAACAAACTGACCGGTCTGCAACTATGCATCCCCATACACAGCATGCAACAATGCACCATGCATTCTGATGAGTTTCTGTAAGAGCCAGCATTAAATTTTCCAGCCATTTTTACTAAAGTAGTTCTGTAGAGAGCTTCATAGAATGGGTTTCCATGGCTGAGCAGCCACATTCAAGTCTTACATCACCAAGTGCAATGCAAAACATTCGGATGCAGTGGTGTAAAGTGTTCCACCAGTGGACTCTAGAGCAGTGGAGACATGTCCTCTGCAGTAACGAATCACGCTTCTTTGTCTGGCAATTTGATGGACGAGTCTGGGTTTAGCCGTTGCCAGGAGAACGGTACTTGTCTGACTGCATTGTGCCAAGTGTAAAGTTTGGTGGAGGGGGGGGGGGATCATGACGTTGGGTTGTTTTTCAGGAATTGGGCTCAGGCTCTAAGTTCCAGTGAAGCGAACTCGTATTCAGCATACCAAGATATTTTGGACAATTTCATGCTCCCAACTTTGGCCTCATGACTGCGCACCAGTGCATAAAGCAAGGTCTATAACGACATGAATAAGCAAGTTTGATGTGAAAGAACTTGACTGGCCTGCACAGAGTCCAGACCTCAACCTGATAGAACACCTTTGAAATGAATTAGAGCGGAGGCTGTGAGCCAGGCCTTCTCATCCAACATCAGTACCTGACCTCACAAATTAGCTCACAAAAATTTCCATAAACACTCCTAAACCCTGTGGAAAGCCTTCCCAGAAGAGTTGAAGCTGTTGTAGCTGCAAAGAGAGTGGGGCCAACATCATATTAAACCCTATGGATTGAGAATTAGATGTTACTCAAGAATTCGCAGGCGAGCGAATACTTTTGGCAATATAGTGTATATGAGCGCCACTTGGGTAGCCATGACCTTCATCAGTTTACCAGTTACTTTTTCTTGAACCATTTTTGATAGGAACTAACCACTGCATATCAGGAACACCTGACAAGACCTCCCATATTGGACAAGCTCTGACCCCGTGCCGTCTCATCACCATGATCTGGCCCTTGTCTCAGTTGCTCTTTTCCATACACTTGACCATTTGTCTTGGCTCCTTCAAATCAATGTTGAAAATTGACCGTTTACATGCTCCATAATACTGTATATCCCACACTATGACATTGTAACAAAGTAATCAATGTTCTACTAGAGCCTTATGCTTACATTGAATGTATTCTTGTAAAAAATAGTTCCCCTTCCAGGTAGCTCGAGCACACAACTTTGGTTTTATCCAAACTTCTATCTAGAAACTTTCTATAACGAAACTTGCCATTCAGCACACCTGGTGATGTTTTCTAAGTCATCATATTATCCGCGCGAAACGTGCCGTTATCACACAACCAGGTAACCCCGCTGCGATTATGGGAAGCCATGTGGGTCAAACTTAGTCATATGATTAATTTGCCTAAAAAAAAGTAATGCTTTAAAATTTAATCACATATGTTAACATGTAATATTGACAGCACTAGTTTTAATATTATTTATGATCTGTTAATTTATCCGTCATTTTGATTGGCAAGTTTTTAAAAAAAAATCCTTTTTATCATGGTAAAACAGGATGTTCACAATGGGAGTGTCTTTGGATGGGAGCTTTGATGGCCAGCCTTACTGTTTAGTGCTGCCAGCAATTTTAGCTGAACAGCCACTCCAATGAAAACAACATTAGCAAATAATAAGATACCAACAGGATACAATGAGTGTCAGATCTCTGCATCTGTTCAATCTTCAAATCACTTGACCTCAGTAATCACAGTGTTTGCTGAAAAGGAAAAAACATCTCTTGTTGGAGAGGTTGCTAAAATATGAAGATTTCTGAGAAACATGAGTGCTTATTTAGTTATTACGCATTTTGTCTCTTTATACACTTATGAGAAAATGACTATGCTGACTGGCATGTTGATAAATGTTGAGCAGGCCCCACTTGACTTTGATTTTGGAAAAAGATGAAAGGAAGTAAAGGTTTTAAATGAAAGTTCATTATTGTGGTTTCAAACACAAAGACTGCATTTTACATGCCTGAATGCCTGAATAAGGGGGTTCGGTGGCTCTGTTATCCTGATGGGAGTGATGTATTCCAACATGCGACACACTCGCCCACGGTCCATAAGGGCTCAGTGAATGGCTTGATGAGTATGAAAATAATGTAAAACATATTCCATGACCTTCACACTGACCAGATATGAACCCAGCTAACACCTTTGGGAGATTTTGAAAAAACTGTTCTTAGCACCACAATCCTTGGAAAGAATGGTGTGTTCTCGAGTACAGTTCTAGAGGCTTTGCAACTTTGACCAAAAAGGGGGTGATGATGAACAAACAAACAAACAAACAAACAAACAAACACATGAACAAAATGCACCTAAATGAAAAAATATATATATTTGAAGTGGCATTAAAAAAAAAGAATTACACGGGGAAAAAAAACAGACACAATATATAATGTGTGTGTGTGTGTGTGTGTGTGTGTTTATATTTGTGTGTGTATAGTGGGTTGTTTTTCTGTCTGAATCAAATCTGAGTCACTTTCATACGTGGTCATAGATTGGATAGATTTCCAATACGTGGTTATGCAACTTGAATGAGAATGGTCAGATCAGAATTGACTTTTTAAAGTTAAATTATAATTAGGAAATTATAACTACTGACAATACAGACACCGCATCATAAACCAATAACCTACATATCGTCAACTACACACTGCAAACTTTGTGCATTGCAAGTCTGCTTCAGGCAGAGAAACACATACTGTACTGTACTTCTGCCACAATTCTTCCCAATACAACAATACACTCACTACCTAACTTCTAATGTCTTTTGAAGCACACGGTCCATCCTCAGGTCCTGCTTAAAATGCCCTAGGCTTTTGGTTCTGACCCGCATTTCAGGTTTATATTTTTGGCATAAAACCTGTGTTTGTCTTTTTCACTAAATCTGCTGAAATCCTTATGCAATCTCAATATCCCTATATCCCAGGGCTTATTGGGTCAACTTAAAAGTAAATTATAACAACTAATCTAAAATAATACAGTATAAGCAGGTGGACTATTAATATATTTGTATAATATACAGTATACAACCATGTAAAATATAGTCCATCATTCTGGCCTTTATTGATTAGGCAGAAGCTACTTCTAAATAAAAGGCCTTTGATCAGTCTGAAGGCATGGTTTAAAAATAAAATAAAATAAAAAGATCTCATGAAACAATATTTTTACTTATTAGGCTTAACTCCTAGCATTATGTCTGGCAAAAAATAAATAAAATAGATAAATAAAAATACTGCTTGTAAGCTGCCTAATACATGGCTGAAAGCACACAGACAAGATGATGCTGGAGTGGCTTCAGGGCAAGCCTCTGAATGTCCTTGAGTTGCTTAGCCAAAGGCCAGACCTGAATCGTATAAACCTTAATATAGCAGTCCACAGATGCTACCCATCAGGTTTGACTAAGCTCGAGAGGATCTGCCAGGGAGCCTAGAAGAAATGGTGCAAATCTAGGTATGCAATGCTTGTGAAGGCTTACATACAGTTGTAATTGCTACTAAAGGTGTTTACTGAGGTGTTTACAGTACTGAGTGGGTGCCTCAAAAAGAATTTTAAAAAAGCAGACATTGGATAACTTAGACATTGAAACATTTAAAGAATTTGAAGCTGATATATAATAATATATATAATTTTTTTTTTATTTTTTTTTTTTTACTTTTCTCACTCCAGTGGTGCATATCACAGAAAACCAGCGTGGGAGCAGATAAAGGCAGAAGCCTGCTCTTACATCCGAGAAATTTAATTATCTGCTCTTTAATTCAACTTGACCCTATTTTAACTTTGATCAGCCAAAAGGCCTGCAGACACGAATCCATCACTCAACAGACCCAGAAAATGCTTTTTCACACTGCGCTTGTTTTGTGCAGCAGAGTGGCACAGAAGGTAGAGGTTGTACTTCACACAGTTTTGCTTTCTGACATGGGAATATCAGATACTGTAAATATTTCAAAGATATTGAAATGGTAAACAGTTTTGCTGATTGTATTGATATGGTTTTTGAATTAATATTCATTGACGGAAAAATAAATAACAATGTATAATATAGGGCTGTAATGTAAATGTAAAGTAGGGCTGTAATATGACCTACTCAAGTGGAAGGAGGATTTACGTATGTGAATTCTCCAGGCTTCAAATTGAATACGGAGATCCATCACCTAAGCTTGATTATGCAATGTTATTATAGGTGTTTTCTGACATTTTCACAGAGCAGATGTGTTTATGACTTGTAGTAGAGACAAATTTATATGCAAAGGAAAGCAGGAGCGAATTTTTTTTTTAAAGGAAAATTTTCCACCTTTAAAGTCTTGGTGATGAATCATGTGGCTTTTCCAGTCCAGTTTCCCCAACAACATGGCAAGATGGGGCAATGAGGCTATACAGTACACGTTTAATGCTTTGGCAAGCAGTTTTTCGGTGACTGAAAAAGATGATAATAATAATAATAATAAAGTGAATTCTATGAGTTGAATGGCTTTTTGATAGTAGAAGGGTGAACCTCATTTGTACTTTCAAAAAATCCCAACTTGTACTTTTGATTTTACAGAATAACAGAACACAGTTATAAGAGTTCCTGTAACATGCAAGACGTGTTCGTGAATTAACTTATGGCAACAAGCTGTCCAATCATTTTTAAATGTATAAGACGTTCCATCTGCTGAATTCTTACTGGAGCGGCTGCGGTGTGCTGGAATCGCTGTGTTTCGTCATTCATGGACGCATAGCCATCTTTAAAACATTTGCACCATTCAGATGGTTTACTGAGACTCCTACAGTAGGTCCTTGTTTGACTTGAACCCCCCTAGTAGATAAGAGTGTGTTGAAATGCAAGAAAAGCCTTGGCTTCTTGTCAGTATGTCAAAATGCTGAGCAAGCAAGCTTCCTTTTACAAGCGTGTACAAGATTGGCAACAAAGAGTGGCTAGAGGAACTGGCACAGGAGTGTGTTCCGACAGTGAGAGCAAAGAGTACTTCTCAACTATCAATGCCTAAGGGAGCCCCATATGAACATGTCTATGAGAAACTCTTTCAGAAGAGAAGGGTCTGCAGGAAGTGTCAGGGTTGCCAAGGAGTGGCACTGATGCTCATTCAGATGGGGCAATTAGGCTGTACAGTACATGCTTTGGCATGCATGTTCATGGGTATCTTCACGGACACAGATGATGTGTACCTCTAAATGTGTACATGTATACAGTATAGTATATATATATATACTCAGCAAAAAAAGAAACGTCCTCTGACTTTCAACTGTTTTTAATTTCAGTAAACTTAATGTGTAAATATTTGTATGAACACTAAAAGAGTCAACACCATAAGACATAAACTAAAAATGTT
>JAQMYL010000003.1:20596375-20620523 GCA_030014365.1 Clarias pachynema | reverse complement strand
TATAGTCATTGTGATTACAAAGTATATTCATCTATTTCTTTTAATAATTTGTCTGATTTCTGTGCTGCAATCTGTGGGAATAAACTTCCATAACGGATTTCATAACTACTGCCAGAAAGCAAGAACTGCTACAGTAGAGCTAAAGGCTGAAATATTGAACTGACATTCAGGAAAAATGAAAGCATTAGTAGTGCGTTCAATATTTCTGTATTTCTGTTTCATTATTTTTCTATATTGCATCTGTCAAACATGTAAACGTGTGAGTCATCAGCAGAAGAAAAGTTCAAATGCAGTAAGGAAACTGATAATTATACAATGCTAAACATTTTTGGTTTTTGGATGTTGTTGTTTTTTAAATACCGTTATTAGTAAACAATCCTTAATGTACTCAGCTGTAGAAGGAGTTCTGGCAGTATAGCCATGTCTAAGAGTGTGACACGTATCACGCTTCAGCCTTAAGGAGATGAGAGTGTGTAGATGTTGTATGGTGAGGGCACAAAGAAAGAAATTACAGAAGATGTACTTTTAACTGAATATCCTTTAAAAAAAAAGGATAAACTACTCATTTTGATAGGAACTTTATTCAGATTTTCGTTACTTATTCATACATAATTTTATTGCCTTAAGTAAATCTATTATTAATGCCTTATTGCAAGGGAGATTTTATAGCTTAACCAACAGGGGGTTGAACAAACAGGAAACAGAAATGCAACACAAGGCCCACTGTCACCCAGTATGTAGATGAGCTATTTAAAAAAAAAAAAAGTATATACAGTATATATTGCACGGGGGCTTAATGGTTAGCACCGTCACCTTGTACCTCCCGGGTCTGGGCTCGATTCCCGCCTCGGGTCTATGTGCATGGATTTGCATGTTCGCCCCGTGCTTGGTGGGTTTCCTTCATGTATTCCCACAATCCAAAGACATGCAGATTGCCCATAGTGTGTGAATGCGCGTGTGAACGTTGACTGGAGATCCTACCATGGATGTAAAAATGAGAATAAATACAATAGTCATCAATGGCCTGCACAGCCCCTAGTTGGACTACAGAGGTTCCTCGATGGATATACAGTATTCTCTGTTTGTATTTGTGGTTTCTTCATCCTGATCCCTCAATTTACCTTTTCCCTATACTGCTCTGTTTTTGCACTACCACAAGCAATCACATTCTAAATGTGAATCACAGAGCAACTTTGATGAAACAGATTTTTTTTCTCTCTACCTTTCTATGTGTTGCCTTTGTCCTGCCCTCTCTTTCTCTCTCACTCTGTATGCAGGCAATACGGGAAGAGGCAACTGGTGTAAACAGGTACCACATACAGTACATGCATAATCATCTATTTATGTAGTTTGTCAATAATCTACGTACTTGTTTATTTTTTATTATTTGTGCCAGATCTTTTGTGCCATGATTCGCTGTGAGCCTAGATAAATACTGTACATTTAAATACTGAATGGCACAGTCAAAGATTTTACTTTAGACTTGTACAGCCAATCGCGGTTTAATTGTTATCGGGTGATTATTAAAAGTGAAATGACCTTAACTCAGATCTCCATTTGGGCTGACATTGCAAATCAGAATCTGCCCCAGTGAATCTCTTTTATTAGTGTTTATAGGTATGTATGATAGCTTGCCTCCATTTCATTCTTGCCTTTACTCACAAGTGATATAATGCATTGCTCAACCCTAATACTTGCATTATCAATCTATCATAACCATATATACAGTACACTATGCCATATAACCATTATAGCCATGTAACCTGTTTGCATGTTTGTATTCTAAAAGGTTATGGTTGTTGTCATTTAGACAACATCTGACTGCCAGACAAGTGACAGATTGGTAATAGAGTACACCAAATCAATGTGGTCCATACACAGGTCCTACCTTATCAGACTATCTGCTCATGCCTTTGTTTTTCCTCCCTGCTAATTTCCTCAACTTGCCAAAGCAAAATGATTGTGTCAGAGCAAAGTAATAAAAATGCTAAATAAGTTGTGGCCTTATGATATCTTTTGTGGTATGGATCATCTAACCTGCTTGTGCTGGAATGGTAGAAAAATACTATGTTATGTTAATACATACTGTATACTTTACCTTTAGAGAATAACTGCTGGCTAGCTTAGTTTTAGCCATAAGATATACACATAACTCCAGTTCTGGCAAAGTTCATCTGGCATGATGTGCAATGCTCAAAAAAAATCACAAACAAAATGCATGCCCATGTTATTGTTACTGCTTCAGTTAACGATCCCCACAGTGGAACACTTCACATATTGTGATTTGGCACAGGTTTTACATCAGATGGCATTCCTGATGCAACCCTCACCATTTATCCAGGCTTGGGACCAAGGGTACACTAACTTGTACAAACGCCAGTGGATGGGGTTGGATCCCTGAATCGAAGCTGTTCCATGTTGGTGAGAACGCCAAATGGTGGCCTCTTTTCCACCACAGAACCGGTCACACTCCAAATCTATGGTCTTAAAGCAAATATGCTACCATAAACGAAACAAAAATTATCTGCCCACACATTCAAAATCGATATATATTTTTTAATCTAAGTTTTTTTTTTTATTGCTTGTCTACAAATAAGATTTCAAAGATGAGTTGAAAATCTTTAAAAAAGATAAGACCACCAATGTGATTGACATTTTGCTTTCAACAGCCAACTATGGTATAATACACACCTCTTACAAAGTATTGTTTCGGTAAGGACATTTGGTTGCTGCAATATCTTTATCATCTTCCCTTTTAAGACATGAAACTGAATTTACATAATGCAAAATACATTGGACTTCAGTTTGGAAGGTCCCAGGTTCAAACCCGACAACCACCAAGTTGCCTCTCTTGGGCCCTCGAGCAAGGCCCTTAACCCTCAACTGTTCAGATGTATAATGAGATCAAAAATGTAATTCGTTCCGGATAAGGGCGTCTGCCAAATGCCGTTATGTAAATGGAAATGAAAAAAATAAAAAAAACACTGTTTTTTTTTTTTTATAGTACTGAAACTGATTGATTGCTACCCAGTTTTTTCAGGGTAAGTTGGGTTTGCCTGATATAAATCCAGGTCTGTAGCATGCTTTTTCCCCTTTTTACTTCCTTTAACATGCAGAAAATGAAACAAAACAATTAACTGCAATATAAAAATTTGTCATGATAAATAATACATTTATGACTGAACTAAATGTTCTACTAGAAAAAATCTAGAGGAGATTATTTCAGCTTAGTAATCATGATTTTTACAACATGTGCATGCTGTGTTATGATCCTATAAAAAATGCAATTACTATACAAGCAGTGATGAAACGCAAATGGTAAGATAAGACAAAGCTGATTAGTGTTTCTTGTTTTGTAAATGTGTTTAACATTCATGAAGTGCTGTGTGGCTGTATGAGTTATAGCAAGATGAATATTCATAAGCAGTTTTTTTTTTGTTAACTACTGTACCTTAAAAGACTGGGCAGTGGGTTCAGAGATCAGAAGATATCTAACTGTATTGAGATCATATCGAAAACTGTACAACATAAAGACCAATATCTGGCGGCAAGGTGGCTTAGTGGTTAGCACTGTAGCCTTGCTCCTCCAGGGTCCGGGTTCGATTCCCACCTCGGTTCTGTGTGCATGGAGTTTTCATGTTCTCGCCGAATTTGGAGGGTTTCCTCCAGGTACTCCGATTTCCTTCCACAGCCCAAAGACATGCAGATTAGGCTGCTAATTGTATGTGTATGTGTGTGTGTGCCCTGCAATATATATTGGCACCCTGTCCAAGGTATACCCTGCCTCGTGCCCTCCAGGGATAGGCTCCCGGCCTCTGCAACCCTGTATACAGGATAAACCAATATAGACAATGAGTGACTCTATATAAGACCACTGTCACTCTGAAACTAGCACTATATTTTTTCATAATATACATCAATTAGTTCCAACCGAGTAATCTAATTGGGTGAATGGCTTTCCATAAGTGGTGCTTTCCGCAATGCTTTGTTTCCATAGCAATTGCTTCTAAGTCATGAGATAAAAGGTTTTAAAAAGGCTGAATCCCAAATTCCTCTCTATCCCCTGATCAAGGACATTACATGGTGAGTGGAACAAGGAATTCTACATCCTGCATAGTGCACTCTCTTTTTATTTTACAATATTTTTCTGGACATTCTGGATTAACGTCCAGAAGTTAGCTGATATTCTATAGTTGAATAAGTGGAAATTTAAAGAGAAACTAGGTAGACTTATAGGACTGCCCAACACCTCCATGGTTTATTGTCCTCACCTTTTGGCTACATAGTACTGGTAAGAATTAAAACTACTTTTACCCCTGTTAATTACACTAACTGTCGTTCGCCAACTCCGCCAGTAGCAGTTAGTCAGTTCCGCACTTGTGGAAGGAAATGTGTTGTTCGTTCAAATTAGCTTGTTAAATAAACAACCGTAGAATAATCTGTTGATAGTGAATAGAATCGTAGAACTGCTCTAAAAAGGAATATCACACTTAAGGTTGTGTTGAATATCAGGAAGGCTGTGATCTTTGTCAATCAGGCTTTGTGTCTATGTCCGGCTCACAGCCATGCTGATATTCAGTACAACAGACCTCAAGTGTGAAACTCCTTAAATATATTTTATATTCTATAATGTATACTGTATTATACTGTAGCTACAGTTTAGCTCAGTAGACTTGACAAGAGACACATGAAGGGTCTCTTTTTCAAAAATGAGACTCATATAGACTGCTTCTAAAGGTTTCACTGTGTTATAAGGGTGTAATCATAAGCAAAATTCAATTCAAGTCTCAAAATGATGCTGAAGCAGAAATGAGCATTGGCTGGAAATGTCAGCTCGGTTTCCATTTTCAGTTGATTAAACCATTCAAACATTACAAATGTACAATAATTAAAACTTAATAACATGTTGCTCCTCTGATCCATTCAGACTGAAAAACAAACCCTGTGCATTAAGAATGTAAGTTTAATATCGCCACACATTCACTGGTATAACTCTGGGTGGTGTCTAAAACACAATCTTTTATTCTTTTTTGAAATTCTGCTGTTTGCTGGTTGTGATCTTAACGTCACCTTCCTCCCTGTAGGCCTAAATGCGTGTTTGAACACACCGTTCTCCAATATTGTGCATGAACTTCCATGTCGCCATGGTGATTTTGTAAACCGGCAAGGGATGTGATGCTGAATACAGCAGTGAGTTTCCCGTCAGTCTGCTGTATTAGGTGTATGTTTGCAGCATAACACTCCTATTCTTTCATGTTTGCTACCAGTTACCGCAGTCAATTTCGCTTTAGTGCGATGGATCAGTAGTGTAGAAGGAAGGTCCATGATTTATTTATTTATTTGCATAGCAAAACGTTCAAGGCACAAATGACACGGTGGTAGGTGTTTCGCCTGCCATTTGAAAGGCCCAGGTTCAATTCCCAGCCAGTAGCCAAACCCCAGCCACTGGATGCAGTGCCGTGCTCAAGCCCGGATAAAATGGGAGGGTTGCATCGGGAAGGGAATCCGGTGTAAAACCTGTGCCAAGCTTATATGAGTGGACCGGATGGTCTGCTGTGGCGACCCCTTGCCAGGACCAGCAACATTTTCGTAGCAAAGCCCTTCACAACACTGTTTATAAAGTTATGATATTTACTAAGTTGTATAAATATTACCCTATTTAACTGGTTACAATTTAAAAAATTGTAAAAACTCCAAGACAACTCGATGTCAACTTGGACCTAATAAGTGTTGTTGCTGGAAAGTTCGGACATGAAAAAAAAGCTTGTGTCTCCAAAGAAGAGCCAAAATATAATTGTACATGTTTAAATAACAATCTTAACTATTTAAATAATTAGATTATGTGGGGCTTATTTTACAGTTAATGAGGTCTCTGGCTGCAAAAACTTGGCGACCTTTTGCTTTAGCGGTCCAAACAGAAGTAGCGCCCTACCACTCTTTGAGAATTCTCCTTGAGATCATATCAGTGCACCAAAACCACCAAAAGAACAGCTCTGATAAAGCCTAATTAAGCCCAACATTATGAAGATGACACATCAAGAACATTATTTATTTAATTCTCTCTCCGTTTTCTTCCTAGGCAGTGTAAACAGGTAGTACTGTATATAGAGATTCCAGACTTCATTCTTAATTCAAAATGCCGCAAATTAGACGGCAAGCTGCGTTGAGCTCCACTGATCTGCACACCACCAGTCAATCTGCTTTGTCCTGGCCGAGCTAATGACCAGCTCAGCTTTTCTCTAGTAACGCAGGAATTTGGTTCACTATCAGGTTATGCCATAACCTTGATCTGAAGAGGCAATTTGAATTCAATGCATAAACTTGCAGGAAGGAGCGAAGAAAGCATAAGCCAGCTGCTAGGGACTGATAAGGATGTTTGAATTCCGCTATTGTCCTGAATACCACGGCTCAGGTGGATATGCGAGTTACTCACACCTAAGTTACACCAATGGTATACTACCATGCACCCATGCTCGTGCACATTTCATTATCATCTCCTATTGTATGGAAAACAGGAATTACTAAATTAACAGGACTAGCAAGGATACGAAGGGAATGGCGCTTTAGTATGGTGCAGTCTCCAAATGCTAAAGCATCGGTAGATTCACATCCAGCAACGAAACATTGTTGTGTTACTTCTAAGACCTCGGACAACACAATCGCATCTATGCAATTCATACATTATGTTATTCATACATGAATGAGATTCTTTAAAGGCTGCAAAGCCACTACATCCTTATCTTTTTTTTTTTTTTTAAGCTCATACTTCTCCTGTGAAGACTACATTTACCTCAACATCAAGAAAAACCCGATAATACTGTAAATACATATCATGTATCACGTTAGAGCACTCAACATTTTTATACAGTATAGAGTAGTCTTCGGGTTGGGGCGGCTTCATTAAAGACTCCAGGAAACACAAAAATCAATGAATGAGACAAAATTCTGTGAAAAGCCCTAAGCAACATCAGAAGTGATGGATCAGTGGATCGCTGATATTTATAAGATACTAATTTATTTTTAGGGGTTAGGACAGGAAAGGATGGAAGTGTTGCATCAGCAAAATAAGTCTGGCAGAAAATAAATAACTAAAAGAAGGGAGAAACAAGGCTGAAAAAAAGATGAATAAAAAAAAACAGACATAGAGATAAAATATGTATTTGGTCAGTGAAATTAAAGGACAGAACTAAAAGAACAAAGTAGCAAAGACTAGCAAGTAGACTAATGCGAGGCAGGACAACATAAGTGACTTATTGAAGCATTGAGGCTGCTGAATGCTTCCTCTGGCCATGCTGGTGTGACGTGCCTAGAGTGCAGAGCAGCTGGCAGTTTCGGTAAGCAGCTGAGCCATGAACAGCATCCTCATGCCCGTGGCACCAGCCAAAACCTGGGCCTTTTTCAGCTGAACCGAGCTTTACATGTGTCTTTTACTCTTGACCTTGTTTAAATTTGACCTAAAAAGTAGTCGCTGCTCAAAGTAATATTAGACTGGAAAGCTTTATAAGATTACAATCATATTTGATCAACGTTCCTTTAAAACCATCAATGATACGCGTGTAAACATTATGGTAATGTATGCGTACACTGTCCCGGAACAGATCTCATCGGCTACAAAAGCTACATGTAATTAAATTTGTGAGGTGAAGTGTGAACTGCAGCTACAACAATTAAACATTTTTGATAACAATCATAATAAAAAAAAATAAAAAAATTGTTGTCTGTGAATCTTTTTCATCAATCAATAGCATTTATCTGAAGTCTGGAAAAATAAAGACACTCCAAAGTCACTGAGAGAGCATTACGTAAGAGAACAAAATGTTTCTTGTAGAGTCACAGCACAGAGCGTTGTCCATGAGGCAGCTGTTTTATGGACCGCGCATACACAGTAGCGCTCATTCCGAAGGTTCGATAGCACGAGGTGTCAACTATACTGAATTAAACTTTGAATAATTTGGGGGAGGGGGAATCGTAGAACATTACAGATTTAATGTTCATTATTGAGAGGCTAATACATTTTCTTTTATCAATTAATCGCTCTTATAATGGACCCATCAGTCAACTATACAAGTGGTAATTAGTTGTAGCCCTAATGTGAAATAAAGGCTATTTCAAATATGTGTTAAAACTGATTACTGGTTCATTTTTGTAATTAGAAATCCGTTGTGTATAACTACAGGTGCAATAAGAAGTTTAAGAATATTAATGTCATGGCAATATCGGGGGTTTTCTGGGGCAGAATTTTCATCTTTAATAAAAGAAATCCCCATGGATTTGTTGACCAGGTTTTAAAAAATGTTCGGTTTTCTAAAATCTAAAATACACACCAATCAGCCATAACATGACTTGTGAACCCTGAAATATTAACCGCACAATAATATTTTGATGGTTGCCACCAGGGCAACTCTGGCCCCTCGACTTGGGATTCTGCAAAACCTCTTGGGGTTTGTTGTGGTGTCTGACATCTTTTGGGTGCTGTGGGTTGTAGGGTGGGGCCTTCATGGATCGGACTTGTTTGCCTACACTCAGTCCGATTGAGATCTGGGGAATTTGATCAGATATTTGGTTGAATGTTACTTGGAAGTCAAGTTCAATTTTTACATTTTTATTTAGCACTTTTCATAGCAATCAACATGCTTTAGAAAGTGTGGTTGGATATTTAATCATTTGTCTTGGCAAAGTTGTCAGCATTTAGTTAAACTTGTTGATTTGTTGGCATGGCCTGAAATATAATATACATTTGTTTTTAAAGAGTTGAGGCTGGAAAAGTTTATAGTTAGCTTATTTTATTCTTTCCACGTCTGGCTTTGATGTGTGTTTGGGGTCATTGTCCTGCTGGACCACTCAATTGTTTCCTCCAATTCTAACTACAGTACAGTATACAGTATAGCTAACGATCTGAGGTTGTGCTGAAAAATTCTAAGGTTGTCCTTCTTTGTGAAATGCACCAGCAGAACAATTTACTTACAGCAAAACAGGCTCAATGCATGATGCTTCCACTACCATGTGCAACAATAGGTACATTGTTCCCGGGGATGAATGCCTCTAATTTACTTCTCTAAATCTACCTCTGGTCAAAAAAACACCATCCTCTAGAAGGATTTTTTTTTTATCCGTGTGGTCAGCTGCAAACTTTAGTCAAGCTTGAAGTTTTTCAATTTTGAAGAAGGGGCTTCTTCCGTGGATGAAAGACTTTTGAAGTAAATCTCACTTGACTGCAGACAGACATGATGGTGTTCCAGGAGCTGCCAGTTCATGGCAGGTCTATGCCGTAGTGGTTCCTGAGCTGTTTCCAAACATCCACACCGATTTTCTTCTCGACTGAGGGTGACAGTTTGAGTCTTTTTTTTTTTTTTTTTCCAGATTTTGCCAAAGTGACTAAACATGCCACTAACTTGTACTTACATACTGTACAATTGTTTAAACTAACCTTGAAATTTGCACTTGTTTAGGAAATGGTTTCAAGAGACATTGCTGACTCGTGTAAATCTACAGGACCAATCTCTCTCTCAGATCTGCACTGAGCTCCTTGTATTTCCCCATTGTAGTGTGTGTTCGTCAATCTATTAAGTGCTATCAAACAAGCCCTTTTAATGTTGTCCCACATAAGAAGTACCAACTGTACCACTGCACCACTGAATGACATACGTGGGCATCTGAACAAAAATAGTGTTGATATCAAAAATAATTAACATTTTGCTTCAAATTCTTGGAGTAATCTTAAATTAAATATGTAGTTTATATAATTATTGCTCCCCAGGAGAGGATCAGGTTAAAAAATATATATAAATCACTAAAAGCCCAATAGTGCCATCTGATTCAAGTTCATGATGAGTTTGTGTAATGTTGCTGAGTGCAACTGTACTGTACTTCACTTTACTTTCAGACACAACACTCATTCTGTTAAAGAGGACAGTGAGACGACACCTAACAAAATCCATAGAGAGATAACTCACCTGTCTGTGCCTGTGATCAACATAGATCAATCTGCTTGTCTGGCATGAGAGTCAAGTTTGAGTGTTGGTGCACACTTGGTTTCTTCTTGATTTATTCTGAATTTTCATACCATTTATTTGTTTCTCAGTTTCTCTTAACTTTGCTAACACCTACAGTATGTGTGTGCTTCTTTTTTTGTTGCTGGCTGCATTGTCAATCTATCTGGCTACTCAGTGTCAATTATGCTTTTCTTGACTCACAACTACAATATGGATGGATGCGGCTTTGCAGAGATTCCAACTCACAATCTCCTGACCATAGGCTGTACATGAGGGAAACCAATTCAGTCTTTTCTGTGTTTGTGTTATTGGTCATATCTGCACAGTTCCTTTTGGCAGCTTGAGGATTTTGGATAAGAAAACAAGTTATTCTCTATAGGCACAGCCTGCCTTCCACCGATGTGTTGAATATATAATATATGGCAGAGCTTGAAGGCAGAAATGCATAGATATTGGCTTGATAAATATGTAATATAGAAGAGACAGACCTTATGGCCTCTTCTTAAGGTGAGCGGGGTTTGGTCTCTTGCCATTTTCTTTTCTCTGTAATTTTCTTTTCTGATCTAACATCAGACATCTGTCAATCAGAGAATCTTGCTATATAAAAACCCATGGCAATTATACTCGAATCGTGTTTTATAGCTGGAGAATGGAGAAAATCAAACGTTATGGGCAACTTTTAGTAGGGAAGTAGAATAGAGAGGATTTTGAATAGATTTCTTTTTTTTTCTTTCATTTTTTTTTTTTTTTTATGTGAATAAAGTGAAGCCCTAAATGAAGCACATGAATATAGTTCCTGTATTCTTGCACTGTCGGGAATACTAATGGAGTAATTGCAAAAATGGTGACATCCTGATGAATCCCAAACCCCTGCTGTCAGTACAGGAAAGACCAGCATTGGTTCCGGTAATTATTTCTGATAATGCAACTGGGAACAGGTACTGTAAAAAAAATTTTTTTTAATAAATAAATAAATATATTGATTTTAATTATATCTGATATCCATAGGCAAAATGCTATTAAAATGAGTAATTATAGAAAATGCTCAAATTGCCAGACCTTTTGGCACTGAATACAAGCACACTGGTCACTTCTTAATATGGCTGAACTGTTGCTACAGGGAGAGAGGATTTCCTCCTTTGGTCTGTGTTGATTTCAATATACTACTGACTTCAAACAACCCTGAAGTTGAGGTTTTACAGTAGGTCTTTTTCTATTTGATCATATATTCTTAGTTTCGAAGGCATCCGTGGTATGAAATAAACAGAAACATATCGAATTATATCATATAGAAAAATGGCTATGTATCTAGACTTTTGCGTCACCCAGTATATAAGCTGATCATCCATAAAATTAAAAACATTAAACCACCTAGGCTTTTGTGTTCTCCTTGTTACACTGGTGCGGCACTGGCCCTGTGGAGCGTGGCTCTGGAGGAACTCTGGGGGTGTGCTATGGGGTCTGGCACCAAGATGTTGGCAAAGGATCGGTGTGGGTGTACTGGGTTATCTGGCACCTTTTTATCATGTCCAGTAAACAACTGTTTTGGTGATTTGGACCACATTGGCTTTTCTGTGGGATGAGACTGGACGGTTTGGCCTTTGGTCCCTGCGGGCAGAAGTGACCCATGTGTGGCCATGATCGTGTCAACAGTTTGCTGGTTTATATTGCTAATCAATGTTAATAAATAATAATAATTAAAATAAATCACCTAGACTAGCTAAATAAGGACTTGATGGCACACAAATAATTCAACAAAAAAAAAAGACTAATGAGTGGACAATGAGGGGGACAAAAAATACTGCTACAGGATATGGCACACAAAAGTTATCATGCTTCATTAAAACCACAGAAAGACTACTATAGTGTACCGCTGTTCCTGACCTATTAGGCAGAGAAAAATTATTGCATACATGACATCACTTATTTTTATACCTCTGCAAGATTTTCATTCCTCTTTTAAACTCTTTAGTCCAAACCACATAGTGAAACCATTCCTCACCAAACCACTGCACATTGAATGTTAACATGTGTAATTAGGACTGGTATAGTGTCATAATTTCACCATTAATCATCATGTCTGATTGGACAGTTAACCCACAACTGTTTTTAAAATGTTGATTAAAATGCATTTATATTTATTTATTTTTTTCTTTTATCACTCAGTGTGCTGCCTTTTCCAAAAGGTACCCATTTGCTGTCTTATCAGAGTAAGTGTGTAAGAAACTAGAAATATTATGCTGTATTTTACCTCCTATAAAATGCCTAGTAGAAATAACCCCAAGGGATCCCTAAAAAGACACTCCAGGAGCTGCTCTTTTCTATCTGCTCTCCTGCAGAAACTATTAAAGCAGGTGTTAGCTAAGTTTAAAATGCACAACAGCAAATGTGGACTTAGTAGGGAAGCAAAGCAATGATTTATTGTGTTTTCAGTAAGTTATTGGGTTTATAGATCGTATAATAAGGCTCAACTTGTGTGGCCAATTGTCTTATAACAAACTATTGTGTAAAAAAAAAAAAAAAAAAAAAAAAAGTTTGAAAAGGACCTATTATTAAAATTATTCACTTTTTGATATATATATATATATATAAATATATATATATTTTTATATATTTTTTTTCTTTTCTTCTTCTTCTTTTTTTCTTCTCTTCTTTAAATCTGCTTTATTTCCCCCTGTGCGGGCAACACAAATATGTGCGGGTAACACAGCATGAGTCAATGAAGATAAAAAAAATATATATATATACATGTACTGCATATGGAAGCCTTGCCGTTGTGGCTTCAGAATCCAAACTGTGCACTAAATCCAAATCCAACACCAATCCAAACTAGTGTTGCTAATAAGTGTACACTGCATGCTGAAGCAGGATTCATTTTCATCCTAAAGATGATAGTAATTTTAATGAATTGTGATATATACATTTCTGGATTTTTTTCTTATTTTGTCTCTCATAGTTGAGGTATGCGTATGATGAAAATTAAAGGCCTCTCTCATCTTTTTAAGTGGGAGGACTTGCACAATTGGTGGCTGACTAAATACTTTTTTGCCCCACTGTACCAGAGAACTAGTGTGAAAACATATAGGCCAATGTCATGGGCTTTTAGTAGCAAAAGATCAACTGTGTGTTGATAGAGTTTTATTTCATGATGATGCATTATATGGGCAAAAGTATTGTATTTGGCCAAACCTGCAATGATATTGTATCCTAATACATATACTGTATTTCAATATGGATTTGGTCCCCCTTTTTGCACTCTTCTTGGAAGGCTGTCCACAAGATTTTGGAGTGCTTTTGTGGGAATTTGTGCTCATCCATTCTGTAGAGCATTTATGAGGTCAGGCACTGATATTGGACAGGAAGGCCCGGCTCGCAATCTCTGTTCCAGTTCATCCCAAAGGTGCTTGTTGGGGTTGAGGTCAGGGCTCTGTGTGGGCCAGTCAAGTTTTTCCACACTGAACTCATCAAGGCCCTTTAGCAAGGCCCTTTAGCAAGGCCCTTAACTCTCTCTGCTCCAGGGGCGCCATATCATGCTTGAACCTGCGCTCTGACCTCAGCTTCCTAACACGCTGACATATTCGAAGAAAGATTTACACTTTGTAGTAATGCATATGTGCCAAATATAGGCTCAACTTATTGACTAGGAAAAATATATAGATCTACATACATAGGGGCATTCAGGGGATGGTCATTCAAAGCCACAGACACTGAATTGAAATTATACTGGAACTGAAAAATGAGTGTAAGAGACAGAGGAAATTCAGGCAAGCCAGAATCCCTGAACTGAGCTCTATTTTAGTTGGAAAATTAACATACACATATTGGAGACCTAGAAGGCTTAAATTAACTTGTTAAAAGAAAAAAAGAAGAAGAAAAAAAAAGATTTTAATTGATGAGCTTTAATGCAATCAGTTAAAAAGTCTTAAAGCAAAGTGTTATACTCTCAACTTTTTTATGTGACAACTAAACAAGAAGAATAACGAGTTGAATACATTTTATTTTTTGCTGTTATACACGGATCTGCACCTAGACTTTTGTACAAACATTTCATAACAAATAGAGTTGCAGCAATACACAAATGATTCCATTTACAATAGTGGCTTCGCAATTTGATTAAATTCTTGCAATGTTTGAATGAGTTTTAAATGAAGAAAAATTATGACTGATACTGCATACTCGGAAAGACAAGCAATGCAAAATAAAGTGCATTTTTGTCTGTATAAAATAAATAAACAAACAGAGGTTTAATAGTGCCTACAAAATTCACAACATTCATTTAAAACTAATAAAGAAATTCGGATATTCCTCTAACAATTTATTTGAAAAAAGAATAGACTTTGACCTGGAGAAAAGATTCAACATAAACAATCAGTTCTGTTATAGCAAGGTTTTATGTATTTATATATTTCTATTATGGTTTATATATTTCTATAGTTTCTGTGAAACTGTGGAACTACTTTACTGTCTGCAAAGTACTTAATTAAGAACACCTGTACACCTACTAATTCAATTACTTATCTTATCAGCCATCGTTTGGCAATAGGACAATGTACATTATGCACACAGTTATTTCCAACCAATCTAACTAATCTGATTGGACAAGAGGACTTCCACGAGTAGTGATAATAGACTGTAACACTACTGGGACGTCCCAGGTGCTCAAATTACCGTTAATTACACTCTTGGTCACAGCACTAATGAAAATATCTCCGTATGGTCCGCCATAAATCGCTCTCCACCCCCTGATCAAGGGCATTACTTGGTGTGTGTAACAATGGAATGCACACCCTTGCACACTTGCTTTCTATATAACACTATTTGGGACTCATCCAAGGAAGACAGACATTACTGGGGCTGATATTTTAAACCAGAATAAGTGAAAATATACAGGACTGTCCACCAACTGCATATTTTATTCTCCTCCCCTTTTGGCTACAAGAATTTAAAAGTACTTTCACCTCTGGTAATTAGACTAAATGTCGGTTGCCAGCACAGCCATATTCATCACAAATGCACTCCCTTTAATGTGATATTGCTTAAACATCATACAGATATGGGCCAGCAGCTTCAGGGAATGTTGACATCAAACATCAACGTGATTGAAATGTGATCACTGTGATTTGGACCATTGCATGACTGCTGTTGCCAGATGGGCATTTCTTTATGATTTTCATAATAGATCAACTGTCTCTAGAGTTTAATCAGAGTGATGTAATTAAGCCTAATCTGCATGTCATTGGACTGAGGGAGGAAACCGGAGTACCTGGAAGAAACCCTCCAAGCATGAGAAGAGCATGCAAACTCCATGCACAGAGGCGGGAATTGAACCTGGCCTGGAATCGAACCCAGACCCTAGAGGTGCAAGGCAACAGTGCGAACCACTAAGCCACCATACCGCCACCTATTCCCCTTAGAGATTAATAAAGTGCTTTGAATCTTGAATCTTGAAT
Source organism: Clarias pachynema (assembly GCA_030014365.1). Lineage (NCBI taxonomy): Eukaryota > Metazoa > Chordata > Actinopteri > Siluriformes > Clariidae > Clarias > Clarias pachynema. The sequence goes on along the minus strand of JAQMYL010000003.1, from coordinate 20,605,081 downwards.
CTATTGTACATATACACTGCTATTTATATTCTATGATAATGCACCATTTCACAAAGCAAAAGGCTTGTTAAACTAGTTTAATGAACATGGCACCGATTTGAATGTTCTTTAGTGGTCTTACCATATACCATTTCTTAATTCAATTGAATAACTTTGGAAGGGGTAAAACAAGGAGACTCGCAGGGGATAAGAATCTAAGGATGGAAATCGCCAATTTGTATTGCGATCACGATTTCATTAATATCCCAATTCAATATAATTTACACATTTAAAAATTTTGTCACAATTCTAAAAGCTAAATTCCAAAACCTAGCAAATGATTGGCTCCGTATCGCCAATGCGTGAACACTGTAAAGTTTGCCAACTACAGGATTATAGAGGACCTGCAACATTTTATCTCCACTGATGAAAACATTAATTACCAAAAATTCAAAATAAATAATTTTAGAGTCAGTGTACTATAGCGATACATGAAATAAACAATTGTAATATTAAAACACTCCAAAACATTAATTAATCATTCAGAAATATCCTGGTGCATTCTAAAACTTTGTGAAGATCAGTTTCTGTATTAAACATCTAACATTGAACCCCTTTCATTGCAGTTCCAGCCATTTCAGCACCACTTCTCCATAAGCAGGATTACAACAGGAGTGCCAGGTGGGAAGGTCACAGACACGTTGGGCAAATGGGCATAGCGGGCAGTAGCTTTCATTTACATTCATGGCATTTGGCAGACACCCTTATCCAGAGAGATAATCTCATTATACATCATACACATCTCATTATACATTTGAGTAGTTGAGGGTTAATGGCCTTGCTCCAGGGCCCAACAGTGGCAATTTAAGCCCCCTTTTCCACCAAAATGAACCAGGTGCTAGTTCATATCTGGTGCTAGAGCCAATTCAGTGCTGATTTAATAGCGAACCTCCTAAGAACTGGCTTTGTTTTTCAATGGGCTAGAAAGTCCCGTCATTACGTCAATGTATACAACCATGTATACGGTATCTCTACTTTCCCTGCAATGCAAATGGCAAGAACAACAACAATGGCAAAATTGTGAGCAGTTCTCCTGTCTTTATCATTACTACTGTACAAATGACTAAATGTTTAAAATGTTTGTTGTATAAAATACTCGAATGTGGAAGTTACCATCACTGTAGTATTTCTGTGATACAACATATGACTTTTTTATGACTTAAGCTCTACTTACAATTAAAAAACTGCAGCAATTGCTTCGTTTTTGCAAAATGTCATTTTGCGCCACCTGGTGGTCATCTCACAAAAAATGCAACTGATTTATTTTGGCCGCTGCCGTTTTGCCGCGGCAGTCAGCGTGGCGGTAATAGGCATTCTGGTTGACTACCTACTGTACTGTATTTGTGCTGCCCATTGCATATTGAGTCCATTTTTAAAGATTTTATAGATGTGGTCAGAAACTTTTAGTCAGTTGTGAGTCCCTGACGTAAGCGGTTCTTTGTTCTCAAAGATCCTAGCAAAGTTTTGGTGCCGCCATTTAACTGTTTTTTTACAGTCTGAGGGCCGGTGCTTTTGTTGTCTGAAAACAAAGAACTGGCATCGGCGGCGAACTAGTTCTGTGTCCGAGTGGGTTTTCAGTATAAAATATAACAGACACTTCAAATAGCTCCCCTCAGCTGTACTAGCCTGCTTCAGTTATTATAGCCATGTACAAGTGCAGCAAACTTGTTCTGACAGCTTCTGAACATTAAGATCACTGCTTAGTTGTCAGTTCTACTCTATGTCTTTACACTGTCCTCAAACCATGATTACACACTCAACCCCACACTGCACAGAGTTCATGGAAACATCATCTCAAACCAGAAATAAATAATAATAATAAAAAAAAAATTTATTGCCCCAGCTGGACAACATCAAGCAATATTCGGGTGAAACCATGACACTAATTTCATGCATGCACTATTACTAAATAAAGCAATTGTGAAAGGTTTGAGTAGAGAGCACTATGATGCTTCAAATGCATACCTACAGTAGGACAAGGTAGGGGATTTAATAAAGCGAAACATGCTGGAAGCCAGAACGTTAGTGAGGTTATGAAGAGCACATTAGGTATGCCGCTAAACCAGGCATCATATTATCCAGAGAACAAGGAATCTTTTAATTCAGAATATCCATTTTGGTGGATGTACAATAGCCGAAATTAATAAAGTGTGCACGCTCAGTGCTTGCAAAACAGAAGTGCTCTCAGTTGACTGATCCATATTTGCGAATAACTTGCGCACACAATTAGCAGCACCTTGTACTCATTTTTAATTGAGCATGTTCAGTATTACAGTTACTGCTTGAACATCATACATATGTTTTATGTAGTTTTTTATAGGATTTTTTATTTTATTTTATTCCAGCAGAGCAATATTGTGATGCCTCTTAAGTCGTGTCACATTGAAAAGCATTTAATTCATCATTCATAGATAGATAGATCAAGAGTTCAATTTCTGATGATGCCCCACCCATGAGAGCAAAAGAGAGAGCAGGGTGCCATACTTTCTCTCACAGTCAATCACAGTGACACTTATCAATCATGAGCACCTATGAGTTCATGCATATGGAGATGGGTGGTTAGCTATTTCCTCTGCACATGTTATGCTCCCTGATGTTGCATGAGCATAAGAGTTTTTTTAAAAAAAATTGGCTGGCTTTATGTGCCTTCGCGCTTGTCTATTGATAGATATTTTCCAATAGGTTATGTATGAACAATGTAAAAAACTAAGTAAATGGCCATTTCTAAGTAATGCCATAGACCATAAATGAGTTTGGACGGATACATTTATTGTCATGATATACACCGACTGCCCATAACATTAACACCAATGATACACGAACTGAACAAAATTGATCATCAACTACACTCCCACAAACTAGAGACATGATTAGGGTCACCCAAAGCTCACTCACGCTCACAGGGACCAAAAACCAACCCGTCCGGTCCAATCCCAATCCCAATGTAGCACAAACTCCCCGCAAAAAGTCCATGCTGGCGATAATAGAGAGGTACCAACACACCCTGTGCACCACAACCAACCACAAATGGGGCCCAGCAGGTAAGGAGCCCAAGGCCACTGACCCGGCCTTCAAACTTCCCATATCCCAACCTCATCAGACAGGTCCAATCCATGGCCACAACCCACAGCAAATGATCCGTGCCAGACACCAACATTCTGGTGCCAGACACCACAGCACACCCCTAGAGACCCTCTGCAGGGCCAAACTTCAAGGGCCGAGACCCACCCCAGTGGCACAAGGGGGACCCAAAACCTAGGCGGTTATAATGTTAATGTTTTTAAATTATTATTATGGCTGATCTTATATATCGTTTTTTTAAGATATCACATTATCAATATTATAATATAAGATTTTGTCCGTATTACCCAGCCCTAGTATCACAGGGTATTAAATGTTGGATCGGAACTAGATTCATGAGAGAGCCTAAATGAGTATATTATACAAACAATATCCAATACCATTATTATATTTAATGCATCTCTTATACACATTATTTATTCTCTTATGCCCTTATCTTTGCTCCATCTGTTCTTCCCATAGTTTCTCATCATTAAAAAAATGGCTTTAGGTATTCTTAATCCAGTATGCTATGTCCTTAAACTTTCTCTGAACAATGTGAATAAAGCTTAGTTCTGATTTGTGATCCACGTCAATCAATGCTAATCATCCTGCTCCATTTTAGAGATGTGGTCAAGGCGAAATCCGCATCAATAAATCACACAGATAAAGATCAAATCTGCTCAGAATGGATGACTGTTTTCCATTTGCACCGACATGGGACTCCTTTAACTGTCTCAGTTGTTAATTTGCCCGACAGTAATTGACTGCCCTCCACCAATATAATAATCTATCACTTATGATGATAGGTTACTAGAGACATTGTCCACTCAAATGTCCACAGCATTGGAAAGGTGTCCACAGCATTGGAATACATTTTTGATGCCCTGTTCATTTGTGATTAGAGTAACTACTTCAGTAAACAGCAGTTCGCGGTTAATCATAAACCATACTTTAATCACATGGTTTACCATGGTTCACCATGGTTTAATCACATTATAATTAAACCAATAAATCAGTGAACTCACATTGCGTAGTGCATACCCAAAAAAACTAAATAAAAAAAAAACACACATTGTTGCTTAACATATCAGGATGTGCTGCCAGCAGCCTTCCAATAAATAGATGCCAAAATAATCTGACTTGTGTTAAGCAGAGGTTTTCACCTCCTTCCCCCTCAGAATCCACGCCAAGCCTTTTGCATCGATAACGCAGAGAGGTTAAGCACCAGGCCATAACAGGAGTCACTGTATGAATATGATGATGCGGTTACTCTGTATTTGGTGCACGGACACCGCGGTGTGAGCTTGATGATTGCAGTATTTGGCAGTTCACTGCTGCATGTGTGATTTATGAGACGTTGCCTCTAGACCTGGCCTGATTGAACCGATTGTCTCGTTCAGCAGCGGCATCTACTGCGCTGTCTGCACTGAACTGAACGGGACTAGCGTTCATCGCCTCTTTAAAGTATGGAGAATCACTTTGTGCTAATGCAGCAGTCAGACAGACCAAACCCTAAATTTATGCCCCAAAGTGCATCCTTTACAGAATTTTAAAGCTTGTAAATGATGTACTGTAGTGCTGCTGTTCCACTTGAAATACTGCATACCAACACTGATCTGCTTCTGTACCGTTGTCGTAGTTTTTTTTTTTTTTTTTTTTGGTTAAATGCTGTGAAACATCAAATAAAACATTTTAAAGGTCAAGCCTTTGCTTCCTCTCAAGGGAGTCCTTTTTGGGGGAAATGTTTCTAGTCAATATAGTGGCTCTTGCCTTAAAGCACAACACATCAATGGGCACTTTTCTTGACCACAGCACATGATATTAAATATTTATTCATCTACCTAACGGTTTCTTCTAAAGCAACTTCTAAAGAACTAAAGCAGGTTGAAGTAGATTCTTTTATTACAAACTTAAGTGAAAATGCCATAAGAATCCACAAGCTATGAGAGCCATATGTGATAGCGCCATATTGCATGGTGAATATGGCCTTTTCACAATGGAATGCAATATGGATTTTAAACAGAATTGGCAAGTTCAAGTGACCATCTGTTTACATCACGCTTGTGTAAATTCATCTGGCGACTTCACATACAGTAGCACATAAAAAGATTAAAGAGACTATAATTTACCCAGTGGCATAGAAGGGTTATTTTTATGACTGAATCAGTGATATAGACTCAGTATAGTTCAGTACTTCCTGTTTACAGCAGTTGTAATATTTCTCTATTATACAACAGTTAGTTCGAACCGAGCAATCTGTTTTGACAACAAGCGTTCCATGAGCGGTGATAACAGATGGTAACAGCACTGGGACATTTAACTATATGTATAACTCACAAATTGTCGCAAGTGTTCTAATAAAAGTTAATTAGACTAACTCACGGTCAGAGCACCGGTGAAAGTAGATTGGTATGGTCCCTAGTACTGAGGAGAGAGCAGCTACCTGCCAAAACCCACATTCAAAACCAGTCACAGAAACAAAGCTAACTACAGGTAGCTAATAACACAAGGCTGAATCACAAAACCCTCTCTAGCTCCTGATCAAGGGCACTACTTGGTTTGTGGGGCAATGGATTATGCACCCTAAATAGCACATTAGCTTTCCATTTAACGCTATTTGGGATTTTTAAAAAGTTAGCTGATATTCGAAAGTGGAATGAGGAGGAATATAAAGTAAATCTTGTGTGTTTTTTAGGTCTGCCACCTCAATGGTTTATTCTTCTTGCCACATCTGATAATGTCATAAACTCTTTGTCTCCTACTGTATATTAATTGCTTTGTCTCTAACAATTGCTTCTATCTTCTTTTATTTACACGCACAGAGCTAACACAATTAAGGCAACATCCCAAAACGCCCTCCAACCCCTGAGCAAGACACTACTTTGCGTATTGAACAAGGGATTGTATACCCATGATAACTATTGTTGGTGGAGAGAAAAAAAAAACGGGGTAAATAAAAAAACGATCATAATCTATTGATAAAACTGTCATCACACTCCAGGTTGTGCTGTCGTACCAAATATCACCACGGCTGTAATGAGTTTGCAGGCACAAGGGGAACAGCCTTCATCACACCAGCATCCTGAATCGGGTGATTTTGCTTAATTATAGCATATGAGAAGTTCTGACGCCGGTTATAGCTTCCAAGATGCAAGATTCTTTAAAATTATACATAAGAAGCCAACAATTACTTTAACAATAATATTTCACAGCATAAGAGTCAACCTAGAGTCAATCTGCCAAATATGTTCCACTGGAATTAGCATGTTTCTTGCATCTGACGCACATGAGACATCCTTTGTAATTTATGTGAACATACAGTACAGTACAGTATAGGTTTATTTTTTTTTTTTTCTGTGGCAAGTTTGACCCAAGTTTGTGGTAATAACATACAGTACTGAGCAAAAGTCTTGAGCCATCCACATTTCTTTATACTTTGCTTTATATAAAGAGCCAGACTTTCTTGTATTTTTTCTTGAGGAATAGTTCTCCAGGCTTCCTGGAGGACTCTTCCGGCTCCTATTTTCATCCAGTTCTGTAGATCTTATGTTCAGTACAGCCCCTGTAGCTGACCAGTTTTAAAGAAATGTTTTTTTTTGTTGTTGTTTCATAGTGACCTATGAATTATTCAAGCATAAAAAAAACAACCCTAACTTAATGCCTGAACCAGTGAGAAATAGGTGTAGATGAAGACAGAGGATCAGGTTGGATATTAGTATACTGGTAATGCTGAATGATGAGTGGTTGGAACAGATGAGAGGGGAAATGAGGTTGCTGTTAACGTTGTTACATAAACAATCAATTTTTTTTTATTATTGTATCTTTAGGCACAAAATATTTGTTTCCTTTTATTTTATTTTATTTTCATCATTTAATATCTATGACAAAATGAGGGCATACTATATCATTTAAAACCATATTAATAAATGCTAGGCTAATACAGGACTATACAGTAGTTCACACCCTGATTTTTAGTGTTAATTAATAGACAATCAACACAGAAACTTGTTTAATGTTTAATATACACCCATATGTTATGTTGTAAATGTGAAATGTTGATTTAACCTAAACAGAATTCGGATTTAACTGTTGCTTCATGCAGTACTGAACAAGTAGTGAGTTTAAGTTCTTTTGATGACAATATCTTTATATATTCTTAATGAATTAAGACTTGAACAAGCAAAAATGTCATTTACAAATGCAGAACCCCTTATGTAGTTCTCTATATATCGCCAGATCAATTATAGCTCTGCTGAGTAAATGAGCTGTAGTTTCTTGACAGTTTCTTGGAGGAGGAGACAACCAGTGTTCCAGCCCGTGGCTTCAAAGCTCTGATGTAAAAAATATATTATAAAACAATTAAAATAATTGTTTTCAGGCTGTAATGTTTAGATACCATGACATCCCTGATTTATGATGTTGGTACTGTATATTAAAATGAAATTGGCATTGTCGAATTATAAGAGGGCTTAATCACTGTAGGGGGGGATCCTGCACTGTTCTACCTCATTTGACCCAGCGGTTGGTGTGTTTGGGTGATCAAAGAACTTCGGGGCATGAGTGATGTGGCAGGCCATTGCTCTGAACCCTTCTTCCTCTCCTAATTAATGCCGGCGACTCGGAGAGACAGCTATCAAAGTCCGGCTCTGTGAAGCTAACTCCCTCTGCTTTAACCAACAAGTCAATGACTGGAATTTAATCAGCCTTCACAAAGCTGAGGGATGCCCCTGAGCACAGCAGTTGAATTTGTGAACTCAAACATGGTCTGATTTCTAATTATAGAGGACCACAATAACGGACAATGAATATTGTGCGGATAATGTCCTAGGGCTGAAAAGGTTTTCACTAATCTAAAACCGCTGACAGTAAAGAACAACTCCATCATTCCCTTCACGGATCCAGGTCAGAAATCCACCTCCGAATGCATTGTGGAGCTAACTAGAAGGCCTTGCTCTTCTAACAAGTTAGCACAAAGCACACAATCTGCTGTTAGTGCACCATGGTGTCATCGTGACAAGTAAACCCTCAGGCATTGCTGAGCAAGAAGATACTGCAGGTTCATTTTTCTAGCATATGATTTTCCACAAACTGGCAGTCCCAAGAAGAGAATTCGCATTACCTGGAGCTCACACAGTGCCCCAGTTAATCTAAGTATACATGCTGAAAGTTTATTGTCCTTGTTATGGACAGGTTGGCTTGAGAAAATGGGCTAGCAAACATATAGCAAATATTACATTTAAATTTTTAGGCAGTACTGTAGTTTGCTGCTTTTTTTTATTTATTTAACTAAACCAAGTGCAAACACACCACCAAGTGATCATATGACAACGTAGCATGCCAGATGGTATGAAAAAGCAAAGCTGGAGCTGATTTCTTTCTAGCCTAGAGGTCAGGTTCATGCAGCCTATCAGTGACCGTCATGTCAGGCGTTTACTCACATAGGGTGAAATTTTACGGCCCTTAGAGATTTTACGTAACAAAAAATATACTATAATTTCTCTCAGAGGTGAGGGATGTGAGGTACTTAGTGCTCCCACATTAATCACGGCTCTACAGCCAATCAGGGGCGTCTGTGAGCTCACGCAAACGGAAGGAGCGGATAGC
>JAQMYL010000003.1:20585411-20596269 GCA_030014365.1 Clarias pachynema | reverse complement strand
AAAGAAAGAAATAAATAAAAATATATATATATATATATAATTTATTAGGATTTGCTGAGGTTTATTTATAATTATTAATTAGTTAATTATTTATATTTATTCTCATAAAAATTTTTCAGCCATAACATTAACAAATTACCGCTAATTAAAATTATATACCAGTGAGCTGATGACCGGATCACAGGCACCCAAAGCTCAGCTCTATCCCAATGAGGAGCAAAGGCCAACCTATCCGGTCCGATCCCACAGAAAATCTAATGCAGCACAAATCACAGAAAAAATATCAATGCTGGCCTCAAGAGAAAGGTATCAAAACACCCAGTGCACCCACACAGCCCACAGTACCCAGCAGGCAAAGAGTTCCCAGACCTCTATCTAATTGAGGACCCATGGACAAACAAGTCCAATCCACGAAGGCTGCACACAGCAACCCACAGCTCCCAAAGGATCTGCTGCCCAAGTCCTGGTGCCAGACACCACAACACACCCATAGAAGAAGCGAAGCCTACGCATTATCGGTCTTGGTTAGATTAAACACTCCTACAAATCAAGGTACAAATCACATGAAAGAAAATAGGACTGGAACAGTTTAAAGTTTTGCCAGTTTTTTTGGTTGAGAGGTTTGGTACTTGAGAAAACACTACGTACTTGGAAAAACACTTCTCGAAAAATCATGAATGCAGCTGCCTGTAAGATTAAGTGCGTGAGCTTGTAATTGTTTGATTCTCATCATCCTTATTATACCACTGATGAGTTCCTTTGATAAAATGCAATGCTTAACCATAATAGCTTCATTGTTGAGCTTTGGATAAACATAAAAAATTTAGGCTCTTCATTCTAATATCACTACCATTTATCCGTTTTTTTTCCCGCTTAGCTATCAGCATTGGGCTGACATCTGGTGTGCCCAAAAACTGCAACTCAGTTTTTTTGATATTTCTTATCCCATACTTTATGAGTTCCTCCAGGATGTGACACCTTGGCCTGTCACATTGTGCCTTTTGTACTGTATCGTGCCCCATTCAAATTCTAATCCTGTGTGATCTTCCCCCCTAGAAGCTGAATTCCAGAGCTTGTATTGTTTTCATTGTATCTGATCCTGTTGTAAAACATTACATGACTGGTCCCTATTTGGTTACCGCCATCAGTAGTGACAAACACTTTTAAGCATGCTCATGGGAGACTTCAAACATTCTCCCACATACTGTGTAGGATGTCACAGAGTGCCACATTTGCCTCCATTTTTTAAAATGAGAGTACGCAACTCTTCGGAGCCAGGTATTATCATCATTATCATGACTATCAGGATACACAATGGGCACCAGTCTTTTCTCTACAAAAGGCCTGAAAAGAATGCTTGTCTTGTACACAGACATTTCATAGCATATTTGTGGAACCCTGAGAAAAGTCTTCACAAGATGAAACACTGATAATCTATATTACTATACAAGTATAGTTCTAAACAATACAAGGTTTCATGAACTGTACATTTCTCTCTTGCATGTACAGTATCTTAAAAGTGCAAAATTACATTAGGTGTAAGATTCCGTTCCAATTCCACTACAAGACACCAACACATTAATTGTCTAAAAGCAAATCATGACCAAGAAAAACATAAAAATCCATGTCTATCTTCATAACTGTATTTGAATAAGCCTATAAGCCCTTATCTCGGGTCGGATTATGATGTAATGGAACTGGTGCATAATGGACATCTGACTATAAGCCGAATTGATAGGCTTTTGTCCATTTCACAACGGCACATAGCTATACACAAACTTGCCGTTTATACACTCTGGGAAATAACACTTACTGTAGCTAGTAGACGTCTTTCAGACAGACAGACTATTTTTTACCACTGGGTCTGTTGAACTCCTTGGCTCCTTACCCGAAATGACCTTTGTGGGAAGACGGCATGGACATGATTTGCGACAGCGAAGAGGAAAATAATGTTTCCAGGTCGTTTCTGTGAAATGTAATTTGTGTCATGTTTGACAGAATTCGACCACAATCACATCTGTCCGGTTTTCCCCAGACCTTTCCCAGGCCTCATAATTCACAATTGGCATCACAGTCATAAGTAGGTCCATGCCTTGTTTTTCACATGTCCTTTCCTGTCTCCACATTGAAATCACCCTGAAAGTACAGCCATCAGACGAATCACACATGCCAGCATATTAATAGCCTCTTTCGTTGGGTTTGTCTTTTATATACATTTGCGAGCCGTTTTTTGCCTTGGCATTTCATATTCATCACTCCGTCTCTGGAATAAATGGCTTGTCTGGCATATTGTAGGCATCCTTTTTACTATCATTTTCCTCATCAGCGTCTGAATCACTAAAGTAAAGGCTGTAGCTATATCCCTGAAATTTGTTTCTATGCATAATCTTCCTCACATGAAGAGCTTATCACGCATAGTCTACCCTCCAATAATCCTGCAAAGCACATACACCAACCATCCTCTGAAACATGCCTGATTTAAGAATTTGCTACAAATCGATGGCAATCTGTCCCCAAACCAATCATTCAATCAATAAACTAATCAATCAAAGATCTGCATGATCTGCAAAATACAGTACGACTTAAGAAGCACTGGAAGGAAGTGTCAGCTCCGCTCCGATCACAGGGCGTGTGATTTCAACATAGAAATTTGCAGTGCCACCAAAAGATATAATCAATATTAGTGTTTGGTGAAGCACATCATTCTTTGCCAGAAAGAAAAATAAGAAAATAAAAATGATAAATGTACAAACTCTAAAGTCAGCAACAAATTCTGATAATATTTTGTATTGCGGAGCTGAACAGTTTGACACCCAATTTGTCTCAGGAGAGCTTGGTGCTAAAAATGTCAAGTGCATACCTTACACACAGAATTATTGTACAATAGCCAACATAGAGGCCACAAATGATGATTGTTTACTTTCTCTAATAGAACAATAAATAATATAAGACACCTATTCCAATGGTATCCATTACAGTAGTGGTGCATTGTGAAAAAATTTGAAGAAAATGCCTTTCCAAGGTGGTGTACCCAATGCTAGTTATAAAACGACTAGCATTCTGACAGTTCTATCAAAAGACTTGTATGTGAATGAAATGAATGACATGGAAAAAAAAACAGCCTGCAATATTACTATTATGCTAAGTGGCCATAAAACACTCATGATCTATAAGTAAAGGCTGTATCCTGTATACAGGGTGACAGAGGGCCTGGAGCCTATCCCAGGAGACTTGGGGCATGGGACGGAGTACACCTTAGAGAGGGTGCCGATCCACTGCAGGGCACTTATATATGCAATTTGGAAATGCCAGTTAGCATAATCTGCAGGTCTTTGGGAGGAAACCGGAGTCCCAGGAGAAAACCCACCAAACACGGGGAGAACATGCAAACTCCACACACATAGAGAGACGGGAATCGAGCCTGGACCCTGGAGGGGCGACTCCAAGTCGCAAGGCGACTGTGCAAACCACTACACCACAGTACCGCCTGGCCATACAACACTCATTCTAAAATCAAGAAAATCAAAAGGAATCAGTATCATCAGTACCGGTATCTCTGATTTTTTTTTTTTTTTTTTTTTGGTGGGGTTTTGCCCATTAAATCCTCAGTGTTGATACACTGCAACACTTGATCTGAAAAATCTGGCACAGGTTTTATGCCAAATGCCCTGTCTGTCACAACCTTTCCATTTCCTAACAGGGCTTGTGATTTGCACTGTATACAGTGGCTGGGTAGTAAGGGGCGTAGGGTAAAGGGTCCAACAAAGGCGAATTGGGGCTGACGAGGTTCAAACCCTCCAGCAACCCAGAGTCTCAACTGCATAAGTCACTCCCCATTATGTGATTTTAACAAAGCTCTGCTAAAAACTGAAAATTGTGCTTTTTGATGGTATGTAGTAGAATTGTGATGATGGTTAGCACTGTCTCCTTGCACCTTCAGGGTCCGGGTTCGATTCCTACTGTACCTCGGTGTCTGTGTGCATGGAGTTTGCGTGTTCTACCCGTACTTGATGGGTTTCCTCTGGGTACTCCAGCTTTCTCCCACAGTCCAAAGATATGCAGATTCGGGTAACCTTCTCAAATTGCCCTTAGTGTGTGCATGTGCATGACGTCCAGGGTGTACTCCGCCTCGTGCCCCAAGTCTCCTGGGATAGGCTCCAAAGGCCCCCTGTGACCCTGAATACGGTGTTTGAGTGTAGCGTGATTGAGTGAATCTAGTAATCATCCAATATACTGTAACAGTCAGGAGTTTAGGACTTTGACTACACGGTGATACCAAATAACACCACAAAGTGGAATTTTTGTTGGAGTAGACCACAACTAAATGTGTATATTTTCAAGATGTTTTGCTACAATGCCACACTGATTAGTGACCTCGCTGAACTTATTCTCCTCAGTAATGAGCAGTGCAGAGTATGACTGTATGCTATAGTCTAAAGTTCATGAATAACTAATGAATGTCGTGTCAGGGAACTGCCTTGTATAGTTGATGTTTAATACTCTCTGAATAAAGCTACATCCAGAAATCCAAATCCAGATGTGATGTGCTCTCTAAGCTAACTTCAGGCAGCGGCTCACCGCAATAAAGCTGGATTGACCGCAATAAAGTTGGATTGACGACCAATTTCACCTTGATATTAAAAATTTCTTACCTCGGTATGAACCGAGTGATGGAATAGGAAAATGACCTGCCAATCCTCATTCACATTTTATATGTGGAACATGAAAGCGTTATATCACTGTGTGTTTAAAAAAAAAAAAAAAAAAAAGGACAGAATTCAGTTCCAGAATTCAAATGTTCATTCCTTCATTTTTGCCAGAAGCTTCTATTCTGTGTTATAGGAGTAAGTAGGAACAGTAAATGTCCTTTTATGTGGTGGTGGGTGACTGTGGTGGAAGATTTATATGAGAGAATTGTCTGCTCTAAACAGCTGGAAAAGGCTTAAGTTGGTCCACTAAAGTTGGTAAAACTGGGGGTGTGGTAATCCTGCCATCCCCATACAGTAATGTGCGATTAATTTGTTTATGTTGGAGAACTTTTTTCACCAATTTGTGAGATCAACTGAATAATACGATATCAGGTATTCCTGTTGATCTTGATTGACACAAATAAAACCTTAATAATAAATTTATTTTACCCCGTATTTGCTTTACCAATTGAAAAACTGGGCAAAACAGATCTATTCTTTTGCCTTCGATTTGTTTGACTGAGAATTTTATTTTACTTGCAATTAATTTTCTTGGCTGTGACTTTACTGAGGCCATCGATCACATCAAGCAATGATTTAGGAGAGTGCTCAGGTCGAGTTAAAAAAGCATGATGTCTGTGCAGAGAGATATTTAATGGATTCCATGTCAAAATGCGAATACAGAGATGGCAGTATTTTGGCATTTCTTCCTGTTAAGTCTTTACATATCAAGGCAAAGCAGATGTGCCGTAAGAAATAGAAAAGGCTGTGGATATCATTTAGTTTATGCATATTAACGTGTGTTTTACCATACTGTTTTCTTTTCTGTCTTTTTTTTTTTTTTGTATAATTGTTTTATTTATTTATTTCATTTTATTTATTTTTTTGCAATTTGTAGAATGTTCAATGTCTTTGCAAAGACAAATTTTTCACTCTAGGCATACAACAATGCAGTGATCAATATCTGCGCATTTTGTGTTTCAAATAGTTTATGAAATTGATTATTTCTAAGGGACAGAACATCGGCTAGATATTGCTAGATGTTCTGTTACTAAAAACTCCTATGTGATTAATAAGTGAGGAGAATCTTCTCAAGTCTAGGGGCAAAAATATTTGTCAGGATCAAATCTGTATTTGTCTGGCATTAATGGCATCTTCCACCCTGTTTGCAAATCAATGACATCATAACTTCTTGTAAAATTGGAATTGGATTTTTTACAATGCCATTTTTATATGCATTAATTAATAGGTCATTTAGTTCTCCTGAATATTGTTTTAGTTCTAACTTTTACCAAACCAAAGTTGCTACCTTGCTCAGTGAGAGCTCAGATAGAATTGAGAAATGGATTCTGACTGGGTCATTCCAAAATATTTATTTTCCTTTTCTGAAGCTATTTTTTGTTGACTTGGATTATCGTGCTGGCAGACAAAATTTTTCTTCATTTTCAGTTGTCTAAAGGGGGTCTGCAGGCTTTTTGCCAAAATAGATTGGTACTTGTGGCTACCCTTGGTTCCTGCTATCGTGATTACTTGCTAGATGTCCCTGTGACTCCTTTAATGTCGCCTCTCTCATAGGTTTTTCACTTGTATCTATTTGTTTATCAAGAGACATCATGTTCTTAGTAGCGCCGCTATGGTGCCTAATTTACTCCACTTGTTGTTGATGGCCTTCACGGTGTTCCAGAATACATCTAATGTTTCTGAAACTCGTTTTTTACACCTTAGCTTTTGACAATGAGCTCTCATTTATACTTTGTAAGCTCTGGAAGGCCACATCTTAAAAACATAGGGAAAAAAATCACCAGTAGCAGCTTATCTTCATTTAAGGTCAATTATGCAATCTTACACAAAAGGGCGTGTGTTGCTTTGGAATATCATCACGAGTGTGCTGATAATCAACACAACAAAATATAGCATGATATTGCTTTTATTCAATTGATCCACAAACACAATTTATTATCCAAGGATTACGATTTTGCTTTATTTAAAAAGTCATAACCAGTCAAGCACTGAGCCATTTTACTTTATATATCATTCAGCATCACAAGTGTTCCAACAGTTATTAATTACACTAACAGCATGGGTGAAAGTAAATCTGATGTAATGTCATGTAAAACAGCGTTTTGTCTACTTAGTAATTGTTTCCAAGTCGTTCTGAATTGCTGCTGAATGATTTGTGGTGTTCTGTTCACGGCTAACGTGAGCTACAAAGCTAACTAGCTTCTAACACAAGACTGAATCCCAAATCCCTCTCTAACCCCTGATCACCGGTACTACGTGATGTGTGGAACAACATCCTACATAGCGCACTAGCTATAATATTTAACGCTACTTGGGATTCAATCCCAGAAACCTGGAAGTTAACTGATACTAATAATAAACAATAAAGTGGAAATATGGAGAAATATACAGGACTGTCCATGGTTTATTCTCCTTAGCTTTTGGCTACATAGTACCAGAAAGAATTAAAAACTACTTTCACCCGTGTTAATTTCACTAAGTGTTGGCTGCGGGCTTCGCCAGTCGCAGTATCACCCGGGCAATATCACATGGGAGAGAGTGCTGTTGTGCCAGTTATCAGCATAGCTGTAATGACTTCGGCACACGATAATCAGCGCAACAGCAGTTTTTCCCTCTCGTGTTTTTTGCGAATGTGAGAAAGTTATATTATGTTCAATTTATAAATGTTTTCCTTTGTTTTTTTACTAAAATGTTTCTCTTTTTTTTTTTGCTTTATATTAAAGATGTGAATGGAAAGACATTATTATCCTGGTTTAATTTTTTTACATCACAATGAACTGTAGATTTTCTAGGGGTGTGTAAACTTTTTAATTGAATTTTTAAATCAGTTTACACAAACTTTCTGCAAATGGTATAAAAAACTTATTGAATTTGTTAGTTTAATAATTAATTAATCAACTTATTTATTTCCTCCTTATACCCTAGTCACCATTTCGTGTTGCCCATTACATGTGTGATAAAGCAGATTTCAAGTCTTTTTATCCAATTCCCATCTCAAGTCATCAAGAGAACAGTTTTGAGACATTGTCATGTTATTTTGGGCTAATTGGCACATAAGGGGCCATTTTTACATGTTGATATGAGATGTCAGCCCATCTGCTGAGCTGTCTGATGTTGAGGCACATATCCAGGTAATTAATTAAAGAAGAATCAGTACATTGTGAGATGTACTGGATTTGACACCCCGAGAAACGAGCATGTATGAAGGAGAACATTTGTCCTTGTCTCTTTCCACCAGATCCACCTAAATTTAAAATGTGAGCCAAATATTAAAAACTAATTCATCCAGCACATCACTGTGTGGTTAATGATGGCAACGCCGCTGCGTATTTATGTTCATAGACGAAAGTAATGAATACATGGGCATAACTTTGATCATCATTACCCGATACAGGTCATTCAAATTGCACATTCTTGTTAGAATAACCCTTCCTCTATACAATGGTATGGCTTACTATACACTACTGCTTAAAAGTTTGGGATCACTTTCTAACTTCATGGTCATGTTTGATTTTTATTTCTATCTACATTGTAAAGCGATGCTGAAGGCATCCAAAATATGCAATAATCTCCTCTGAACAGTTAATATTGAGATGCGTCTCCTACTCATAATCTGTAAAGCCTTCATAACAGCTCTAATCTGAGGTTATGTTTGTTAATTGGTGATCTTTGAGGCTGGTAACTCTAAATGAACTTCTCCTCTGCAGCAGAGGTACGTTTTGGTCTTGCTTTCCTGGGATGGTCTTCACGTGAGCCAGTTTCATCATGGCACCATTTTGTAAATGCACTTGACAATACTGATCTTTTAAGAACTATTCCAGAAAGGCTGACCTCCATGTCTTAAAATAACAACTGACCGTTGTTGTTCTATTTACCTAATTCCAAATGTGTTTTCATGGTTTTTAAATAAATCACTAAACAAAAACAAAGAAATTTCCAAGTGATCCCAAACTTTTGAGCGGGAGTGTAGTCTCCATCACAAGTGATGCATTTGCACCATCTCTGAATCCAAAACATTCAGGTCACAGCTCATGGTCTCCCACTGTGTGGTTTGTCCAAAATGCCAGCTTCCTCTTCATTAAACTTCATCCATCTGTGAACACTGCTCGTCAATGGGGTCATCTCTGTAAACAATCTGTATCATTCTGTGGATGTCATAAAACTTGCATCACCCTTTGTCGAGAAATCAATGGCAGAAGAACAGGAAGAAGGTTAGCCTTAGAAGAAGATGATTATTCCAACATGTGCAATTCGAACAACCCATGGCATTTAATAAAAAAACAATATGCTTACTTTCCATTACTTTTCGTACAGTCCTCGTATATACACTGCATGCATAGGCGTGTACAGTAGGCACGCTGCATGATGGGTGCATCTCTTCATGCACTTCCCTTCTTATCCAGGCACTCTCACTGCTCTATGATAGGGTCAGTTTAAACTCATGAGACCACATGATTGTTTTTCCATTGCTCCAAAGTCACCTTTATGCTTCCATTGTGTGTATTGAAATGTTCTTACTTTCACTATTAAACATGGATTTTTTTTTTTTTTTTACTGTATATGGGTTCTTATACAGTATATGGAGAGTGTATGCTTATATGCCCTATAAGACTTAAAGTTAGACTTTATAAAAATAAACACTTTTATGAAACAGCTGGCCATTATGAAACAGCTGACTAATCATTTCAGGCTGCCCTGTGCTTTAAGTTCACAATGTGTTAGCTTCATATTGTTAAAAACACAGCAATCAGAAATACATTATCATAGGCTATAGAAAAGTTCTTGTGCACACACTTGAATGATGGTCTTGCCATCATTAATCCCGCAGAGATGGGCCGGATAAAGAACACCACACTTAATGCTCCTGTCTTTAACGACCGTTTTTGACTGCATTGTGTGTTTTGTTACCTTGTTTAAGTCAGGGGAGATAAAAATGTTGTAGTTAATACATTTTAGCCCTTTACCTTCTCTTGAAGCTGCCGTAATGGCGTGACTACAGAGAATAAAGAGATACAGTACATCGTGGATGAGTGGCCTATGTGTCGTAGAAGGCTGATGTTTCTGGGTAAAGTTTATGAAAAATATCTTTCAAAAATCTGAATGGCCTTGTGTCTGTTTCTATGTGCTTTTGGTAGATACACGATTCCCAAATTGCATCACCTTATGTGGTTCTCTGTGTCCCATAGCTATGCCTTTCAATTTTTTTTAGCTCTGTAGCAGCTATTTGCTGTTTATTTTCTGTTTTGCTACCCTGTTTGTCCATGTTCACCATCTTCCACATAGTTTATTTTGAAGTGGCGTCAGCATTAAATGAAGGGCCTTGAACTCCATCTGTGCTCTGACAACTTCATTTTTACTAACTATTGTATCCATGAGTCTTATGGAGTTGTCAGCTTGATTTTGTATTGAAGAGTGTTACTGTATTTCCTTTCATTTTTTTTTTACTTGTCCTGGTAGCCAATAATTGTAATTTTTTCAATAAAAAAAGGTAAACAACCGATATAAAACAGCAGCAACTTCTGTGACTTTCTCCTAGTCTGGTATGACATGACCGGAACAAATCCATTTTTATTTATCTATCAACATTGTAGTTTTCCTGTTATTAATATCTAACTATTTTTGACATTTAATAGCTGTTAATCATGTACGTAAATAATTAGTGTCATAATTGTGTCTTTACTCACTCACTCACTGTCTATATCGCTTTATCCTGTATTCAGGGTCGCGGGGGGCCTGGAGCCCATCCCAGGAGACTTAGGGCACGAGGCAGGGTACACCCTGGACACGCGCACTCTCACACTCAATCACACACTACAGGCAATTTGGGAACGTCAATTAGCCTAACCTGCATATCTCTGGACTGAGGGAGGAAACCGGAGTACCTGGAGGAAACCCACCAAGCACGGGGAGAACATGTAAACTTTATGTACACAGAGACGGGAAGCAAGTCTGGCTGGGAATCGAACCCAGACCCTGGAGGTGCAACGCAAGAGTGCTAACCTCTACACCACCGTGCCGGCACGGCTATTGTGTCTTTAATAATTTTAAATTTTATTATAGATGACAATATATTTACTAGGGATGTAACGGTATTGTAAATACCGTCGTACCGCGATAACATTTTTTTTCGATAATACCGTGGTCGCATG
>JAQMYL010000003.1:20561225-20578537 GCA_030014365.1 Clarias pachynema | reverse complement strand
AATAAGTATTTGGTCACCTACAAACAAGCAAGATTTCTGGCTCTCACAGACCTGTAACAACTTCTTTAAGAGGCTCCACTGTCTTCCACTCGTTGAAATGGTGATCTTATAAATAACTGACCACATGCTCCAGCCTACATGAAATTAAACCTGCGTGCCTTTTTTATTTGTTCTGTCCAATGCGATCCTAGCCCCCCCTTTAGTGTGATTTTTCTATGTAAAAAGGTTTAAAGGTCTTTCCTTGGTAGCCATGTACAGTAATATCCATTTTTCTGGTATTAACAGTATATATTATTTATTTATATTTTTTCTAACAATCAAAAATTATTAGAAAAAATATACTGTACTGCAAGTAGCTAATATGAGATATAAAATATAGAAATAAAAAAATAAGAGTGATAGTCAGTCATCACAATGAATCATTTACAGTAATTCAGGTATAAGAAAATAAAGTCTGATACTGATTGTACAATTTGAATTTACCAAAGCAATAAAAGCGTATTATTATTCCCAGCAGAACTTCAACTTGGTTTTTGTTAATGCCATTCAGTAAATTGTCTTCACAACGTCAGAGTTTAACTTCAGGATAATGCAAACCCCGTGAGTATTTTGAAATCAGCTCATGTGAGTCATTATTCTACCGCAAATGAGAAAGACTGACTGGTTATTTTTATCTTGGCCTGCAATCTCTCCTGAAACAGTGGTTATTAGACAATGGCTCTGTATTGCTTGGAATTGCTTTTGTCCTACAAAGAGGTTTCTGTTACTCTGTGACACCATCATCCAACCAAGAATGTCTTAATATACCATATTAAATGAGATCTGAAAGCATAGCCTTTTACTCCAAAGTGCTGCCCTAAATGCAGTAATGTAGTGATCACATCAATGGAACTGGTCATACACAACTGGTTTATCAGTTAAAGTGACACTGATTGGACAGATAAACTAATTATAAAGACCAAATAAGTGTAATTTATATACGTGTGTGCCACTATAAAGGATTGTAAGTCTCTGTTAATAATCAGGTTTCTGCCATCTGTTCTGTTAATATTCCAAAATGTACACTGCTATTCAAAAGTTTTTGATCACCCGTAGTTTCACTATCATTGAATCACTAATATTCCCCCAGACCAAACTAAATCATACAGAATAGCAATTTCCTACACCTTTCTGGAGCTTAATAACCCATCACACTTGGATCCTAAAGGGACTCGAAATGAGCACTTTAATAAAGGCAGACACATTTGGAGAGTAAATCTAGCCTGTCCAGCCTATACTGTACATAACAAACTCATGCACAGAGCTAATATAACTGTAAAACATAAAAAAATGGATTGGTCCAAGTGTATAATTAAGGCTTCCAAACTGTTTCAATCACAAAATTATTCCTAATTCAAGTAGATATTTAATAAGCAACAGTTCACTTATCCAATGACATCACTCCCTTTATTAAACTATCGAATTAATCACAGGGTCACAGGAAGACTAGAGCCTATCCCAGATGACTAGAGGCTCTAGGAAGGATACACCCTGGACAGGGTCCCAATCCATCACAAGGCACAAGCACTTTGCGATTTGGAAATGCTAGTTAACCTAATCAGCACATCTTTAGACTGTGGGTGGAAACCGAAATACACTGAGGAAACCCACCAAGCACAGGGAGAACATGAAAACTCCAAGCACACAGATCAAAAGCAGCAATCGAACCCAAAGTCCTGGAGGTGTGAGGTCACATTGCTAATCAGTACATCACTGTACCACCACAAAATTACTATACATGTCATGTTTAATGATTGTACTAATTTTTAATCATTTATATTAACCACCATCAAAAAAACACATTTTTGTATATCATTTATTCATTCAACAGCGGCATGGTGGTTAGCACTGCGCGCCTTGCACTTCTAGAGTTCGATTCCCGGACAGGTTCGATTCCCGTCTCTATGTGCATGGAGTTTGCATGTTCTCCACGTGCTTGGTGGGTTTCCTCAGGGTACTCCGGTTTCCTCCCACAGTCCAAAGACTAGACTAATTGGCATTCCCAAATTGCCCGTAATGTGTGTGTGCCCTGCGATAAATCCAGGGTGTACCCCGCCTCAAGCCCCAAGTCTTCTGGGGTGGGCTCCAACCAAAAAAAAAAAACCCTCCCCACAAAAAAAACCCTGAATAAAGGCTAAAGTAGTATAGAAGATGAGTGAGAGTGAGTTATTCATTCATTCATGTCAATAAATGATCTATAATCAGATCTTTAATCTGTTCAGGATAACAGTGGATCTAGAGTCTGCCCTGGAAATACTTGGTGCAACTCGGGACACTTCATCCTAATTTGGAGGAACCTGGAGAATCTGCAGAAGCTCTCCAAAGATTTCGATAAGCAACACAAACACCTCACAGGCATTAACCTGAGCCCAGGATCAAACAAGGACTCTGGAGATGTTTATATATTATATTACCAAATAGATCTCACTTTTTATACTGTATAACATTTTGTTTAAAAAAAAAATGAAATCCATGGCCTACATTGCAGTATATAGAATAAGCACAAATTTCACATAATTTTCACTGAAGCAAAAATCAGTGAAGGATAAGGAGAATTAACATTTGCTATTAAACATTAGAGGGTCATATTATTCCTTATTACATTAACTTATTGCACATTATACAGCCATATTATCCCTTATTGCTCCCTGCCTCTTCACTGCAGTAATTACAGTGGGTCTGGTCATAGAATGCATCACTGACAGCCAGGGACGCAGGATGGCCTTTCGCATTGGTTTGCTGGAATTTTAAGCAGCAGTTATACAGTAGGTGTGTGCTATGATGTCATGCTCAAATGATAGTCAAATCATTATTCTTTTAAAAGAGTGTGTGTTAAAACAGTGATGTACAGTATATGACAGGTAAGTTATTGAATCGGGGGTAGTGGTATCTCAGGTGGTTGGATCGCTGGGTTGCTTATTGGAGGGTCGTAGGTTCGAGCTCTACCACACCACGAGGTTGCCATTTTTGGGCCCTTGGACAAAATTACTCTGTATGAGTAGACTGCAAAGACTGGATGAGAAAGGACGAGGGTTTGGTTCTGTTTAACCCACGGTTGCTATAGAAACGACGGAACCCATCACCCGATGTATCAACAGCATGGGAACAACAACAAAAACATTGAATCAGAGTTGAATTTTAATTGAATGTGTTTATTAAATCCCTACAACTGCAGGTGGAGAAGTGGGGAGTTGGCTGGGTTGACGGTTGTACCAAAAAGTGACTGGCTGCCAAAATCTAACTGGACACATGTCACATATTGACTATAAAGCAGCGTGGATCTCTGTTTGAGCGTGCATGAACACAACACAAAGCAATGATTATATATTGATGGTATACAATTAAGTAGCCTCTTTTCATCAAAAACAAATTTCTGTATCGCTTTCATGTACCTCAATGGTTGCACTTGTTTTTTTTCTTAAAAACAGTTATGCACTTTGATGGAGAAATAAAAACTTCAAGCTGGTTGTCCGTTGTCAGTCATTTATGCTTGTGATGTAATAGATCTAACAGCCTATCCATATCAAGCATATAACTGTTATTGTCTGTCTAATCTAATTCAAGATCATTTTAACGCCCAGTACTAAATGCAGACATTACTAGGCTACACTTCCCTGCCACACCAGCTGCATGACCCCTTTCCCTTGCTGTTATTTTTATTATTTTCTTATCTAACAATGGTCATTCTGTCATGAATGGGGAGGTACAGATTTGAGGAGAGCTTTAAAGAAAACAATGAGTTCTCTGCGAGTGTATGGAGAAAATCTCTGGAATATCTGCTGATCTTGTGGTTTTGCGAACGGAAAGAATGACGAGCGCTCTTACGGGAACCGGGAGAGCAAGTAGTGCTCCCGTGACCACGGGGAGAGCTTGGCGAGAACCTTATGAGCGAGGCGCGAAAGAACTATGCTAGCCCCGCAAATGCCCCAAGGCTCCTAGTGGGAGTGCTCGCCAGCGCTCTCCTCAATCTCTCCAACTTTCTCCTGTATTACGGAGATCACATGCCAACCCTCTCCTCGATCTCCTCAATCTTGCCAGAACACCCACCAAATGCGTTCTCTATGATCTCGTAGAACTTCTCCTCGATCTTCTTAGTCACTCCTTAATCTCGCTGTTCACAAGATCAGCAAGAAGTAGGACAGCCCTGTGACTTTGGGGAGTGCTTCATGAGGAAGTCTATGAGCGCCAGGATAGCACAGTGAGGGAAATGTACAGATTTTTCTACAGATTGAAAAGTCTACAAGCCCAATAATTCCGTAGCTTTTTGCCTGGCACTGGCGAGATTGAAGAGAGGATTGGGGGGGGTTTTCAGGAGAGCCCTATGAGAGCCAAGGAGTTCCAGCAAATATCCAGGAGTATGCCAAGCTTCTCGCCAAAATCGCTTTCAGCAAGAGTTCTTGTTGGACTCCTGTATGTATGAAAAAGGTCTTAAACAGTAAATCTCAGAAGTTCAGGTAAGGGGGAAGAGCAGTCCACAGGATACAGAGCCAAGGGAACCATCACACACACACACACACACACACACACACACACACACACACACACACACACACTCACACACACACACATACATACACTGAATCTGATACACTGAGTCTCTTATCTAGCATTCACATACACTCGCCAATTAGTACAGAATTTCAGCCTATGCGTGTGCTCTTATCTGACAGTAATATACACTCAGTAATTAGTGCATACCTTTGGGTTTGTGTAATAGCTGTTCCAGGAAATACTCACTAAATACTAATCTTTATGGAAGCATGCATGCAGAAAAGACCAATCAGGTTAAGCCACAAGGGGCAAGAGATGGGGTACTTTTCTTACCGTGTAAATTTTAAGAAGAAAACTGACCCTGAAAATGCAGTACATTTGTTAAAAGTGAAAACAAAAACAATTGTAAAAAAAAAAAAAACGTGAACTATTTTATTGGTCAATTTTTGGCTATGGTAATTACTTCTATTATATTTTATATAAAAGAATGGTTACATTTTTACCAAATGTTTATAGTTACTATAATAAAATCTCAATTATATGAAATTATGTATTTAGATTCTATATTTTCCCAATTTATAACTACATTAAAACCACTGATTTAACAAATGACAATGAGATGTAATGATACTGTACCTGGTTAGTTACTCATAAATTATTATTCATAAAGTGCCTGTAACAGTTTGCGTAAATCAGAAATTAGCTAGCTTTGCAACATTTATTTATAAGTACATTTGTTAACAAGATAAAGTATATAATGCATGTTTAATACCGATAAGTAACAGTCAATATGAAATATTACTCTTCCTTGTCTACCCTCGTTGTGTGCATCTTTCTCTGTAACCAGGTACTCCTTGCACTGGCCATACTAAAGTCATATAGATTTGCTGCCAAGCATGTGTTAGAATACAGCAAGCACCTGTGTCCTCCTGAGGCATACAGAAAAATACTATATTATAAAGGATAAGGGTTTCAATGCTTAAAACTATTGTTCTGGAAATTAAATTTTCTAACTTGAGTTAACTAGAATACATTTTGGTCAGTGGATTGCTGGCTATTTTTGTTGATCCAGACGAATAGACTCAGCACACTACTAACAGATGAGACTCTCACGTCTAAAATTCATTCATTCATTCTTACATTAATCCTCTATACCGCTTACCCTGTACAGGGTCAGGGCGGGCTTTTGGGCACAGGGTTACGTATACACACACACCTGGCAATTGGAGAACGCCAATTAGACTAATCTGCATGTCTTGACCCTGTAGGTGCAAGGCCACCGTGCTAACCACATACGCCACTGTACCTCCATCTGAAACCCAATGATAATCATTATTTGACACAATTGTATTATCAATGAATATTGGCTATACCAATTACCCCACACATTTACTAATCACCAACTCGTTTTTTTTTTTAATCCATAATTACTTATGGCAACCAGAGCATTTTCCCCGTTCCATTTTTTTCTTCTCTAAAATCACCCACTTTACAATCACCCACTCTAAAGTATAATCAACCAGTGTGTAACCACCTTCTCTATAATCACCCACTTTCTAAACTCTCACACTCTATAATCAAGGGACCATCCCATCCATATGAAAGAGAAAAGTGAAAGAGGTTAGGTTAAAAATAAGTAAGTAACTGTGTACATAGTATGTTAAAGGGATTTAAAAAACTGTCTTAACTTAAAATTTAGGTAGATACAGTAGAAGTATGTTATCATAGGCCTTGGCCATTAAAAATGATCATGCTCTGCACACCTACTGTGAAAATTCATTCTAAAGTTCAGCTGAGACTCATATGCAGCTCCTGCAGTCTCACTGAGCTATCTTTCAATGTTATGATGTATTTAGTACAAATTTAACTATTTTCTATAGCCATATGGCTGATCGGGACTAGCCCTATGTCTAACCTGGAACTAGTCGTATGGCTAACCAGGACGATCCACAGTATGGCTATTTCTGGGGTAAGAAATAAACTAAATTTGTTTAGAAGCTTCATATGAGTCTTAGCTGATCACTGGATTGCATTTTTGACACGGTAGTTTTCACTCTGATTGATACATTGTACTCATGCACGCTATACTACTGTACAAATACAAGTAGAATTTTGTTGGTGTAGGTTTAGATAGTTATAAAAGGTAAACCTACACCACTAAAATCCTATTCTTATTTGTAGTATAGTGCACTTTGTTAAGATTACCAATAGGCTCAGACCACAAGATGTTCTCTTATAAAGATAAAGTTTGTCATATGGAAGTGATTTTGCAAAAGTCCCACTACCAACAATTTAAAAAAGGAGGAAAACTATTTAAAAAATGAAGGGTGTAAAAAGTCTCAGTGCTCAGAACTTTCAAGTTCTAATGCCAAACTGTCAGAATTAAGAAACAAGAACAGGAACTTGACAATAAACTTCATTAGTACTAGGATAAAGGAGGTGCTAGCATTTATAAACACATCAGGTGCAACACAATTGTATGGGACAAAAACTAAACTTACATGTATTGCAAACAGGAAAAGATAATCAGGGACATGTGATTTGCAGTGGCTGATTGGTGCTGTAATACAATGCCTCTCTGGGGGTCTATGCCGCAAACAACCAAACTATAAGCGCATAAAGACTGTGACCACCCATATTACCATGAGACACCTCAAGTTTCAATATTGTGTGCTTGATTTTAACTGCCCCTTAGTTTTAACAAGAGCTATTTCAGTCCCTGTGCTCTGAGCCACTTGTGGGTTGCACTTGGAATAGTTTAATGGCAAACTAACAATTTAGCTTGATCACATCAAAGGTCATAAAATGCGAGAAAAGGTAAGCATAGAACACCCAGTGGCGCTAGCTGTAAATAAGTCAAGCAGCTCAACAGCATCAAAACCAGGCACAAATTGAACAGTAGTGAGTGATTATCAACAGTTGTGTTGATCATTCACAAGATACACTATATGGCCCCAACTATGTGAGCCCCTGATCAGTGAACATCCCATTTCAAAAGCAGATGCAGTAATTTTTGAAATTTTTAGTTGCACCCTCATGCTCAACATACCCCTCATACAAGAGATGCAATCAGCACTACATTGAAAAAAAAAAAAAAGCAAAAGATTGGCTTATCATTTCATCAAGCTCCCTACTGCCATTATAAATAAAAAAAATCTCCTTTCTAGTGGTCGAACATTTCAGCGCTAATGGAATAACATTAATGGCATCCCTCTTAGAATTGCTGGTCCTTATTATAACAGCGAAGAAGGTATAAACCTTTGGAGGAAAGAAATTATCCATACTCTTAGAACTTGACAGCTTTTGGAATGAAATGGAATACTTACTTACCAAATATCATGTTTCACTGAAATCTTTGTGTATTATACCACTTTTTTTTTTTCTTTAGGTCAACTTTTGGATATGTGATTTGGCACGAATATAAAATTTAGAATTATTGTTATAAATAATAACTGTAACAAGAAGGCACCAATTTGAAAGATAATTTATAAAGGATAATATATGAAAAAAATTATTAGGATTAACATTTGATTGTCCAGATTTAATAATATATTTGTTCGTTTGGAAAAAAAAATATTTTGTGTCAATAGTAAGGTATATCAAAAATATGAAAATGTAAGCAACTACAGTATATACAGTAAAATATATAAGAATGGAAAATATATACAGTCCACTTCGAAAGTATTGGAATGCCAATCCTGTTCTTTTTGCCAGACACTATGACCATTTGGGTTTAAAAGCAAAAGTTGAAGGTAAATTAGAATTTCAGCATAGACATTTTAGCTTTCTGACATTTACCTGTAGATGTGGTAAACAACAAAGAACCCCACACAATTTTAAGATGTGCAAAAGTAGAGGACTAGATAGGCTTAAAGTAAACAACACTTTATATTTGGTTAGAGTAACTACATCAGGCTAGTGACCAAGTGGCATCCCCAAATTGATGGATTCTTCCTTTGTGATGCTTTACCATGCTCATGCCACAGCTTCTTGGACTTATTGTTTCTGACATTCCGTTCCCCTTCAGGACATGAAATGCATGCTCAATTGGGTTAACGTCTGCTGACTGACTTGGCCAGTCCAAAAAGTTCAACTTTTCCCTAATGAAGTCTGTGTTTTGTTGGCAGTCTGTTTTGTGGCATTGTCTTGCTGCATGACAACGTTCCTGACAATTAAATTTGATACATTTCTCTGTACATTGGCAGACAGAATGCTTCTTTACTGCTGTACTCTAACTTCTGCTGCCATCATCATACTTTAAATCATCACTAAAGATTGCAGAGGCAATTCCAGATTTAGCCAAGCCCAAACCATTACACTACCATGCACAACCAATGGACTTACATGTTTTGTACGTAGATGTGATGGCAGGCTTAAAGCCAGTGCAGCAACTCAAACCAATAGCTGTTTGCTCTAAGGGAAGAGAGCACACCTTCAGCACCATGGACAGCTCCACCACTGTAGCTGGCTGAGAGTTATAAAAGCTTGCAGCCGCTTTCTGTAGTGAGTAGGACTCCTATGACAGCAGACTTATGCCCGTGAGCTCTATCCTTAGATTACGAACGCCCCGAAGAAGCTCTGGCGCACCTAAAGCCCCAGTGTAGAAGCCGGCTCCCCGGCTCACTCACACTGCACCCGACCGAAGACGTCACTTCGTGGAGGCTGCGTATTCTGCACCTCACCTTCTCCCTTACTCCCGAGCACCTCTGGACACTGAGTGCACCTGTGTGTGTGTGTGAGTGGGTGGGTGAGTGCAACTTTACACTGCGCTCTATTGTAGAGCAAAACAAAGAGCACAAGGTTCCGCATTTTGGCAATCCTGGTTTTAGTACTTTTGTGGCTAATCTCTGTATTTTTTTGGAAACTGCAATCTAGCCTCCTGCTTCTTACTGCTGATAAGTATGTATTTTGCGGTATGTAGTAGTAGTTTTGTGAAATGTTTTGTGAAATGCCTTTTTGTGTTTCATGAAACGTGTTGGGGTTTTGTGAAATGTCATGTTTTGTGAAAAGTCATTTTGTTTTGTAAAATGTGTGTGGTTGTGTTTAAGGAAATGTTTTTCTTTTTTGTGAAACGACATTGTGTTTTGGGAAATGTTTTGGTGATTTGTGACCCGTCACGTTTTTGGGACATGTGTTTTGTAAAACATTATTGTGTATTTGGGAAATGTCATTGTGCTTTTTAAACCATATTTTGGTAAATGTGGTTGTGTTTTGGGGAAATGTTTTTGTTTTGTGGAAATATTTTGGGAAAAGTGTTTTGGGAAAATATCATTGCGTTGTGGAAAATGTTTTTGTTTTCTGGAAAATTCAAATGTGTTTTAGGGCCACTGTATCCTGTACTCTTGCTCTTGGAGTCCTCTTCAAATGGTGGATTGTGATACTTTCATCGTGCCTTGTGGAGGATGTTGGTGATGTCAATGACTGTTGTTTTTTTTCACAGTTCTCACAATGTCGCTGTCATCACCTGCTGTTGTTGTCACTGGCCAGTGTTCCATGTTTCAAGTTGTTTAACACATCTTGATATAAACATCAGAAAATGAAAGCACCAGTATTTATGGGAGGAACTGAAGCAGAGCTCAAGATCTCATGTCTGGGCAGGACGAATACTGTAACTTACTGATCAGGGTCAGCTCGAGCACATTTTGTTGCATTCTTGCTCCTATCGCCTCTTCCGCATTGCCAATGCAGACTAATGGACTGCACTTTAGCCCAAAGAGGAATACTACTGTACCTCTATTTATTTCATGTAGTAAATAATTAAATAAATTATTATTTAGGGATCATTTACCTACAGTAAACTGCACAACATAGACTGTTTTGTTATTTAAAATTAAATATGTAAATATGTGCTTGCACATGCAGGGTCTATTACAAGCAAGCTTATTATGTATAACGTAGTTGAGTGCTGGATGGTCCTGCCATCGCAGGTCTCAGACACTCGCACACCCAGTCATACACTACATGCAATCTGAAAACACCAGTCAGCCTACTATGTACGTCTTTAGACTGAGGGAGGAAACCAGGGTACCCAAAGAAAAAAACATCATGAACCAGGAGAACATGCACACATGTGAGCCACTGAGTCACCTTAACACCTTAACTCAGGACCATCATCTTGCTTGCGCAATTCCTTAACATACCCTTTTTTGTTTTACCATTACTGCTACAGTATCTGTAAAGATGAAGGAATATCTGTAAAACTGAAGCTGCATCACAAGACTTGTTTTATTATTTTCACCACAGCATATGCAAACTTTTTGTAATGCAGAAATTGTGGCCAATTTAATTGCACCCGAGGAGAACATGCCTTCAATTTAAACATGAACCAGAACTTTGGGGTCAGACTCTATCTCGGTAAAACAACAACCCTTTAAGGCCACTGCATATATTACCAATTTCAATTTACAATATGTAATGCGAAGTGCCTTTTCCTGTGCCTTTTCTTCACGCAGAAGCTAACTGACTGGACAGTCGGTCAGAGAAACACCATAAGGTGAAATTCCAATTCAGCCCTAACCCTTGGGTTATAAAATATCCAGATCATTAAACCGAGATGGTATGTATGGTTATAAAAAAATATCCAGATCATTAAACTTGAATGATATACATTTGTGGACAGTTGAAATCGGTTAATATGACTCTATCATGAACCTGGAGTAACACCAAAATTACTAGTCATATCACATTTATTCCAATATGTGTGGGAGATCACGTCTCTAAGGAGTGCCCACTCAGCATTAATCCTAAGAAAATAACAAGAACTACTTCAGATCAGTACACTGGATACTCCTCAAATACAGCTCTCAAGAACAGGAACTGCTGTATTTATAAAGTCTATGAACCGAAAAAAACGAGGAAAAAAATGTGTGTGGACATTGTGTGATCTACGTTATTCCTGCAACTTAATGAGTACAATTCTCAATTTATGGCTCATACTGAATTCTTTTTCTGTACTGAAGAGAATTTATGAAGATGCTAATAATGCTAAAATTGCTCCATCTGCTCTTTTTAATCATAAAAAAGCCATTAACATTCTTCACAATTTAGAAGTTAAATGGCAACAGTGGGAATTTAATTCTATTAATTCTAACTATGAGAGTCATTCAAGTCAAACCGGGATTTGTGATGAAATTTCTCATGAATTAAGGGGTAAAACCCATAAACATATACAGAAGACTTCAAGCACAGTGCAGTGATGAGCTCGGTGATGGAGTAAACATTGAATGACGCAAACATTCAATAGACGGCCGTACATCTGTGAATTATGATCCAGGCGCCCAATGAAGTCGTTCTTATGAACATTTAGTAAGTGAAACATCTGATGCATGAAAAGCGATGGACAACTTGTCGCCAAATTGTGGAACAGAGGCAACTGTCTGTGGAACATGTACATAAAATCATTCACGAACACCACTTGCACATTACAGGAACTCGGCTGGGAGTTATTACCACATTCCCAGTATAGTCCTGACCTCGCTCCAAACTATTTCCAGATGTTTTGGCCATTAAAGGAGCTCCTGGGAGGCCAATGTTTCTGGCATGAAGCAGAAGGTCCGATCATGCCTCCAGTGTACTGAGAAAACGTTCTACCTTGATGGTATCCAAGCACTAGTGAAAGG
Source organism: Clarias pachynema (assembly GCA_030014365.1). Classification (NCBI taxonomy): domain Eukaryota; kingdom Metazoa; phylum Chordata; class Actinopteri; order Siluriformes; family Clariidae; genus Clarias; species Clarias pachynema. The sequence goes on along the minus strand of JAQMYL010000003.1, from coordinate 20,566,388 downwards.
CAGGGATAAATGCATTGGTGTAGCAGGAGATTACATAGAGAAATATGGTATGCGCCAAATATACAGTACTGAAACTCGCGCATTTGCATTTGTTGACGGGCATGGCTATAGCCGCATGTGTTCCCATCAGTAAAAAGGAAGTTGCGTTATGCAGTTGCTGTTGTAAATGGGTCTCCCAGTGGAGGAAAAAGTAGTAGTTTATTTATAATAATAGTTTATTATTTCCACTCATACAGAAGTGGATGTGAATGTGGACAGAGTTTGAAAAAGTTGGCAGAACATTTCTGAGAGAGGTTTACTAAGATGGCACCAAATAACACGGTTATGCTGTCTATTGTTACGAAATTTCGCCGTTCTGGCAGTGAACTGTGTCAACATTACGCAAGCAAATCGTCTCCTTTTGCAGCAAGTCTGCAGCAACCTTTGGTCCAGGATACGTTTGAGAATCTGTGTGAACGATATGAACACTGTCTACAGCCAGACGGTTGCAGAAACACTTCGAACACTTACATTATGCACACTGTGGTAAATCAACACATGTATGTTAGTTTCTGTCAGAAGAAATAAACTCAACAAAGATGACAACAGGTTAATAATGTTCTTCTTTTCATTTCAGTACTGTATATTTGGGCGCATTCTGTAAATGTAGTTCTTACTCTCATTACTGTGTTCTGTTATTCTGCACAACCAAAAGTCCCTGTTTGACTTGAACGCCTGTTGCATTTTTCCAAATAGAAACTCTGGTTACTTTTCAGAGATTGACACTTTGCTTTTGCAATATTCATTTGTCATAAATATTTTATTTATATATCCTTGAAAATGTGTGAGAATCTTTACAGACGAAAAAATTATTCATTAGTAGACATAGACAGAGAGTGTGATTAATTCAAAACAGGGTATTCACAGAACTCCATTCTCCTTACTAATGCACACAGTATGGGTAAAGGTATGATCTTAGAGAAGGATACCACTATGTACTGATCTGTAGTGATCTGCTTCACTGTTAAGATTTGGCTACATCCTTGGCATTATAGTATATACTGTATATCTGTCTTAGTCTTCATTTGGCAGACTTTTTTGCTCCTCAAAAATATTTCCATTCAAAGGACCATCTATACATTATATTGTGTCAAAAGAAAATGTAATACAAATCCTTGGCGTATTACAAAATACAAAAAGACACTAGAGTGAAAAGGCTCTCACAACTATATTTTAAAGCATTAGTGGTAATTACAAGGCAGGAACCTTGGACACGTATCAGCAATTTACAGTGGATGTGAGTGGTATGTGTCAAAGTGGGTGGCACACTGAGTACTTACTTGTGTGCGTTCGAGCAAATAAGCTACTGTATACCCTGCGTAAATGGCTGCAATGAATTATTAGGTGCACGTCTTATGTTTGTCATTTCATTACCATTACGGCCATGTCAATTTACTATTAGCCCTGTGGGAATCCATTGGAAATTCATCACGGCTTTCACATTGAACACAGATTTTCTTCCTAGTGGCTAACTGTAGAAGCCTGTGGTATTAATGCTGTCTAAAAGCCAAAAGTAAGTGCATGAGCCGGTGAGAGAGAGTGAGAGTGAGAGAGAGAGAGAGAGAGAGTGAGTAAGAGACAGCACATAATTCAATGCCTTAGTGTGAGTGAATGAGTGGTAGATTTCTCTCCTGCCATGCGGAAGGCCCGGGTTCGATTCCCAGTCGATTCCCAAACCCCAAGCCACTGGATGCGGTGCCAGTCCCAGGGGCATCCGGCTTAAAACCTGTGCCAAGCTTGTGTGTGCGGATCGGATGGTCCGCTGTGGCGACCCCATGCCGGGAGCAGCCGAAAGACTAACAACAGCAACAACAATGTGAGTAAATGAGTAATTGAAAGAGTGAATGAAAGGAAGTGAATAAAAGTAATAAGATATAAATCAATCTTTCACTGTCAAAATTTTTTTAAATGTAGTTGCCAACTACATTTTAAAATTGTAATTTCAAGTGATTAAGAGTAAGCGAATGATGGAGACAGGAGTGAGTCAGTGAGTGAATGATGGTGAGCAAGTACATAAGTGAATGAACGTGAGTAAGAGTGAGGGAATGAGTAAGTGCGAGTGACTAAGTGAGTGAGGGACTGAATGAATCAGGGTTGGAGTAAATGAGTGATACTGAGAGAGGGAGTATATACCAGTTGTATAGGCATTAAAATAGGACCTTGCTTTATAAAGCTCCTGAATTTGCTGAATGAACACACAGACACATAACCCTGTTGCATAAATATGAGTCGTTATTTGATCTATTTCTTTTATATATATTTCATTGCAGGTCTTTTTTTTTTTTTTTTTTTAATTCTCGAAGTTATTTCAATTCTTTGGCAATGCCGCACTGCTGTAATGCCACAACAAATGCTGATTAAACTCAACTGAATTTAGTCAGTTTTTTAGTCCAGTTCCACAAGTAGTTTTGCATCTAATCATATAAACTTGAAAGATATACACTACTGCAAAAGTTTTGAGCCACCGCTCATTTCTTCATATTAAATAGAATTAAATTAAGTACAGGCAGCATGGTGGCGGAGAGATTAGCTCTGTCGCCTTGCACGTCCAGGTTCCGGGTTCGATTCCTGCCTCGCATCTGTGTGCATGGAGTTTGCATGGGTTTCTTCCCACATTCCAAAACATGCAGATTAGACTAATTGGTGTTCCCAAATTGTCTGTAGTGTGTGAATGAGTGTGTGACCTGTCCCGGGTATACCCTGCCTCACGCCCTAAGTCTCCTGGGATAGGCTCCAGGTCGCCTCCGACACTACATACAGGAAAAGTAGACTATGAGTGAGTGAATAAATTATGTAGATTAAATGAAAGAAATCAACAAGAACAAATGTTTTACTGAGACAGGCTGCAAATTGCCTAAAGATACAATTTAAAAACAACTGTTTATGTAACAACCGCAGCAGCAACCTCATTTTCCCTCTCGTCTGTTCCAACCACTCAGCATTCAGCATTACCTGTATACTAATCACCGGCCTGATGATCTATCTAGGGCCAAAAAAAGTCCTTCAGAACTGGAGAACTATTCCTCAAGTCTAGATTAAAAACACAATAAGTCTGGCTCATTGGAAGAAAGATTTGAAGAATTGACAGGTGGCTTAAGAATTTTGCACAGTACTACTGTATATATCATGTATGCATTAAATCAATTGTCAAATCCCAACTCAATATCTAAAAATATTGAATTTTCAGATTGGTTCTCATCATTTTGTGAGAGACTCACAAATGTTTTCCCTCTAATTTTAGACATAGTTGTCCCTGCTAAGGGATCTTAATCCTTTAATCTTATTTTCTCAATAAACTGGTCCAGTTCTTTGAGAACGTCGGCATAAATTAATTCTAAATTGCACCAATACTCTCAGGTAGAGCGAGACAGACGCTATAGTCCAAGCTTTTTAAAAAAAAAAAAAAATAATAATAATAATTAAAAAAAACCATTTGAACTCGGCTGCTCAATTTTCAGAATAAGGCTGAATCTCAGTTGCATTAGATGTAGAATGCCATGCCGTTTGAGGGGGAGTAATAAAGGACTAATTGCTCAAACAATCTCTAATTAGGCTGTTCGAGAATAGAAGGGATTCGTGACATCAGAACTTTCGGGTGGTTGACGTTCAGAATGAGCAGTCGCACAAAACAAGTTGATTAAAGTCAGGGACTGACTTTCTGAAAGTCTTTCATTCTTGCGCAACAACAGTAACAGCATTGAAGTGACACTGTTATTTTATGTGTTGTATGTATAAAGCCAGCTTGTTGTTGCAATGATCATTATTGATTAATATTTCAACATCAACTATAAATTGAAGATACAATTGTATTCATAGATGATGATAGTAAATGTCAGGTCTAACAGTGCCATGTGCAATTTAGGACCGTGCTTGTAGGAAGAATCTGATGCTTTTCGCGAGATGTCTATTTTTTTAATTTTATTATTCTCTATTCATTTAATCATTCATGAATGAAAAAAATAAACTTAAAACATGCAGTGTAAGCAATCACCCTTAAACGGAATTTCCAAACAGTACAATGTTTATATAGGCATTAACACAAGACCTTGTTCGTACAAACTGTCTATAAATCGGTCAATAAATCAATAACCAATTTACTCGTCATTTAACAAGACTATACAAAGTAGATCTCTTAATTTCTGTCTGAAATTGGAGTAATATTGCTGTGAGAATTTTAAATAAACAGGAAAATCATGTCAGCTGGTGTGTAACTACCATAATTGATGATGATGAATCAAAATAATTGAAATGTAATGAAATAATTGGTGGTATAAAATACTGTTGACATGGATCGTATCAGTCTCTTTTCACTAGTCTGTCAATCATATCCACCTTACATGGACACACACATACATAAAGAGCCTTATTATCCTTTAGAGGACCACTTGTTAATTACACTTATTAACGCAGCCAATTATCCCTGTCCTTAGAGTGGCATTTGATGCCTTAAAACTCAGATAATCTATGCACATAAAAACACACATCTCTATACTGTATGTGTCCACCTCCCCTAGCAGCCCTTAATCAAAGCAGAGCTGCTGGTGGAGGAACAAGTGAATGGAATGAAATGTGACTGCTGGTAAAGTGGCCATGACTCTTGTTCTGGTCATGACAAAATCCTCCTCCATAAACTCTGGCTCAGTGTCCAGATATCCACGAAATTATGTTCACGCTGCTCTGCATTTGTGGGCGGTTTCCAGTCTTATCTGATAGTGACAGGGATTCGAGCGACTAAGGAGAATTTCATCCATGACCCTATCATGAAGATATTACTGCTTTAGAATAAGAGTGAGGAGTAAAGCAACATGAAATGGAATCTAGTGGAAAGGTCTAACAGTACCGCCTGCAGTTTCGAAGCCTGCTTGTAGAAAAAATCAGGTGCTTTTAGCATGTTTTTAAAAAAATTTTTTTTTTAATCATTCATTTTCAGTAAGCTGTTTTAACCTGATCAGGCTCATGGTGTTCAGAACACTAGATCACACCCCGTGTATTTTGGGAGGTAAAAAGTAAACCATAGAATCAATTGAGGTTATTATAATCTATTATCAGCGGGCACTGGTGGCTCAGTGGTAGGTGTTTCGCCTGCCATGCGGAAGGCCCGGGTTCGATTCCCAGCCAGTGCCC
>JAQMYL010000003.1:20509809-20534531 GCA_030014365.1 Clarias pachynema | reverse complement strand
GCCAATATACTGCAGTAATTATTCTCTAATTTATTAGGAAATGGGGTTAACACCTAATCATGCATGGAAAAAAAAAAGTCAAATACCATGACATCAATATAATTTTGAAAAATACTGTGATATAAATTTTTGGTCATACCGCCCAGCTCTAGATTGACTCACTTTTGGAACCAGCTAGTGGTCATTAGAGTAACTGCACATTTTAGCACTTCCTTGTTGGACTCATTTGTCAAAACCAGAGGTTGCCCCTTGGAGATAATCTGCAATGTATCATATGATTCCTTCATGTCCCATTCTCATAGGCCTGTCTACCTGCCAACAGCAGATGGCTCAACATGTGCTTGCCAGGTTCCAACAATGACATTTGAGCCAACCAAACCTGTCTTCTCATCTGTGTCAACAACCCCAGTGATTTGCTATCCCCTTGTTTCTATGGCGCTCATTGCTTAAATTGCCATTTATAAGATCTTTGTATTATTGCATCTGTTGCTGCAGGCATTATTTCCTTATGGGCCAGGAACAGATATGCCACTGGATTTGATATACAACACACACTTGTAATGTGCACTGTAAAAAAAGATGATATTAAAATATTGATGAAATGTTCTTGAATTTAGAGAAACCTATCAATAATTTATTAAAATAAGGTTACAACAAACCAAATCTAAGATGCCAGTGTGTATCTGCCGATAGAACAAGAAATGTTTGCTTACAAGTTTAGTAAATTTTGATTAGAAATATTCCTAATAATGTTATATTTGGTTTGTTGTAATCCTATTTTAAGAAACTGTAGATAAATGTAACTACATTCAAAATATTTTTACTTGCTAAGACATCATTTTTGCAGTGTGTATTTTAGGCTTTGCAAACCAGTATATCAGCTGTTTAATGTATGGGCTGTATGCAGCGTGATTTTACGCGCAAGACTTCATCAGCCTATAGTACTTATTAGGAGACCGGTCTTTTAACTGAAGCTACTGATCTCAAAAGCCTAAGGCCTCTGAATATGTCACTGAAGGAAGTATTACCGTGCTTTTATCAAGTTGCAGCTTCAGGGCAATTTAAAATATGCAGAAGAGCTCATTAATGAAATCTGTGCATTGTGAAATTGACTCATTCACTCCTGGGAAGGGGAATTAAGATTTAGTTTGCCACTGAAGAATATTCAGTGTCACCGCTGTGCTGTGCTCCAGATTTCCACTCTAATCTCCAGACAGCTCCAAAGCCATGCTACCAGCACTCTGCACCGAAGCTGACCTCAAGTTTAGAGATTTCCTGACATGCATCTATTGACAGGATGCCGGTGTCTGTCTCCATATGTTAGGTGGATGCACTAGAGGGAGACCTATACTCTAGTGTGCCATTGTATTGCCACCAACAGCTCTTGCATTTGGGCGATGCCAGCTGCCAGCTCCGCTACTCTGTGTTCCAAAGCGATAAAGGCACTCACTCTTTCTCTTCATTGGGACTGATCAGTCAAGTCTGCACCGACAAAATGGGAAGGAGAGTGCCCATTTTTTCCCTGCAGACTCAGTATCTACTGCTTGCATTACACCTGGCTAATCCCGTAAGTATTTTCATTGCCTGCGAGGCAGGATTTGCTCGTTGGTAAAGGTATTATGCTGCAGTTAGGACAACGATAAATATGTGCATGTCACTGATTGTCTCAAACAATCTGGTCAATGTCTATTAATTAATGAAAATGCCTTCTTATTTTGCCATGAATTCAATCTCATCTCTGATTGGTTAGATGCTTTACTACATAAGAAATGGTGAGCCAATTAGTGGCCATCCTCACAAGTTTACACCATCCCTCTCATTCAGATTAAAAGTTCATTCCTTTTGGGCTGGTTTAGGTCACACTGTTGTGGATGACTACCTTACATGATCTCCATCCATCTATTCATTCTTGAACCTCTGAAGTCCAACTATCGACTGTTGAGGCCAATGATGGCCATTGGAGGCCAGTGGTGACCTTTTGTATTTATTTCCATTTTGTATGCCCGTGGTAGGACCTCTGGTCAACATTCAAACGCACATTATCACACAACTGGGAACGCCAATTAGCCTAATCTGCATGTCCTTAGACTGTGGGAGGAAACGGGAGAAAATCCACCAAGCACAGGGAGAACATGCAAACTGGGAAGGAGACTGCCCATTTTTCCCCAGCAGACTCTAATCCCGTAAGTATTTTCATTGTCTGCGAGGCATGATTTGCTCTTTGGTGAAGGCATCACGGTGCAGTTAGGACAAGGATAAATATGTGCATGTCACTGATTGTCTCAAACAATCTGGTCACTGACGATGTCTACTAACTAATGAAAACGCCTTCTTATTTTGCCATGAATTCTACAAGAGGTTGTGAAAGTTGATGCATTTTCAACAATTTCACAAAAGTCATGTTAAAAGTAGTTTAAAAAAACAGTCCCAAATAGAATTGCCATCACTTTGAATGTACATATTGTACACACTATAGTATGTGATGGTGCAGATGTAACAGTAACAATAATATCAATAGCACCAATAAAATCATTAAAGTGATCTTGGAATCCACTTCATCAGCTCCTGGACAAGACAAGAATGGAAAAGGGGTTGAGCATGATGCATTAGGGACCTTTTATACCCTGTTGATATTCAGCACAGGAAGCAGCAAACAGAAATAGACCACTAGACCTGATAGATCAGAGCGTCAGGAACAAAAGCACATAAGCTTGTTACGCATCATGTCTTCTTCCTTCTCCAGATATGCATTGTGATGTGGTTTCTCTAATAATCTGCACTAACTTGGATGTTACACATCTTTAGTTTCATTCAAGCCCTGAGTAATTTTGACTGTGCAGACACCATCTCCGCATTCCGACTCCACTGCTGTGTAATCGAATGAACCGCCGTCTCCTTTCTCTACTGTGCTGGCCATTAGTCGACCTCAGTGAGATGTGCCTATGGCCTGCAGCGGGGCTTTGATCGTGAAACCCCATCAAACGTGAGACTAACTCAACTGCGCAGAAGGAGGGCCAACTGAAACACATGAGCAGGGGAAGAAGCAGCGAATAACTCTGCTGCAGTCTTCATCATCAGGGCAACAGAGATAAATGATGTCAAGGTAATTATTTCTTGACAAGACACCCTGACATCTCAGTGCCTGTACTGGGAAAAAAAAGAAGAAAAAAGATCTAGCTAGTTTCTGCCTTCTTGATGAACTTGCCTCTCAAGGGGTATATTTATAACCATATATCCTAGACTTTCTTCTTGAGCAGGACAGATTCACAGGTCTGAGATAACAAGTGAGCGACCTAAAAAAAAAATTATTCTGACAAATGAACAGAGGAATAAAGAAAGAAGATTCTGCAGATGTCAGAATGAATGAGCTGGCTTATCTTGTATATGAGCTGTGTTACTCAGTGGCATGATCACATCGATTCATCAGCGCCTGCGTTATGCCCTCACTGTTTAGTCATCACACCTGGACTACATAGAGTGGCCTGAGAAGACCTAGACACCATGGCTGAAATCAAGGCTCTTCAATCTCATTATCCCACATTCAATCAGGAAACATATCATATATATTCCACTGGTTTAATTAACTGAGCTGTCAGGGGAAAAAAAAAATGCTGACTACTAAGGCTGTATTCTGAGAAAGAATATAATATAAACTAGTGGTAAAAACCACCAAGGAGACATGAAGCAATTTGTGGACAATAAAGTCATTCTCTTTTGACCTAAGATTTTATTTCTAGCTAGAGATGCCCGGTGTAGTCACAATTCTTTATTCTATATTCTTCAATGGTGCTGTATTTCATCTAACAAGTGGTCTTCAATAGGTTTCCAGCTTCTAATTTGCTGGAATGAAAACCTGCGCCCACACAGTTGCTTTCGAATAAGATTGAAGACCCCTGGCATAGTCTTTCACACTATTGCACCATATTGTCATCAGGGTATCTTCAGAGCATAGTAATAGTGACTATATATGGCACAGCTCATGAATGTTCTTTCAGCCTTTTAAACTGTCATATTCATGAATGTCTTTTTCTGGGTTACACTAAGGCCAGTGTATGCAGTGTTGAGTGATGTTTCATAAAGTAATGACATTCACTTTTCCCAACTTTTTCAACTACACACTAAAACACCACATACCAGTTAACCAACCTACTTTGTAGACGTCACAACCAGTTGGTGCGTTTACATGAACGCTAATATTCAGCTAATAATGAGAATAATAACTCAATTGGAGTACAAATAGCGCAGGACTAGAGCCTAGAGGTTAGCTGGGCCACCGTGGGTTGGATTCCCGCGTCAGGTCTGTGTGCATGGAGTTTTCATGTTCTACCCGTGCTTGGTGGGTTTTCTCCCGTTTCCTCCCACAGTCCAAAGACATGTAGAACAGGCTAATTGGCGTTCCCAAATTGCCCGTAGTATGTGAATGTGCGTTTGAATGTTGACCGGAGGTCCTACCACGGTCGTACAAAATAGGAATAATACAATGGTCACCACTGGCCTCCAATGATCATCATTGGCCTCCACAGTCCCTAGTTGGACTACAGAGGTTGAAGGATGGATGGCTGGCTGGATGGATGGATGGAGTACAAATACATCATGTAAACTAGTCATCCATAACAGTCTGACCTAAAACAGCCCCAAAGGAATTAACTTTCAATCTGGATGAGATGGATGGTGTAAACTTGTGAGGATGGGCCACTGATTGGCTAACCATCTAACCAATCAGAGATGAGATTGAATTCTGAGATTGAGATGAGATTGAAACCAATCATAATAGAAAAAAAAAAGAGATGAGCTGCCTAATCTAACCTCAAAGTTGGGGAAAATACTACTTCTCCATGTTCTGCTATATTTCTTATACATTCTGATTAAATAATTTGAGTATGTAAACGCACATTTTATTGGATCAGCATCCTTGTAAACAGTTACATTAGAATCTTTAACTGGAATGAAATCAGTCGAATTGAAGAAATATTGCCCATTTTTCTTCAATCCTAAACTTCAAATAATAAAAACGTTTACTTAGTTATATAGAGTATAAGCTTTATAAAAAAGAGGGTTTTTTTCATACATGTCCCCATATCATCTTGTAGTTTACACACTTACTTACACACTACGGGGAATTTGGAAACTACCCTGAATTAGCCTACCCTGAATGTCTTTGAACTGTGGGAGGAAACCCACCACCGCAGGGACAACAAGCAACACCGTGCACATACACCTGAAGGTGGGACTTGAAAGCTAAACCCTAGATGCACAACTCAACAATGCTAACCAATTATGCCACCATGCTGCCAGCCTGAATACAGATGAAGAATAAAGAGAAAACAGAATCTCTTAACTTTTCTGCACAAAATACAAATGGACAGTGATCTTTAGGTACCATATTGTCTTGACAACCAAGCTGGCTTTGTTTTATTTATGTTACTCATATGTTTATATCAGTTCTAATAAGGCAGATTTTGTTTTGTTGTACAATGACTCTTTCTGGAGAGTGTAGTTAATCATCACCACCATTAATATTATTTGTATAAATGTTAGTTTCGAGACTTCTTTGTAAGAATATGAATTATTTTACATCATGCATTTTACAAGAGTGTGTCTTTTATACTCTGGGGTACAAATAATAATCATGAAGCATCTATTCAGAGGATGTCGCTGAATGGGGAGGTATAATGTCCTGGGCTGACATGGCACTCAAACTCAACATTTCGCAAATGCAGTTTTTAAAAAGAGTATATTTATCGCTAGTGTTTGCAAAACTGAACAAGCCAAAGGGCATGCACAGCCTTTGATATATACATACGTGCTGATAAGAGAATAATCTGATAGTGTTTCGGAAGAAATACGATCATCAAAGTCAATCTTGCAAAGATCGCAAAGGCAGACTTCATTGCAGTAGCTTTGAAATCTAAAAAGGAATATAGTAAGAACTAGCATGTATGTGAAAAGGAGCAAGCAATATGATTATACCATTCTACATAAAGCTCATAATAAGGCTCACCTAATCTTTCTCACTATGCTCCTTTCCAAGAGTGAAGCTGTACAGGCTCGGCCTTCCTTGTTATCTCGAGAGCGTTAGATTAATGTGATTGAATTTCTGCCATACCAAGTTTTGCCCCGAGCAACATACAGCTCCAAGCCAATTATAGTACATGGGTAATTGCAGGCAATTTAAACCACTCTTATGGAAATGAGCTATAGATTCATTCCACCTGGTATGAGTAACTTAGAACTGGTGGAGGGATCTGTTAAGTGCCGGAAAACTTCTATTCAGAATTCGGAACCTTGGAACGAGTTATAGAAGTGGTATTCACAATTATTCAGTGGCTAGGAGACGAAAATATGCTTTTGGGCGTACTGTATGACGCCATTGTTCTTTCACTGTCTCAGTCGTTATAGTACACAGCACATTCACAAACTGTGAGTTATGTTATGTTTGATTTCGAACGTTTGGTGGTCAAGAGTAAAGAATGCCAAAATACAGCAGGGCTCCATTTCTGGTCAGGTCTTAATAAACACCAGATATTGATGAATATTATCCGATTTCCAAAGGTGTGATTTTTGCGTCAAAGCTTATAAATGCGGAACCATCTAATAGCACTTACAGTACAACGCAAATCCAGCCATGTTGCGAAGCACAGCTTCCAGCTAGGAATCTTTAAGACTTCAATATCTACACCGCAGGAACTGAATTCAGATATCGAGCTTTAGCCCACTGCTGGGAAAAAATGTGAATAGCTGAAGCGAGATACGAGATAGCAGACAGGACGTTTTAGTGGCAAATGCAGGAAGCGAGTGGCACGCTCATCAGTGTTATTGGCTGACCATGGGGCACAGTGGGATTTCCATCCTCAGAGCAGAGAACTTTGAAAAGACAGGAAATGTCTGCTCCACCAGGCATCTTTAAAATGACAGTTTTTTTTTCAAATTAATAAATCACCTAATGCATTACCAGCAGCGTTCATCATTTTTAGCTGAACTCAATCCTGCACACCTGTTGTAAGACACACACACACACTTTCCAAACCTCACACCATTATTATCACACAAGAGAAGGGATTAAGAGGGCAACCCTCTAAATCCCTTGTTCCAACGTTGGCATTTCATTTTTCCTCTTTCGCCCCTTCTCTCTCATTCTCTCCGACTTGGAAAAAAAAATCAATACGTCACCATCACCTGGTTAAGCATAGCGAGGGAGATACTCTGGGACTATCTGGCCATTTTGATTCATACACATTCACATTCCATACAAACTTAAATAATTATTTTGATTGTGTGAAGCTGCTTTGCGACAATGACAATTGTTAAAAGCGCTATACAAATAAAATTGAATTGAATTGAATAGATACAAAATACAAAACGGGTGCTCTTTTCTACACTCTGGAAAAGAAAGTGGTTGTGATTCGAAGCGGCACAAATCAAAACCTCAAAATGATGTAAAAGCTACCGGCCTTGCGAGCGGTGTGTTTTCCCCCTCACGCGGTGAATGTCGGATGGTTATCTGCCATAATTAAACAGATATAAGGCTGATTAATTCAGCTTGTGATCAGATATGATGCTTCCGTCTCATCACGTCGTCTTCAAAACACTCTGACAAAGTTTTAAAAGGTTTGAATGACCATCAATTATGGGATATTTATCCAACAGAATATGACTCACTGAATTAGTCAGTGATTATTGCTTCGCTGATGTAAGAGCAAACATGCCACCAGTGACATTTACCTCAGATAATAAAGATGATGAAGATGATAGAGAGTCTGCTGATGATGAAAGTGACGGTACATTTCGCATTATGTTGAACATATCAAATATTATTGTATATTAAATTGTGCATTTGTATTCAGCCCCCTTTACTCTGATACCCCTAACTAAAATCTAACTAAAATCTAGTGTAACCAATTTGTGGAGCGCCGTGGGCCTCATCTAATTAGTAAAGAGAGTCCACCTGTGTTTAATTTAGTCTCAGTATAAATACAGCTGTTCTGTGAAGTCCTCAGAGGTTCGTTAGAGAACATTAGTAAACAAACAGCATCATGAAACAGAAAGGTCACACCAGACAGGACAGGAATAAAGTTGTGGAGAAGTTTAAAGCAGGGTTAGGTTATAAAAAAAAAAAGAAATCCCAAGCTTAGAGCATCTCATAGAGCGCTGTTCAATCCATCATCCAAAAATTGAAAGAGGATGGCACAACTGCAAACCTACCAAGACATGGCCGTCCACCTAACGTGCACGGAGAGCAATAATCAGAAAAGCAGCACAGAGGCCCAAGTTAACTTTGGAGGAGTTGCAGAGAACCACAGCTCAGGTAGGAGAAACTATTAGTCGTGCAATCCACAAATCGGGCCTTTATGGAAGAGTGAATGGCAAGAAGACATCCATTGTTGAAAGAAAGCCATAAGAAGTCCCGTGCTCTGGTCAGATGACACCAAAATGCAACTTTTTTGCCTAAATGTAAAAACACTATGTAAAACTAACAATGTGCATGGTGGTGGCAGCATCATGTTGTGGAGATGCTTTTCTTCAGCAGGGACAGGGAAGCCGGTCAGAGTTGATGGGAAGGTGGATGGAGCCAACTACAGGGCAATCTTAGAAGTAAACCTGTTAAGCGTCTGCAAAAGACTTGAGACTGTGGTAGAGGTTCACCTTCCAGCAGGAAAAACTGTACTTCTAGTTGAGAAAAATAAAACCTTTAAAAAAAAAATTACATCTTTCAGCTCAGTTTATTTTATTTTCTGAGCTCTATATACTGTACACAAACTCATAACCAGAATTAAAACACATTAATTCCACCTTAATATTTGGTGCAATGTTTAAACTGTAGGTTGAGATGGTTGAATTTTCTTGAATTGACAAGTTTCACATTTAGAAGAGAATTTTGGTTGCCATCAACAACCTTCTTGCAGAATTTTGGTTCGATACTTGACCAATTTTCTTTGCAGAAGTGTTAAATTCAATTTGTTGGTTTTTCTACCTCGGACTCAACTTTTAAACAATGTCCACAAATTTTTACTAATGTTGAGACTCCAAAAGCTTAAAGCCTGAACTATCATTTCACAGCCAGTTTTGTTGAATTTCTGGGTCATTGTCCAGAGAGAACATTGAGATTTGTCCAAGTTTCGATTGAGTAGCTAATGATTTGAGGTTATGCTAAAAATTCTAACGTAGTCCTCTTGCTTCACTATTCCATCAATTGGCAGCAAACGAGTCACAAAGCTTGGTCCTACCACCAACATGCTTAACAACTGGGTCAGTGTTCATGGGGTTGAACGCCTCACCTTTGCTTCTCCAAATATACCTCTGGTCAAAACTGTCCTCAAGAAGCATTGGGCTTGGCAAATTAAAATTAAAAAAGTTCAGCACCACTGATGTAGGTGTAATGCAACAGTGCACACCACTCCACCACCGTGTCGACACGCCTCTAACCCTGTCTTAGTATTAATTAAACCTTGTGCTTTTTTATTAAAGATGTACATTTCACATTCTGCACCAGTAAAAGACGGGCTCAGAGAAATCACCGAATTTATGAAGAGTATATGTAAACTTCTTACTGCAGCTCTGCAGTGGTCTGGTACGTGGAAATCAAATGGGGTTTTATTTAATAGAAATTTATGGACTGCAATAAGAGAAAAAAATGGTATTTTTGGTGGAGGATAGCTGATGGGGCTCTTTAGAGAAAGTCCTCTTGCACTCTAATCGGGGATGAGAGAGAAATTTCCTACTTTATTGAAGACTCTCTTAGCCAAACAGCTCATAATGTCTACACAACTGTCCCTGTCTGACTTTTCCATTACTGCATTCACTCTTCCGTGAGTCACTTACAGTCAAAGGCTAAGAAAATGTTTTATTCAAACCATACTTATGTTAGCACAACAGACACGGTCACAGTGGCAGTAGGAGTAGGAAGAATAAATTCAGGTTTTAAGGCAGATCAAATTTGGAGGACAAATAGTAGTGCTGTTGAATACCTGCATGTTTTTCCCCCACTTCTTATGAGTGACAGTATATTCATCTGGCAAAGGCTAGTCACGCGGAAGGTTGGCTTTGATGATGTGACAACTCGGAGAGGTGGGCTGGGACATGCATATCATGTTGACAGATGCTCATGAACATCATGTTCTTGATATGTCGATGTACTCTATACGATATGCCATCTTCAGAACAAAAAAAACCCTCAATGTGGCTCATACTGCAGTTCTTTTCAGCCTATTATGGGGAAAAAAAAGTAATTTCTGCACCGTTAAAGTAAAATAAGAAATTGAAATTAGAAACAAACGAGTGTATGGCATATCACTCTGTCTTAATTCAGCCTTGAAGAGCTTCCTGCCAACTCTGCACAGCTTCATTTACGATGGTTGTTAGTCATTTGGCACCCACTTCAATGACACATTAATAAACAGAGAAACAAACAAAGCCCATAACGAATCAGCATGTGTAAGGAGAATCAACCCACAGATATTGGACGCCTCTAGCAAACCTCCGCGCTCTGATTCAGGCAGCAGTTTACATCCATTAGGAACTGTGAGCAGGTCGGCAGACTTGCCACAGATGACACCTTGTTCCATTAACTTGGTGGACAGAGCTGAGTAAGGGCACTGATTTGAAATATGCCTTGCTATCTTTGATGAATGATGTGTCTTTGGATTAGGCCAGCGATTTTTTTTTTTTTTTTTGAGATTTAAGATGAAAATTCTTTAAGACAAAAGAAATTGGAAAGCTAAAGTCTAATCCTGCTCTCCACTTTAGTCCAATCTTGGTCTTGGAGTATGTCCTACCCTGTACATTCTGTGTGTCCTTGCTCTGAATGCAATTTGTCCAATTAATCAGCTAACTGGGAAAACATGCAAATGTGTAGGGGATTTTGGAAGTGTAGAGCTGAGACAATTCTGAATAAAGGTATGTGGACACCTGCCCATTGATCAACCCATTCTAAAAACATGTCCATTAATATTGAGCTGGTTATCGATTCTTTCTATGAACAGCCTCCAGTCCTTTAGTAAAAATCGTTCTTAGAGCTTTAAACCATGGTCATGGAGTTTTGTACTGATGTCCAACAAGGAATCCTGGTGCAATTTCCTCCACACTTACCTTGACCAATCATGTCTTTCTTTTTTTTATCATAGAAATAACTGAAATAACCATAAAAACACGTGATCGTGTTTATTCGTGGTATTTCTTCACTGATGTGACCCAGTTTCTAACTTTTCGCTTAGTCGTATTTGGTGAAGTTGGTTAAAATTACCTAAGATTCAGTTCATTATATTGCCTAGGCGGCCATATCACCATGAATTTGCACGCACCCCCATTATACGTATATTGAAACGTTCTGAATGCAATGGAATTTTTTATCTTAGTTATAAACATCCGTTTGCTACCCGTGCTGAACCACTTTGTTCCCCTGGCTCCATGCTTCCTTGTTTTTGGACACATGAAATCCCACGGTTTTAAATCCTCCTCTCTCAAACAATCCAAGAACCAAAGCTCTAGCACCTATGATTCCTCTGATAGAAGTAAAAGCAGCACAGGAGTGCCGTTGGCTTTGAAGTTTATGCTGAATACATACTCTGTGCCTGCGAGATTCGTATGCAGAGGTAGGGGCAACTGCAGTGAGTGTCTCAAGCCATGGCCCCTCAACTCATACACACTCCCATGAATCACAGGGAATACACACACTCATATCTTTATCAAAGTATAGGCTAGGAACGAACCATTTTCAGTGTTTTGACACATAAAATGGCCCCATGTATAAGAATTTCTTCAGAAATTCATATAATATATTTATTTCCCTTAAAAGTTCAAAAGCTAAAACCTTTGCAGTAAGATCTACACTACTGTACCTCTTTAGCCTTGGTTGCCAAATTCATTGCACTCTCGTTTCCATAATTGTACTGAAATTTATCCAAGGAAGATGTTGAAGTGAACATCTGAACAGCAAACGAGTAAACATCTATGGTCCTAATAACGGTTCTGTGAAGGGTTGGTCAAATTTCCATGACTGATTTAGGTGGAGTTGCATTTAGAGTAAAAATGTGATGCTGACTGATGCATGTAATTCCTACAGTATGTGTCGCCTATGCTTCGTAGGCAGGCGACACCATGAAATGGCTTGTGAACATCTACAGTATTAAACATTGATTACACAAGCCAGTTGGCCACAACATATCATTTATTAGTTATATATGAACTGTAAAAATATAGCGATCATACCCTGCACTGCTCTTACTGAGGAGGATGAGTTCAGGGAGGTATCGAATTAGAGCAGCATCATACTGTAACAAACCTTCTGAACGCATATTCAGTCTACTCCAATTAAAAGAAAGTCCTACCTTGCTGTGGTATTTGGCATTACAGTGAAGCCACATTACTAAACCTTATTCACTCACTCCTGTATACTACAGGGTCATGGGGGGCCTGGAGCCTATCCCCGGAGACTTAGAGCATGAGACCAGACTTCACACAGTACGGCCAATCTGGTAACGCCAATTAGCCTAATCTGCAAGTCTTTGAACTGTGGGAGATAACCAGCGTACCCGGAGGAAACCCACCAAGCGCGGGGAGAACCTGCAAACTCCATGCACACAGACCCCGAGGCGGGAATCGAACTTGGACCCTGGAGGTGGAATGTGACAGTGCTAACCACTAAGCCACCGTGCTGGCCATTAGAGACAGACAGCGGTCCCTATGTGTCGCATATGCTCTGTAGACTGGTCGCACGAAAGGCATAAGTATGGCTTGTGTTATAGTTGTAAGGCCTTTTATCAAGGTTCTGGGGCTCGAGGACTATAATGAACAGTGAAAGCTGGAAGCAACAAGACACAAAAGATGGACACACTACTGATTTGCACATTTCTACTGATCTCATAAAAATAAAATGCGATTAATGCTCATTAAGACAAACGAAAAACCTGAATTCTATTTAAACCATAATCATACTCATTTATTATACTATAGTATTCAAGGTTACAATGATACAAAAATTAATACAATACACACCCACATACACACAAAGCAAACACATGCCTTATATTATGTGGGAGACTGTGATGACTAAATCATGAGGTGACTAAATTAACTAAAAAAAAAAATACTTGCAACCACACACACACACACACACACACACACACACACACACACACACTCACAGAGAGACAAAAAAAACATGGTAATGAATTCCATCTTGTTCACACACTTCAGTGCTCAATGTAGTAAAACCATGGCCTACGTATATATTTTCCTTCTCACTACGACCACGCTGGGACTCCGTAGGAATTAGATTCTGGGCATCATCGAAATACAGAGAGACAAAGAGATACCCAGAAGAATACAACTATCTGCACATACGCATATACACACACTTAAGTACCCATTGAAATGCCTCCACCTCACTCGACTCAGAGTATCTCTCTAACCTGTTAGGATCTATTACACAGCCCACTTTGCTCCTGTCTCTCATTTCTAATCTGCTTGTCATTTATACTCTATCTACTCGAGGCAGCTGTTTGAAATGAGAATAAAAGGAGGCTTTTCAGGATCCGTAATCCTTGTGGATAAGAAAAATAAAATGCATCGCAGAAATCAAACCGGCTCCGTTTTGTTATTGCGTTTACTTAACAGGGGAATTTACCCAGAATTACTAGGGAACAGAATGTGGGGATAAGTAGCTGAACTTTTGATCATATTTATCCAGCTAAATACACTTTAATAGTACAGTAGTTGAGCACTACTAAAAAATGTTTGACGTGAATGAACTGTTACTGAGATTGAGATTCCATTATGGAGATTTGGATCTCTGTTTCCTTTGATCGCAAACTTGCGCCAAAATATGGTCTAAAATTTTATCTGTACTGAGAAGTCACACGAGCGTCCGCTTCAGAGAGATGTGGTGTTATGATCCTGTAAACCACTAAACGCCATGGCCATACTTCAGATATTTACCCTGATACATCCTGAGATCATAAGCATGTTGTACTACAAGCAGCAGAATGTCAAACCGGCAAGAAAACACTGGCAAGCGCTTGATAGAATTTATTAGTGAAGACACAACAAAGGCTTAGAACATCTAATTAGAAGGTAAAATATTATACAAGCAATAGTCTCAGAATTCCTAAAGCCCATCCTGCTTGCACATTAAAATTCAAAGCAAAGCCAAGAGGCAGAGGCATGCCAGTGGTTGATGGAAGGGAGGAGAAGGCACTGCATATCGAGGGAGCGGGAATGGAACAGAGCAGAGAATTATGTCGTACTCCATGCTCTGTTCCTTTCTCCGTGTGACCCGTGCTCAGTCGTCACGTGGCCATGGTCAGTTATGTAATGTTTCATTTTCAAAAAAGGACCCCTTGAGTGAATACGGGAGTTGAATGCTCGGTCATTCTGTTGCCTCTGTGTTCTGTGAGTGATGCTTGACTTCTTGGAGTGTGACCCAAAGCTTGTTATTGACCTTGAGACTTAGCCTGGCCCCGTTCAAGCAATTGTGAGATTCAATAGAACAAAACCTGCCCCGAGGTACCTGTTAATAATGTGCGAGATGGACTGAGAGATAACAGAAGAGCAGGATTTAAAGAATGGAGGTTGGGGCAGCCAGACCCCAGACTGGTGCTTAACAGTGATGGAAAGAATGACAGGAGAGATGAGTAGAGAACAATGACCAAAACAGATTTTTTTTTTTTTCCTGCCAACACAAGACGGTTAGATCACATATCCGGCGTACATTGTCACGTGCAGCATGCATCCCAGGATTTCCAGAAACAAGTTTCTACCATTATTGCTTGGCGATTAATCTGGTACTGCTAAGAATCGCCAGCAATAATGGTAGAAAGAAAAGAGAATGGAGCGAAATAAAAAGATAGAAGACATTGCTCGTTGTCTTAACATGAATCGTTCAACCATCTGGATTATAAAGAACGCTGTATTGTAATATACTGTGTATAGCCAATTGTATTAGTACCCTAGTACCTACACAATGTTTGTTAAACTTACGAACAAATTAGACTTATGAATAAGCTCTCTGAACGAAACTTGTTTGTATGTTGGGGACTTGCTGTATTCTAGAAAGCAATGTACATTTTCACACACCTTGAACCCGTATCAGCTGCTTTAACGGTCATGGTACACCTGTTAACCATTAAAGCTAAAGCAAATAACTCTCTTAGGACAGAGAATTGTCAATGTGTAAGAAGCAGGCTGCTTAGATAATCACCTTATTTAATTTCAGTACCACATTGACACAAATCCTCACGTAGTCAGAGGTGCAAACGGTGTGTTACGCAGCGAGTAACAAGCTCCTAATTAATAACCTCTTCATCACTCAATGTTTCCATATCAACACCCGTGATCCGATTCTCTTTAGATTTATTTAGGTATACTGTGCACACAGCTATGGACATGCACAGATCATTCCTTTCTACTGAGGACTGACACTCAGCAAGCATACAAAGCAATAATGGATAAAAAGGGGATTAAATGAAACATACTGCCATTGTCACGCTAAAGGCCAAATGTTGGCCTAGAAGCAGATGGATGAAATCGAGCCATTACACTTCATCCCTGGAAGGCTTTCTCCTTTTCTTCACTGCCATTCTCATAGACTGTGACTCTTTCCACATCATTATAGCGATTATGTCCCTTTCTTGGATATCACAGCATATATATAGCTGCGATTTTCCAATACATGATTAAATTCCGAGTTGAAGTCGATACTATCTGCTTTGGCTTCAAATGAGAAAATATGACCTTGAGGATATAATGCATACCTTAGTGGAATCAGTAATAATATACTTCTATTAGTAGTGTGCACATTTATTCAAGTACCCAATTGGGGAAAGGACAGTATTTAAATACAGAAACCACTATTCAGGTACCTGTTCTGCCCTACATCCAGAGGCGTTCAAGCCAAACCGTGACTTTTGATTGTGCAGAATAACAGAGAACAAGTTCTTAATGTAAAAAACTACCATTTTCAAATATTTGTCACATTTAAATGATTGAGATCATCAAAAAACTAAAAAAAAAATGATTTAATTTACTATAGGAAAAAAGCTGTCCAATCCTACCTGGCCCTATGTGAAAAATAACCCAGAACATCATCTAAAGTAACAGCAGGCATCACTTGCCTTAGTCAAGGTCAGTGTTCATGATTCAACAATAAGAAAGAGACTGAACAAAAATGCTTGATTGTAGTTGTTGTCAACAAGGGTGGCACAACTAGTTATTTGGTTTAGAGAGCAATTACATTTTCAACATAGAGCCGAAGTTCATCGGAGAGTTCCAAGGTGAAAGCCACTGTGCCCAAACAGAACACAACGGCTCGTCTCACATTTGGCAAAAAACAATTATTCTCCCCCAGACTTTTGTCTCATCAGTCCACGGAATATTTACCTAAAAAGTTAATCTTTGTCAAAAGTGTGTGTCCTTTTACATCTGCCGTAAAACTAAGCATGTCATATGCAACATGGTGGTGGTGGTGGTAGCGTGATGATATGGGGCTGCTTTGCAGCTTCAGGCCCTGGACGACTTGCCATGATTGGAGCTTGTGATCTCAAGCTCAAGCTGACTTGAGTTATGCAGCAGGACAATGATCTGAAATAACACACCAGTAAGTACATCTTTGGTTGGCTAAACAAAACAAAACAGGTTTTGGAATGGCCTAGTCAAAGTCCGGACTTGAATCCTATTGAGATGCTGCGGCATGACCCTAAACAGGGCGTTCATGCTTGAAAGCCCTCCAATGTGGACGAATTAAAACAATTCCACAAATATGATTTGACCAAAATTCCTCCACACCGATGGGAAAGACTCATTGGCAGTCATCGCAAATGCTTGACTGCAGTTGCTGCCAACAAGAGTGGCACAACCAGTTATTGGGTTCAGGGAGCAATTACTTTTTCACATAGAGCCAGAGAGGTTTGGACAGCTTTTTTCTCCTTAATAGATCAAATAATAATTTAAAAAGTGCATTCTATTTACTCAGGTTAATTTTGTATAATATTTTAATTTGTTTGATGATCTGAATCATTTAAATATCAGAATATCATTAAAAATAAAATAAAAAATCAGGATCGTAATCCTCTGCTACACTAATGCACTTATCCCAGCATTTCGGTAGTGCTTGCATACCTTCTAAGCAGAAAGTTATCTCCTGCATCACGTCTGAAACACTGGCCTCCCAGGAACTCCTACAATGTTCCAAACATGTGGAAATGGCTTGGAGCAAGGACAGGACTATATGGCGGATATGGCAATAACTTCCAGACTTGTTCCCATAATATGCAAGTGGTGCTTATGAACGATTGTGTGTACAGTACAGTTCCCACAGACCGATACATCTTTTCTGCAAGCTGGGACAAGTAATCTGTCGATTTTCAAGGATCAGTGGGCTCCGAGCCACCCCGACCAGGATCGTTCCTCACAGACATACAGTCTTCTTCGAATGTTTTACTGCTGCTAAGAGTCTCCTCAGTTTACTATGCTTGAAGTCTTCTGTAAATGTCAGTCAGTTTTATACCTTCGTTCACGAGAAAAGTCTCGGTTTGACTTGAGCGCCTGTTGTATTAAAAAGTGAAGCAAGGGCTGGGAATATTTTGCAGAACAGAGCAGCACTATTGTTGTGTGCAAGTTGAAGGTATGCATCAGGCAAAATAAATCTTAGGTGCAGGCTGGTCTCACTCATGCTGGCGGACATGAAGGCAGCAGTACATGATATTTCATCCATTCATCCTCAGTAACCAATTTATCACAGTCAGGGAGCTGGATCCAGAACCTTTCCCGAGTGTAAGACAGGAATACACAATGATGGGACTATAGTCCATCTCACAGCACGAAGCCAACACGCATTTTCAATTTTTCTTAGTCTGAAACTTTTTTTGTGAGGTAGGAGAAAACCAAGAGAACCTGGAAAAAAAAAGTCCACATGGACAGACAGAAAGCTGAGCTCAGCTGTGACAACATGCCACCCAGACTAGTTATTACTGTAGGTAAAGAAAAACACACACATGAGACCATGCTGTTATGCAAAAAAATAATGCGTGCTAATACCCAGGAGGTCATCATAGCATTATTATAACAAGTGTTACAGCTATAATAAACACTCTTTCCCGCACCAGCCACTCCCTTTTGCTCTTCTCTCACTCTTAAAAAAGTAGCCTGATTTAAAAAATAAATAAATAAAATCAGAAAGCATAAACTCCTCTTTCCTGAAGACTTTTCTGCACTAATAAACTTTGCAAAGCTCTGAGACTTTTAAAAACACGTACAAACAAGACTTAATTCATAACTGCATATAATTTCATGTTAAATAATGTACTTAAACAAAACATTACCACATCAATAATTATACAGTCTACTTCATTATTTAACATTTTTTTATCTGTTTACTATACTGCATGAACAGAATGCGTGCAGTAATATAACTTATTGTTCATGTTATGCGCCCCTTCCAATCGAACAGATTTGAGAAATGCATTGTACTATGTGAACTAAAACTAAATAAATAAATAAATAAGTTTTGCACGTGATTTGTTTTATTTTCTGTCCATCTTTGATATTCTTTGATATATATCTTTGATATGTTTGTGGATGCTGACTGATCCAATATACCTGTACGTGTGACTCTCATGGACTCAGCAGACTATCTGACACAGCTATCTTAATGTATAAACATGGATGTGGCATGTGACGTATTTAAATGCGAGTGCCAAGTAAAGCTTCTGACTAGCTATGTCAAATATCGGACCAGAAAAACTTCGAGAGCGGTGCTCATTCAAGAAAAAGCTTGTGATCAGGAATTATTAAAATGCTTCTGCATCTTTCAGATGTGTGTGTGTGTGTGTGTGTGTGTGTGTGTGTGTGTTTGTGTGTGTGTGCACTCGTGTGTATGTTCGTGTGATTTGCAGGCCTCGCCGAGGCCAAAGAAGCAGCTGTTACTTTGATGTTGTTTTTAAGCTCTTATTGTTAATGTTTCTGTAAACAGGTTTTCTTTTTGTAATACAGGTTGGAATCTTATAATTATAAGTCATTGTGTGTGTGTGGTTGCTATTATATGAAAGCATTGTTAAAACGTAATACACAAATCTTGTTGTAACGAAAACTTGAATCAGATTTATTATTATTCTTTCATTGCAGCAATGCGCTTGTGTGTTATTAAAGGTGATTAGATTTATTGTGAGACTCTATTATGGGGACTACGAAACCTTTCATCCCCAGCGATTAACGGCAGGTTAAGGAGGTATTGGCAAAGTTTCCATTCGATCCATCCATCCATTATCTATAAGTCTTATCCTGTGTAGGGTAGTGCTGAGATATCCCCGGTTACTTACAGTAGGACATACTGTAAGCCAGGGTACAGCAGGGAAACCATGATGCACAGGGAGAACATGAAACATGCTCACAGACTGGAGGTGAGGTTTAAACCCTCATCCCTTGAGGTGCGATGCAACCGAGCTAAGTACTAACCCAGCACGCAGCCCCATTCGATAGAACGACATTAAAAGTCCTAACCTACAATAGACACACATCAGTGGCACTGCAATTGTAACCACTGCAACTGTAAAGTCCTTTGAAATATTGAGCTGACATCCACTAAATCGTTACTGTAAATTCAATATTTTCATTATTTCCAATATACTGTGTGAGACCAGAGGAAAATTTCAGTGTGTCTAGTACGGGCATCGGCATCCCTCGCAATGAGATTAGTGGCTGGAGGGTGATACTGAGGGAACTTACTTTACAAGCCACAGAAACCCGATCCTGTCCGATATCATCAAAGCTGCTCTATATTTTTAGGCCTCATGTTACAGTCGAGCCTGATATGTCTAAAAAGGTAGAATTATCAGCACATCTGGTACTAGGTAACCCTTGGCATTTGATTATGCAGCTGTGGGTTTCAACAGGACAGCAGGTGACTTATCAGATGAGACATCAGATGAGACATCACTACTTGTTGCCTGGGGACAGTACAGTCAATATAATACAGTAGGTTTACAAAATTGTACGTTTCTGTGACTAACGAAAACTGGAGATAAATAATGTCAGATCTGTTTTCAGTTTTTATCTTTAGTGTGATGTAGAAATCACATCAATTGGCGACAAAAACAAACTTTTTACAGCAAACTGCCTGGTTGCACAAGTGTGTAGTCCACGTTTATAAAATGGCATGTGACCGTGTTCAGAACTGACTCATATATCAAAGTAACTGCATCACATCGATCATCGACAAAGTGATTTTGATCAACAAGAAATAAAGATTAACCGTTTTTGTAGGGTTTTCCTTTTCTTCTCTTTTCTTTTTTTAACATTTTCTTGATTTCATCTGGGAGCAAAAAGCATAAACAGTGTTAATGATACCTCACTAACGAACGGATGGAGTAAGGTACAAAATAATTTCCCCATTACGTTAAAATGGATGTACCATGGAAAACCGGGAACGCCATCATCAAGCACTAAAGAAAATGAGAAACCACCGCAACTTTACCAAGAAAAGGACATCCAGCAAAAAAAAAAAAAAAGATGAAAAGAGAAGATGAAAACTTGACGCTGCCATGACACCCATGACATTAAAAGAGCTGCAGGAAGATCAGGCACGTACTGGTTAATCCGTCCAAGTGACAGAAATCTCATATATACTTCAGATGTCTGGATGGCAAGATAGGATGTCTACACAGAAGTGCTTTCTCAAGGAAAATGTGTGATATGGTCTGATGAGACAAACATTCAAACATAATTTTGAATGACATGTTTTGCATAAAAAAAAAACAAGACAGCTTTCACCAAAATAATTCCATACTCAATACCTATGGAGAAGCTTGGGTGTGACAGCATCTTACTACAGTATAGAGGCACCATATATCTATAAATTCTTACGAAATCCTGTGGGATTACTTGAAGAGCTGTCAACAGGAAAACGCTTCACAATTTCATAGATGAACACTTTTGCAAGGAACAGTGAAATCAAGATTAGACTCTTAGACAAAAAGATCTAATCTTGTACTATAAGCAAGAAGGGCAAAAACAAAGAAGGGGGGCAAAATCTGACTTAGCAAGTCCTAGCAAGTGAAAATATCTTATATAGAGTAAAATGTGTGTACTACTTTCTTTAATAAAATGTTAAACTAGTAAAACAACTAATAAAAACATTTTAGCACATTATTAAAACCTGAAGTGAAAGTGGTGAATTGGGAAAGACTTTGTGGCCTGGATCACTTAAACACTTGAAGTTGCATCATAAATAAATAACAGTAGAAATAAAAGCCATGTTTAATAGAGAAAGTAAGAGCACACACACACACACACACACACACACACACACACACACACACACACACACACACACACACACAGATTGGACTTTAACGAATTGGAACAAGGCCCTGTGGTCAGATGAGTTTGGATTGACCCTATTCCTGGGTGGTGGGCATGTCAAAGTAAGAAGGGAGGCGCATGAAGCAATGCACCCATCATGCATAGTGCCCACTGTACAAGTCTCTAGAGGCAGTGTTATGATCAGGGGTTGATTCATTTGGTCTGGTTTTTGTCTGTACATTGGTCAGAACTCATACATTTAAGGTCCTGAAAAAAATTTTCTCAGAAAAATCTGTCTATATGTCTGTCTGTCTGTCTGTCTGTCTGTCTGTCCGTCCAGCCGAATTTGTCACAGTATCACACAAAACTGGCTGGACAGAATTGAATGAAACAGTGCCAGTCTTTCGGTATTTGCCTGAAGTTAAATCTGCACTATAAATGAAAACAAAACGTTAAGTAAAAGGGACATTATGAGGAGTTATGTGCAAGATTATGTCACAGGATTTAGCACCTTTTTTAGACAAAGATAGCGCTTTTGCCCTGAAATGGGCATGGCTATACAAGTCACTCAACAGAGTCAATCAACGTGATAGTTTACTGTATATACACAGAGAATGTGGAAGACACAGAAACTACCGTAATGCACCTACAAACCGCCCAAATCCTCACAAAACACAAATAAACGTACAACACAGCATGGCTTCCAAAAAAAAAAAGGGCAAGTAGACTATGAAAACTGAACATTCAAACATGACTGGACAGATCGTGTAAAATACCAAAATCAAAAGGACACTGTTACGCCTTAAAAACAAAATGTTGAGTAAAAGCGTTATGGACTTGTGAACAGTTATGTGCTGGATTTAATAATCTACTTTAAAATATGCTATTAATAAGCTACTTGCTCAATCTAAACAAACACCTGCACCAAAAGTTATTAACTAGAAAAGCTAAACTGAATATTTTTACGGGGAATACTAAAGTTACTTAAATAACAGTGCTGAATTGGTATAAGTGAATTTTAATGCACTGGAGTCGTTTTAAGACAAAACTTTATCCTTATTCGATCTACTTTTTCGATTTCTTATCTGTGATTCACTCTCCAAATACGGAACAGGGAGTGTATTTGGCTGACGAGGGAAGAAGTACAATTTAGTGTAAAAAAAAAAAAAGGCATAAACATAAACTTCTATATCCTTGTAACAAGATGAAATGACTGTATTCAAAATGCGCCAGGAACTAGGTAGATTTTGTACTATTTCCAGTGGAAACCAATACCAAACAACCTGTTGTGAACTTACAATTACAGGGAGTGTATTTGGCTCATGACAAAAGAAGTACAACTTAGCGTAAACAAGGTGTAAATTACTCAACCTTACAAAATTGTATTTCTTTGTACAGTATTAATAAGTTAGGCAGAGAGTTCTTCCATACAAAAAGACAGGCAGACATGTCCTGCATGTGAGCTTCAACCTGAAATAATAATATCACTGATTACATTACAGCTGATCAAATTTTTAGCTTTACCCTTTTAAATATTTCTACAAAGTCTTTTTTCGTCAATGTCGCGTACTAATGCTAGTTCATACTATAATTACCAGCAGCAGGTTATCATTTTTTGAAGCTAAATGTTAACAAATTTTTTTACAGAGAATTATGACAAATCTCTTGTAAATGAGAAAGTTAAAAATAAAATCACAAGTACCTCATCCGAGCAGAAATCTCATTAGAATCCAAATGGAGCAAATGCCATGTGCAGATTTTAAACTCGCATTTAAGCACTGACTCATTTCATTCACACCAATAGGACAAAAACCTCATTCAGTCCTTAATTTCCATAAAGTTCTTTAAACTAAGATATGATCCTGTGGTTGCCATCTTAACCATGATATGCTGATCAACTACACATTGACAAAAAAAACCAAACAAACAAAAAAACAAAGTCTAGTGGGATAAATATTCTCTTATCTGTCATTATTACAAACTGCTTAATGCGTCTTCCATCTCATAATCACACACTTGTTTCAGCTTCTATGAATTCTAATTATCAAGCTGTTGATTTTCGATTTATTCACATAACTCATCTAAGCCTAATATTTGCTGCTTTTCACATCCTCCTCTCACTCATCACTATAGTACAAGTAAAAGCCATTTCAAAAACAAAAGGCCTAAAAGGCTTGGATTCAGATTTATTTCATAATATTTTATGATCATTTTGAATTTTATAGCATTACTATACTATAGCAGCTCCTTGAATATAAAAGAACTTGTGTGTGCTGCTTTGCAATTTACTGAAATTCATGTACTGAAACATGATGAAAACAACCATTTGGCTTAAAAATCTGTTGCTAACTCTTATTTAACAGGGCTTCATAGCATTCTTAGGGCCTGACACTTGGTAATAGGATAAGAAGATTCTTTAGATCAAGACTATAATGCACATAATCGCTTTTGTAAATTGCTCCAGATAAGGACTGCCAAATACTATAAATGCACATGTAAATGTAATAAAGACTGAACCTTGTAGAGGTTCATAGTTATAAGTCAACTGTAACTACTAATACATGCCAAATATACATACAAAGTCATAAAGTGGGGAATATTGATGACACTTAATACATTTTGTTTAAAACATTCACTAATGGATATAATGTACACCAAAATAGTGAGACAAAAGTAAAATTCCATATCTTAATGACATTTTCAAACATTTTTAATAATGACTATGATGATAATAATTTATTGTATAACAATAAACATTTAATATGAAGTCCTTTATTTTTCAAAAACCTGTTGAATCCAGAGTCATCCAGAGTCAAAAAGACTTTTTGTCATTCACTCAATCCAAAACAATTGATTATTTCTTAAAGATTACGCACAGAAGACGGTTTCTTGACCACTACCTGCCTGCTTCACTATTGTCCAACATGTCTCATTGCCTTTACGTCTGGAGATGATCCAGGCCATGGCTCCAGAAGCTGAGTACCACTGTTACATATGTTTTTCAGTCAATTAGCACAATTCTTTAGCCTCATAATCTATAACTGATTTGTAAAATGACATGTTTCATGCACAATAACACTGTAATACATGGCAAGTGTTGTCCTAACATTTTTGGCCACCACTACAAAAGAACATTACAAATGTCTGTCCCCAGATCATATTGAATATGCTGTCTGGGGTGGAGAATGATTTGTTTCTGATTTGTTCGCTACCTCGTTGGCAATAATAGATAACTTGTGATCATTAGAAAACAAATGTAATTGATTTATTATTCTGGAGAAACTAAATGTTATGTGGGCCATGAAGTCATCATCAGGCTTCCTTGATATATTGTATTTTAAATAGGGCCGGGACTTTAACGTTCCGCGGTGCAAAAATAAATGCGATTAAAATGCGTTAAAAAATTTAACGCGTTATTTTTTGTGTAATTAATT
>JAQMYL010000003.1:20498065-20509709 GCA_030014365.1 Clarias pachynema | reverse complement strand
TATCACCTAGGGTGATATAAAATAAGGTCAAATATTTATATGCGATTTAAATGCGATTAATTTCGATTAATTAATTAAAAAGCCTCTAATTAATTAGATTAATTTTTTTAATCGAGTCCCGGCCCTAATTTTAAAATCTAGCTGAAGTACCTGTTCGTTGATGGGAAAATAGTTTGTAGAAATAGTTAAAAGGGAAAAGCTAAAAATAAGCTGATCAGCTTCATTTAATCAATGATATTATTATTAATAAAGATGAACCCCTACATTTTTTTAAACTAAGTTTACAAAATTTTGTTTTTTTGTGACAACGTTATATACTACTGGTTTCCAATAGATTGGTGGCTAAATATTAGGAAATTGGAAAAAAAAAATTACCTAGTTCATAACAAGATTTTGAATCTACTGTCATTTCATTTTATTACAATCAATGCAAAATATAAAAGAGTATATAGAAAAGTTTATGTTGTACTTCTTTTGTCATCAGCCAAATATACTCCCTGTTCAGTAATCAGGGAGTGAATCACAAATGAGAAATCGAAAAAATAACTTTGGATAAAGATTAAGTTTGTCTTTAAATAAACTTAATTGTGTTAAAATTCACTTATACCACCTCAATTATTAAGTAATCGCTGTAAAATTATTCAGTTAAGCTTTTCTAATTAATATCTATTGATGCAGGTGTTTGTTTACAGTGAGCAAGTGGCTTATTAGTTGCTTATTTTAAAATAGATTATTAAATCCAACACATAACTGTTCATATCATTTTTACACAACATTTTACAGTAATTTCAATTATGGTGCTGGTTAAACTTCAGGCAGATATCCAAGTACTGCAAAAGTTTCATTAAATTCGGTCCAGACAATTTTGCATGATGCTGGGAAATAATCTGGCACATAACTGCTCATAAATGTACTTCTACTTAACATTTTGATTTCATTTATGACACAGGTTTAACTTTAGGCAAATACCGCAATAATGCCAAAGTGACAAAATCTGGCTGGACAGATCAGTTTCGGGTCCCCCAATGTATGAAACATAAAAATATCATTAAAAGAGTTCTGACCAATGTGCAGACAAAACCTCTCTTTTATTTATATAGATAAAATAAAATAAAGTTTTTGAAAAATGGCTGGGGAATTGGCAATGTCAGGCAGGAAAGTGATCAAGCTATCAGCAAACAAGCACAAACTACAGTAGGCTTTTGTCAAAGCACTAATGAAAACAGACAGGGAACAAAGCACGGACTCGTCATGGACGCGATATCAGAGCGAGTCGTGGAGTAACAAAGACTCCAGTTTGTTTAAAGGAAGTAGCGTTACTGCATACAGGTGAGTGTCATTATTATTCACATGACTGAACAGGGATAGGAAATTATATGGGGGTCATGTAATGAGGCTGTATGTTATGGTTAACATGAGACTTAGTCTCCAACTGGGGGTTGTAAAACGTTTAAGGGCTTCTGTAGTTTTGGTAGTGTCCCTGTGGGAAAACCCTGTAGGCAAAGATATCATCAACGTGATTGTATTTCTTTTTCCAATTGATTCTGTATTGCCTTCAAAACAATAAATGCTATTTTTGTGACACTTCATTCCTGTAATGTGTACAGTATATAGCCTCAGATCCCAAGAGCTCGGATATTGAACTGAAGCACTCAGAGTGCTGTGG
The DNA here is from genome assembly GCA_030014365.1 of Clarias pachynema. Lineage (NCBI taxonomy): Eukaryota > Metazoa > Chordata > Actinopteri > Siluriformes > Clariidae > Clarias > Clarias pachynema. The sequence continues at coordinate 20,508,043 of JAQMYL010000003.1, read as the reverse complement.
TGTACGTGAGGTATGCTACGCTACGCTCTACACATCAATTAGTTGGTTAAAGAAAAAAGACAGTGACAGCAATCTATTCTGTGAACTCTATACTCACCTCCTACAATTTTCTCCCCGGTGTCACATGATCTATTAAGCACTCTCATTTAAATTGCTGGAATAATCAAATATTTAAACACATTGAGTCTGACCGAAGCTAGTGCAGTGTGCAGACCAATGCACTGGCCACTACAGAAATACCATATTACCTACTTTTGCTCGCACAACAGCCACAATTTATCATGCCATTGATTTCACATGGTGCAAGAAAAATTCAATTGAGATTCTGTTCCATGCTAATGTGATTACATCAGTTTAGTTGCTGAATATTTGTCAGTTGCACATGCATGATGCAAATGTGCTCCAGGCAACTTATTGGATTCAGATACAGTGATTAAGGAGACCATTGCAGTACACTGACCTCACCAAATTCAGTTTAAATGAGCCAGTAGCCTCAGATTCCTGCTTCTGGCGGGTTGTAGCCGACCCGCCTTAAGTGCATTCTGAAATCCTATTCTGCTCACCGTGGCTGTAAACAGTGATTATTCATTTATTATGACTATATATTGGCTTTTCTGTGGGATTGGACCAGACAGGCTAGCCTTTGCTCCCCAAGGCATGATGCTGTCACTAGTTTACTGGTACATAATTGATAATCAATGTTATTTAATTCACCTTGTGCTAGTGTTAGGGGCTGATTGGTCTCGGAGCCAATCCTAGAGCGCAAAAGTGTTAGATCACACCTCTCCAGCAGGCAATAATTAATTTTAATTGATAGGTTTTGGTCTGATTTGTCTTGTCTCTTGGTATTCCCCAAGGATTAATTCTTGGTCCGGTGTTATGATATTGCCTCTTGGCAATATCATCGGATGGCAGGGCAGGCAGTTTCATTGCTATACTGATGATACTCAGATTTACATATATACCAACACCTCACAAACATTGTTTGCTTTTATAGTTAACTGTTTTATGTTGTACTATGCTTTAATCACTACTATGACGATATGTTTTTGTATTTTTGTATAAATGTGCAGTGTCCTTGGGTACCATGAAAGGCATCTATAAATAAAATAGTATTGTTATTTTGCTCTGACTGCGTTCAACAGCAAGGTATTTTTTCTCGCAAAACTGTCGCTTACTGGATATTTTGTACCCCATTCTGTTTAAACACTAGCAACTTTTATACTTGTGTGTAAAAATCCCAGGAGCTCAGCAGTTTCTGAAATACTCAAACTAGCCCTTGGGGCACCAACGACCATGCCGCAGTCAAAGTCATGGAGATCACAAGTTTTTCCCCATTCTGAAGCCATCATAAACTGAAACTCTTAATGTGTATCTGCAAAATTTGAAGTATTGCTGGTAGATGATTGGTTGATTGGCCAGATGTTTATAATAAAGTGATCCTTGACTGTAGACTTAGGCTGTGTTGCATAATATGATATAAAACTCACAAGTATACTGTACAATGTTTAATCCAATTTTTGTGCCTCCTTAATGAGGAGCTCAACAGAAGCCAGATTTGTACCTTGGCAACCAAACACAACCTGCGACAATTCTGGCAGTGTTGGAAATACACAACAAATACAGGAGTGGCAATTTCAAAACCTGCTAATTCACCAGAAAAAAAAATCTTAATGCCATAAGCGCACTATAAATCGTTTCTAGATGAACACAGAATGATATACACTCAAGGTACTCCATCACTATAAGTCATTAATTATATCATCTGACAATTTTATGTGCCAAAGTTAATGAAGCAGAGATTGTCACCTTCTTTTTCAGTTATCAACCAATCTATAAAAGTTAACCACTTAAATGTTTGTTGATTAATACATTTATTTTCAAGCCTATTTTTCAGGGTCTAGTACCATTTATTCAGGATATGGAGTTAAAAATCATATTTAAAAAATAATAATAATTTATGAGAGTGAGTATGCAAAGCTTGTCATGACTCTAGGAAAACAATGAAAGGGGTCAAGCAATTAATAAACAGGCATGTAAATCGAAGAAGGTCAAACAAGCATAGAATTATGACAAAGACAATTAAAGCAAACAAGTACACAAAAACTACCTTAGTACAAGTGCAGGCACGTTGCTGCCACAATAAAAAACATTAATTGATTTTCATTAGGTGTACATAGTCAGAAGACTGGTGAATGAGAAATGTGGATGGGGCTGATGGAGTGTGACGATTGGTCATTGATGAAAGAATACAGCTGATCTGGTGATAATAATGGGTCAAGTAGTTCAAACTATTGCTGTAGTGGTTAGCACTGTCGCCTTACACCTCCAGGGTCCGGGTTCGATTCCCAGCCAGACTCGATTCCCCGAGTTTGCATGTTCTCCCCGTGCTTGGTGGTTTTCTCCGGGTACTCCGGTTTCCTCCCACAGTGCAAAGACCTGCAGATTAGGCTAATTAGCGTCCCCAAATTGTCCGTAGTGTGTGTATGCCCTCTGATGGATTGTCCAGGGTGTACCCCACCTCATGCCCCAAGTCTCCTGGGCCCCCACGACCTTGTATACAGGATTAAGCGATATAAAAGATGAGTGAGTGAGTGAGTAATGTGCATGATTATTGGTATAAATGCACAGTATATAAACAACTTGGACAAGGTAAATAAATGAAAAAAAAAATTTGGGGGGGGGGGTTCCCCCATTCACTCCCTAAGTTAGTCGTATCCAATTCCTACTACCACTACAAGGCTACTACCACTCAGTCAGGAGGGCCGAAGACTATCATGTGTTTCCTCCGAACCACGTGATGCCAGCCGACCCCATCTTTTCGAACTGCTCGCTCACGCACCGTTGGGGGTGGCATAACACAGCGCTATCTGCTTCTTCCGCTTGCGTGAGCTCACAGACGCCCCTGATTGGTTTTAGAGCCATAATTAATGTAAAAACGCTTATTGCCTCTCATCCCTCCCCTCTGAGAGAGCTCGACCAATCAGCTCTCTCTAGGCCTCTGGCTGCGAGAGGTTACAGCATCACGTGGGAATCAAACTCACGATCTCCGGATGACGAGGGTGAATATTCTAAGTAACAAACAATGAACAAGAACAGCCTGACAGACTCATCAAAAAGTACCAAGAACCCTTCCTGTAGGTGCACAACTTTTTTTTAATATTAGGTTTCTTCATACTGTATGTCAGGACTACTACACAGGATAAACATAATAAAACAAAGATAGTGTATATTTTACATCTAAACATTTAATTAACTTTAGCCTTCACGATAAATCTAAGGACTATGATGCAGTCCCAGAGGGTAGATGTGGCTGACGGGTAGCTGTGTCAGCCTGCAAGTACGTAGGAATGAGCGTGAGTTAGACTTGGAGCTGATTGACTTAACTGAGTCATCACAGTCTGCACTCTCCTTCAAGCCTAGATCTATATGAGCCTGGAAACATCCTTTCTCCAAGTCCCTTTTGCAGATTAAGGCATTCGAACCGTAAAAGGAGTAATTGCTTACGAGACAAATCCAAGGTTGCCTATTTTAACACTCAGCTCGTTAGCTTAATTACTTACAGAATGACACGCTCATGGGAGCGAAAGGACAGAACAAAGCTACGTCGATTTCTTTCCCCCTTGAGAGAACTTTCTAAGAACTTTAACCACATGGGGACATTTTTTTAGGAGTGGGACAATGTGGGAGACTGGAACAGAGCTCAAACAGGCACAGAGACCAGCTCAGATGGCTAACCATCCACCCCCACTCCTCCCACCCTGCAAAAAACCAACAGCTTGCTCTGAATCACCTCTAACATACACCCTAATCAATCTGACATACAGTTGTAAAGACTGATAACTGCACAATTTCAGCCAAGGATGCAAAACAGATTGGCAGACATTTAAATAACACCTCAAAAACAGATGAATCGGTGTCGGCGGAGCACCGTGCCCTTCACTATAAGCTGTCTTCCGGTGCTACACATATTAAAATTGCTCGGAATATAAAATATCGGAACACAGAGGATGGAAGTAAAATGAGTCTGGGTTAAGTGAAGCATGTGTCAGGTAGATGTGAAGAGAACGGAAGCACACCACAGCTGTGTCACTGGAGGCAGTGTTTCCTGAGCTGACAGAGACAGACACACTTGCCTCCTGTTCACTGACCATACCGTATGTTGAAGTTCGAGATGTCAGTCAGGTTCATTATTGTTTCAGTGACTGAAGAGGTTCTACACCTTAGAGAGATTCCCCAACTATCATATGGAGATGCTGTGCATCCAGGCGTGACAACTAAAAATAGGATTCAAATTCAAGGATGTCCATTTCACCACTCAGCTCATTAGCTTATGTATTTACTGAATGACACACTCATGGGAGGACCAATCAAAGATTTTTCGATTTCTTCTCTCTCTGAACTTTAAACATTTGAGGACATTTATTAATGAGCGGGGCACTGCGGAAAATTGGAACAGGGCTCAAACTGGCACTGAGACCGTCACAAATGGCTAAACATCCACTCCCACCCCTCCCACCCTATGACCTACAACCAATTCGACATAGCAAGAATTGACAACTGGACAATACACATTGAGATGTTTTTTTTATGCAAAACTTAACTTTTTATGCGTACATTAACTTTCACACCAGAGATCCCTCATCTTTGGGGGACAAAAAAAGACCTGTTATGCAACGAGCATTGATCTTTCCTTTCATCAAAATACATCATACTTAAATCTCTCACAGGAATCAAAAGAAGCTGGGATTCTATCTGCTTTGAGGTTTTCATATAGCCTATAGTTTCCACCAAAAACATTGAGCTTTAATATTGCAGTGGAATATTTAATATTTTGATATATCAAAATTATATATTTGATAACACATTATATTTCACCAAAAGTGAAAAAATGAATGATATTAACATGTTCCATGTTATGATAATGATATTAATGATATTAACATGTTTTTTTTTATTTTTTTTTTACATATACTGTACAGTACATTACTGCACAGTGAAATTCTTTAATCTTTGCATATTCCAGCTTTGTCAGTCGGCTGGGGTGAGAGCACTGGGTCAACGATTATCGGCGCCCCTGGAGCAGACAGGCTTAAGGGCCTTGCTCAAGGGCCCAACACCGGCAACGTGGCGGTGCTGGGGCTCAAACCAGCAACCTTCCGATCAGTAACTCTGAGCCTTTGCACACTGAGCCACCACTGCCTATTTAAACAGTGCACAAACATTTAGAGAACATTTTAGGGAAATGGCAGAAATCCATAAAGCTAAGGATTGCCATCGTGATGTACATCTTCTAACACGCATGTAAAGAGATCACACAGATTTCTATCCATTCTATACAGCATAACAGCACTGGGACGTATAGATAAACTATAAATCACTCTGTGTCACAGGTTTGCTAACAATCACATCGGATGATTACATCGGTTGACAGCTAAGTCGCCCGGAATTGCCTTTGAACCATTCGTGTTTGCTCTGTTCTCGGCTAACACAAGCTACAAAGCTAACTAGCTTCTAACACAAGGATGAATCAGAAATCCTTCTTTATCTTCTGATGAAGGGCTATTGTATATATTTTGGATTTATATATTTTGTCAATCGTCCTGAGAAAGTACATACTGTAGTACCAGTAAGAATTTAAAACTCCTTTCTCCCCTTTTGATCACCCCTTTCACCAGTCGTGGAAGGATATGTACTGGTGTAGCAAATTAACTGGTTAAATAAACAAACTAAATTAGAATCTGTTGACAAGAAATTGCATTTGTCGAACTGTTCCATAAAAGCTTCAAGCAATATCACACTAGAAGTCATGCTGTTGCACTGAATATCAGAAGATATAACAGCTGTGCTGATATTTGGTACAATACCATGACTTCTGGTGTTATATTGCTTAATTATAATACAATAAAAACATACAGTTTTTTTTTTTTTTTTTCATTAAAGCGATGGAATAGTTCAAGCAGGGCATACTAAAAAAAATATGTGCTAAGAAAGAAAAGACTAATAAATTAATTAAAAAATAAAAATATATTACATGCCACTTAAAGTCTAGTGCAGTAACTTTGATGTGTTAAGAAATTTAAATGATCTATAAACTATTTCCTGCTTAAATTAAACATCAATCATAAATGATGACAAATTACTATAAATATTTGCCAGATATAAAAAAGAATACTGCATAACACTGACATTTTCTGATTCTCTGGCTGCCAAAATGCATTACAAAGCTCATTAATTACAACCTTTTAAAAATGACAAAAATAATCATGATCACGGTGCACAAACAGGACATAAGATCACAGCACTGTATACGTTTAATGATTTTGAGCAGCGGTGCAGAATATACAATACAGACTAAATGACACAGAGTTCACACACAAGCATGATTTTTTTTTAAAGGGGTGAAAAATTGGTTTCTCTGCAAAGCACAATCTGTCAGGTGTGTTTTTAACAACTAACTATATACTGCGGGAGAATTATGTTCCTGACAGCTTTATCTAGCTAATCTGCTTCGTACCAGCTCCAACTGTGAAAAATCATTTCACAACTAGATTTAAAACATAAATATTACCTACATTTGTTCTACTCTATGTGTACGTGTATGTCAATGGTGCTTGTTTATTTATGGTCATAAAAATAGCAATATAGTGCAAATGGATAACATCTGCACTCTAAAATAACAATACACCAGCGGCAACCAAAAAAGTATTCTTGCAGCAAGTCCTAGATCCTCCCTGGTGTTGTGAAAACAACGAACGAAGCATTATAACATTCCTTAGGTTAAATACTGTAGTCATCTGGTGTAAATGGGATAGCAGGGCTAAGACCTCCTACCCTCATGAGAAAAATTCTAAAATGATACTGCTAATTTTATTTTTGCTTTTTACACTTACAGTACTGTATAAAAGTCTGGAGCCACCCTTCACTTCTTTATATTAAATGTATTAAAATAATAGTATAATACTATAATCGAGGTAATAGAGATATAAACAACCTCAGCAGCAACCTCATTTCCCCTCTCTTCTGTTTCAACCACTCATCATTCAGCATTACCTGTATACTAATCACCGGACCTGATCATCTATCATCATCTGCACCTGTTTCTCACTGGTTCATGCCTTAAGCTAAATGGGTTTTTTGAATGCTTGAATGTACGTCTTGCTTGAATGAATACAGTACGTCACTGTGTCTGGTCAGATACAGGGACTGGACTGAAAATGAGAACCAAGAAGTCCTTCAGGACTTTTTTTTTCTTAGATGTCTGGTGCTGATTTCTTCCTATCACGGATTATAGATTCATGCATCAGTAATGTCATATTAAGTAATTACGCACAAAGAAATCCTTTGGAGCTTATTTGACTGCTTCTGTATCGTATCCAAAACACAATATAAGAAATGACAGAGGCGGCACACGTAACATTACAGTCGTCAGAATTGCTTCTCCCAGCCGAAAACCGTTCAGCTGCCAACCAAGTCCCAGGCAGGCGTAAAGTGGGCTTCAGGCAAACACACACACACACACACACACCCTAACCCTGTATCCTGTTGTTTGAGGAGGCATGTCTAGATTCAGTAATGTCAACATGCCTATTCAAGCCCCATTCTTTCATTTGCAGAGTGCCAGCATTAGATAGTGCTTTATTCTCCAAAACACATTCACACATAAAACAGTGTGTGTGATGCCTAAAGTACTGTATTCACAATGAAGCATCGCATGTGATTGTTTTGGCCATGGTTTATACAATGTGCTTCCTAGACATATAGTAGATGCAGGAGGAGCTCCAAACATTACCCATTTGTAAATGGCATATTTTAAAAGCTTGAACTATGTCATGAACAAATTTATGGCATTAACAAATGATTTTTTATACGTAAATTTAATCATCAAGGACTTTAAAGTACCAACAGAAAAAAATATTGTGCATAAAATAGTAAGATATCTCAGTTTAAACATGTGTTATGTTCTCTATGTTCTGTTGTAAATAGAGTGAAAATAGAGATTGACCTTCATGTGATTTGAAAATCTTTTAGTTTTTCATTTTATTCAATTTTAAAACACGCTCCAACTTTTCTGAAATTCGGGGTCAAATAAAAAACTATTCCAAGAAATACTTTTTAGGCATAATTTACTGAACATTACATATGATGATCATATTGAATTGTTGTAGTTTATTCAGCAGTCTGCATGCTATTTCACAAAACACTTGTGTAATGTGTGTAAAGTAGTCCACTATTATTTGTGGAGAATACCCTCCAAGATCTACAACACCACAGATAGTACAGAACAGAACATACATGCTGTTTTTTTATGACTAAGCTTAATTTATTAATTGGCACAGTAAGTAATTTGCAATAATAATAATAAAAAATAAAAAAAATCTAATATAAAAAATAATAAAACAAATACTGTATATCTGCCAAATCTATCTGCCAAATGCTGCAAATTTCTACCAAATATCGTACTATGTCTACAGTATACCATAATAAATGTTATAACACAATATCTGATCTCAAAGCCAAGATGCTTACTACAGTAAGTGATAAACAGGTGGTAGAGTATACAGTGTGGATACGCTAGACAATGGGATGATTCATGTCGCAGATTTTGTCACGATACTCAAATACATCGTTTATTTGTGGAATTTTGTGTTTAATATTTTCATGCTAAGGTTCACCACAAGTAATTAAACCCATGAAAAGTAATAATGCAGATAATGTCGGAGTGGCTACTATACTGTATATATACGGCCCAAAGTACAATGTGTGTTTTTGGGGGGGCTCCTAAAAGAGTCTGCTTCGCTAAGGAGGTGCATGCCACTTGGTTTTTGCAAAATGCATTGTCCATACTGTAGATTCTCATGAGATTCATACAGTAGATCTGACACCAAATCCAAATCAAATAATTACAGACACACAAAATAATAACACAATAATAACACAATAATAACACATGACATGACATGTAAAAAAAATAAAAATAAAAAATAATTTTAAAAAAAGAAAGAAAAAACACCTTGCAGATGTCCCAATCAATCATGTTACAGACATTATTGACAGAAGGTAAAGTCAGTGAGACCACTATACTATACATTCAGTTACACTGTCCTCAATCAATCAAGTTTAAGCCCCTACTCTTACTTCCCACACAAGTTGGCCCCTCCCTCTTCGGTGACATTAACAATTTTTGTTTTGCAAATGTATGACTTCCACCATTCAATCAAATATAAAATTTTAATATAATATAAAATTATTGCACTGGGACGTTTAATTATATCTTTATATATTTTATTAATTTTATCTTTTATTACAAAGCTACAAAGAGAACTAGCTTCTAACACAAGGATATCTCCCAAATGGCTCTCTAAAACCTGATCAAGGGCACTACTTGGTGTGTGGAACAAGGGATTGTACACCCTACAGTACATAGTGCACTAGCTTTCCATTTATCACCATTTGAGATTCAACCCCAGAACCCCATACGTTAACATACTCTAAAGCAGAATAAGTGGAAATATAAAGTAAATCTTTTAAGTTTCTCAGAACTGTCCACCACCTCCATGGGTTATTCTCTCCTCACCTTTTGGCTACATACAGTAGTACTGGTAAGAATGTACACCAACTTTTGGTTGCCAGTTCAGCATTAGCTTTATAGAGCAAAATAACTGCTCAAATAAGCAAACAAATCAAATACATTGATAAATATAATTTGTAGAACTGTTGTATGAACGCAGTATCACACTCGAGGTTGTGCTGCTGTAGTGAATATCAGCCGTAACAATATTCGGTACAACAAGCAATTTAAGCAGTTTCCCTCTGGGATTAATAAAGTTCTTTAAATCTTGAAACAGCATGACCGCGAGTGTGATATTTCTTGGAAACATTTCATTTAATATAATATAACTACAAACCGGATTCCAAAAAAGTTGGGACACTAAACAAATTGTGAATAAAAACTGAATACAATGATGTGGAGATGGC
>JAQMYL010000003.1:20482571-20495071 GCA_030014365.1 Clarias pachynema | reverse complement strand
CAAAGCAACTTCACAAAATTAAAAGAAAGTTTATGGAAGTGGGAATGAGTGAGAAAAAATGTGTTTAGATAATAATGAGATTGTCCTTGATGAGCAAGCCGAGGGTGTCGGCGATGGCGGCAAAGAAAAACTCCCTGAGATGGCAATAGCAAGAAACCTTGAGAGGAACCAGACTCAACAGGGAACTCATCCTCATTTGGGTGATAACGGATAACAGGAATTATATAATGACATCATGTGTGTTAGACTGCTGGAAGTTCAATATAACAGAAGTTAACATGGAGTCCAGTTCAGCACAGGGATGAGTCACCAGGTGCAGAGGGCAGAGAGGCAGTCTGGATCACGGGGAGCTCAGGAGCAGCAAAACCATCCAAACCATGGATGTAGATCCAAACCATCATGAAGCACGAACCATTGCCTTGTTCAATGGAGATCGGTACAAAGAGTGCCATTAGTAGCCAAGAGTGGTACTGCCATGCAGAACATCCAAAGTGATATTGTGACATGGTAACTGGCACTGTCATGGTAAAGACATGTCATGGGAAGGGGGAAAAGGATGCTGCATAAAGAATATTAAATGTTTATAACTATTAATATTAAATGTTTGCAAGCATTAATGCATTAATTTCCCGAGCTCTAATATAAAGTAGGTACGTTTTAATTGGACCTATATGAGACTCAATGCAGTGACATTTCAGCCAATTGGGGAAACAGTGCCCATCCTGCCTCCCCGCAAACTCTGCCTACAGTATGCCTCTGCTGACTAAAGCAACAGACAGTGCATGCTTTGGACAAGCGTGGAACAAGAATGTGGACAAAAGTCAGACATTCCACCATATGATTTATTTGCTGGGAATAAGAGAGTGAGACAAAGCCTGGGAGCCCAAAAGCACGTGTGACGACACCATTAATTTAATAATGACAAAAAATCAGATGACCCAATAACTGGCAGTTGACAATGCCTCAAAAGATGCAAGCTTCCTACATGTAAGCATAATGATATGGTTATTACTTATACAGACACAGACACAGATTAATATTTACAGTAGGCCAGCTACAACCAGCCAGTCAATCTGGATCACCTCAATACATTATCCCCTTCTTCTTTTAGTTGAGTGAAAACATTCCATCTACCAAAATATGTGAACAGAATATGTTGCATGGAAAATATATATATATTTTTTAATCTCATGCTCATCACAACCTTTTTATTTATTAATAAGGGTGAGTATGACTACAACTATACCAGTACGGATACCAGGCCTGGTCCCGGAGCACAATGTGAACAGACGTTTTAGGAATGGCCCACATCTGAAGGATATCAGCAAATACACCTGCTGTTGCTTGGCTAGTGCATGGACCTTGAAACTGCCTTGCACCTAGAGGGACTCTAGAGTATGCAGAGTAAAAGATTCTTCAATCCACTGTGCAGTTAAAATGATAAAATACACAGGGCTGACACTGCTACTACAAATATCAGTGATGAAACTCAAGGCCAAAATGTAGTGCAACAGGCTTTTTCACAACGTCAAGCAGCTTTGCTAGCAACTGAATTGTTGTTATCGTCCCTACTATGATATTACCTTGGCACAATATCCAGAGACATTTATCACAGATTGAAAACAAACAGACAGACAAAATTGTAATGTAGTTTTGGGGTGAGGTTTAGGGCTGTTGAAGTGCATTTAAGGTCAGTGAGGCAGTGTCTCTCTTTTTCAGTCTGCATAATTTTCTTTTTGTTTGTCTGGAGGACTAAAACTGATTGGAATAAATGCTAGACTATTCACTCTGTTGACTCACTGTGAAAGAAATACTAAACTACCCCGGAGTGGCAGAAAGTTAGGGTTCTCCAGAACAGGCGCACCGAGAAAGAAGGCTAGTCGACGCAATAACACTAGTATATGAGCTATCAATCAAAAGTGCACGAAAAGAGTAGTCTTTTCCTCTCCAATAAAACAGCATATGAGCAAATGAGCGCATGAATTTTGAATGATTTCTGCAGGTGCTTTAACAGACCCTCCCCCTACTGAAAGCATCCCTAATGTCTTTGATTTGAGTTTCTCAAATGTATAAAAGGTGCCCTACATACTGAGGCAACAAGTGAGAAAATGAAAGTGGGGACTTGATTGTGCAGAATAACAGTACAGAGGGTTTTTTTTCCCTCTATATAATCCCCTGCCACACTAACACACTAGCGTTTCACTAGCACTTGGATACCATCAAGGTACAAAGTTCTCTCGGTACGACGGAGCCATGGTTGGCCTGCCAGCTTCAGGTCTGAAATTCTGACCAACCAGAAACTCATTTAATCGGCCAAACATGTGAAAATGATTTGGAGCGAGGTCAGGACTGTAACGGGATGTAGACGTAACTTCCAGCCGAGTTCCTATATTGTGCAAGTGGTGTTTGTGAATGATTGAGTGTACAGTTGCCATAGACAGATGAAACTATTCTGCAAGCGACAAGTTATCTGTCGATGTTAATGGATAAGGCGTTCTTCTCACTGAATGTTTAAGGGAACACTAGCAGTGGTCTCTGAGCTACCTCGACTGTGATCGTCTTTTATGGACGTACAGTATCCTTTAAAAAAAGGTTTGCACCATTCAAAGTTTTACTGTAGCTAATAGTCTGTGCTTGATATATTCTGTAAATCATTTTTATGCCTTCTTTCACTAGACATTTCATCACAAGTCCCTTGTACAGCAAAAAAGAAACATTCTCTACATTCGAACATTCCAGTTAAGAACTTTCGAAGATATGAACATGTTATATCACAGAAGTTAGATCAGGTGTATAGCATACACGGTCACGTGCAGACTGCATCCCAGGATGTCCGGAAGCAAGCGTAAAAGCAGCGGCGATGACGCTTTGATTACGGAACTTGTTTGTATGTTGAGAACTGTTTAATTTTATTTATTTAAAGAAGGATGTTCAAAAGAGGAAAACGCAGGGAGAGAATTTGGACCCAAAACAATTGAACAGATTAATATACCTCAATGAGCCGCTACTCTCCTTAAAGAAATGCATCTGTGCAATGCAAATGCAATGTTTCTCCATTTTATTATTATTATTTTTTACAATGTAAGATCTGTATGATACATCATTTAGCGTGATATTTTAAAAAGGAAAATCATGATCAGAGAGAAAAAAATCAATAGCAAAGTAATAAACATGAAGAAGCTGTATTATTCTCTCGATCAATAACTTTTCAAAATGGTGTTAGAGAAACTACAAGCCAATAAACTAAGCAAACAGTGTCGAAGCAAAGTACAAACTACACAAACAGATGATGGACGTACGTTTTGTGGTGTATGAATAAAAGAAATGGCTACTCGAAGCATAACTTTTTGGTTTGCTGTGAATGGTATTCAAAAGAGGCATGGCATGACTATGGACTTAAAAATACACGAGATGACAGGGAAAAAAAATAACTATCACAAATGATGATGCTTATTAGTCTTTGAATTAATTGCTTTTCTTATGTATGTATAATACTGTATATATACGTTATATGCCCACGGAGAGAGCCATAATTGGCTAATTTCACAAAATTGTATTTATACAGAATTAGTGATTGTTAGTATATTTTTTTAGCAATCCAATCCAAAGTGGTGCCCAGGCATCAGTGATTATTTCACACGTTCAAGAGAATAATTGCAAGCCTTGTGAGAATGTACACACTCACACTTTCTCAAGGATGGAGATAAGAATAGGCGGGTAGCTCATTTACTTTCTTTACTTAAATGTCACAACAACAAAAAATGCTCTGTTTACCATATCAGGAGGAGACTGCAAGTCTGAATCCTGACAAGCCAGATTTTGCCCTCCCAGCTTGATATTTGTAGTATGTTAGTGGGAGGGAAGCATAACCAGGAGCTGAAAGCTGCTTGCAGAGGCACCCCTGATCAGATCTCAAGAGAGAGTTCAAATAAAAAGTGATCTAGAAGGCGCCATAATGTGAACCCCACAGGACCTTCTCCTGCAGCCATGTGCTGGAGGATTAGAGGTTGCAGGAAAACAGCTGGCGTCCAGGACACCCATGAAACCCATTTGGACTTGAATCAGAATGGGAATGTGGAAACATCTTTTGTGCTCAAAACTTGAAAGATGAAAAATTATCCAATTTGGTATTTTTATTTCTGATAGTGTAAATGCCTGAATCTGAATGAATATAAATGGCGAGTCACATGGCGAGCAGGCGATAAACAGAATTCTGTTTACCTACAGTACACTGGGCCTTCATAACACATTTATAAACATCACATACATATTTTATACTAAACACTGGAGACTGGATAAAAAATTTATGCCATAACCCCAGAGATGACATTAAAAATTGTATATGACTTTGTTTGTTTACATTAAACGAGCACATTTTTTAAATTTCTTTTTAGATTGTTCTTATTAGACCACATATTGACCATAGTCTTGCATCTTAATCAAGTCATCATCACATTCCCTGGTAATGAACAAGTTCCAAACATTTGTTGTAAATTTTGAATAATATTCAAAATCTTTAGCCAAATACCTACAATATAAATAAATAGATTTATTCAATATATTTTATAGTATATACACCAGCCATAGCATACCATTTAATATTAACACATCATCACTGATTATGAATTATATATACAGGTTCATGTTAATGTTTTTAATGTTATGCCTGATCGGGGTGTGTGTATGTGTGTGTGTGTATGTGTGTGTGTATGTATGTATTGCATACAACTTGACTGACAGGAATAAATCCCATGTTGTCATGCCCCTGTGGTTGTTTAACTCCGCAGAAGAAAATGACTGACAGGTATTTTACAACAAAATGGGAGGGGGTTGTTTCCAGCTCAGTAGAGCAACATGTCCAAAGAACAGGAAGACTTTGAAAATACAACTGCTAAGGAAAATAGTTTGGAAAATGTATGGCTACTCCAATGCACGAGTTAGGTCACAACTCTTCATACTCCTCTCCTCCTCCTTTATGAAACAGAAAACGTTTTCTAAAGAATATCTGAACTCATATGGCTGTGGTTGAATAGACTTCAGCATTTTTCCATCAACTCTGTCCATGATTTTGTCAGGCATTTGTATCTTATTAGGTGTGGGATGAACAGAAAATTAAACATTGTAATTCTTACAGGTAAAACAGTCATCTACCTACTTCAATCCAAAACATAAATCAGCATTTTCCCACAAATTAGGTGCAAAAGTGGTTCAGGCACCTATTTGCCATTAAAGATAAGGCCTTGATATTTGACCATCTATATACATAAAAGAAAGGTTTTGTCTGTAAATTGGTCTGAACTTGCTCTTTCAATGATGTCTTTACGGTTCGCACATCAGAGGACCCAAAACCAGTCTCAGAAACTTTTCTTTCTGTATGTCTGTCTGTCTGTATGTCTGTCCAGCCAAATTTGTCACAGCATCACGCAAAACTGGCTGGACAGAATTTACTTAAACTTTGCCAGTTCTTTGGTATTTGCCTGAAGGTAAACCTGTACCATAAATTAAATCAAAATATTGAGTAGAAGTAAAGTTATGAGCTGTTATGTGCCATATTATAAACCGCAAGTGTGGGCGCGTTTTAAATCTACCGCTGGAGAGAATTTAGTGAAACTTTGGAAGTACAGTGGAACATCGGATTGCGAGTAACGCGGTTTGTGAGCGTTCTGCAAGACGAACAAGTCTTGGTTTACGAGTACTGAGTATCATGTATCACGCGTGCGCTTCTTGTTTTGACGCCGAGCGTCATGTGATCACAACTGAGCAAATGGTTTTTCTCTCTCTTGCGCTGCGGAATTGTGGGTAATCGTCTCCCCTGCTGGGTCTTAGTGCTCGTCTCTTACTGGTATAATCATATATAATACTGGTATAATCACTATAACACTGAGACCACCTGTGTGCAAAATGTGTGCAAGGTGTAAAACATCTACAAACGTGTGTGTGTGTGTGTACAGTGTGTGTGTATTGTTTATTATAAACACAAGTGTGAGCGTGCATGTAAAGCAAAAGCAAGTCTCATTAGAGCGGTTAAAGATTCATTTTCTCTCTCTGTGTCAGCCTGCTCTGATTCTGCTGTGTGTGTGCGAGGGAGAGGGTGTTGCACCACATGCTCGCACACACAAACAGCGCATACGCGCACAAATACACACACACACAGCACAAACACCAACGGAAACACTTATCTGTCTGTATTTATTTTTACTTTTTTCAAAAGGTAAAGTGCAGGTTTAATTTGTTTTATTTTTACTTTAGATTTTGTGTTAATTATTTTTATGTATTTATTTTTTTGGGCTGTGGAACAAATAATCTGAGTTTTCATTATTTCTTATGGGGAAATTCACTTAGGTTTATGAGTGTTTTGAAATAGGAGCCTGTATGAGGAGCCGTATAGGGCTTAAATCAAACTTCACTCATGCATACACACATGAAACACTTGCACACACATATATGAAGCAGTCACATCAACAACTACATAAGAAATGCGCACGCACACAACTTTGAGATGCGCGCACATACTGTACACACAAACTCTCTGTGCAAACACACCTATGTGATGCGCGCACATACACACAAAAACTCTCCGTGCACACACACACCTATGAGACGCGCACAAACAAAAAGAACTGTAGCGGTGAAGGGAATGAGTGAACAACGGATCTTCACCGAAAATCAGTCATTACGTATCGCTGGAGCGTGAAAAAATTTAACTTGAAGAATGATTTATATATTTATTATAATTAATATCAAGGAATTTTGTAGAGAGAAGTTCCCTTAACAGACATTCCCTGCTCATGGAGTAGGGTGTAGTGATTTCAATGTATATGGATTTGCCAAGTCATTCTCCCTGATAAGTAGTAGCGTTTTTTAAATAGACTGTTATTGGACAGTTTAGAAGACAGCGAGTGATTTATTTATTATCACCAATAAAGTGGGTGGTATGGAGGGTCGGAACAATGTTTGAATTTCCGATTCTGTATTTGGATTTGATCAAGCGGAGGGAGTCACGTGGGATTCCGAGTTAGTTACTGTTCATATTAGCGAAGGCGAGGAAAGCACATTTCACAAAATTGCTTCTGTTGTAAGATCCGACATATTAGCCATAGATTCCGTGCTTCAATTTTTCTTTTTGCAAATCATCACCCGCGTTTTCTGCTGCTGCAATATTCAGACATCATTCGAACAGTTCTGAATACGCCTTGTTATTGAACAGCGATGATCATTATACTGTCCTACTCCGTCTTCTAAACTGTCCAACAGCAGGCTGTTTACAAACCGCTACTACCATTCAGGCAGAATGAAGCGACAAGTCCGTCTACACTGAAACAACTTCCGTTTACACTGAAATGACTTCTTTTTACACTCAAATTACTTCCGTTTACACTGAGAATCATGTATCATGTACTATGTGTGTGTGCGCGCATCTCATAAGTGTGTGCACGCATTTCATATGTACAGTAGTTGTCTGAGCAGTTAGTAGTTTATATGTATGTGCTCGCAATCCAAGGTTCCACTGTACTTAGATATCTTCCTGAAGTTAATCTTGCACTTTAATTGAAATCAAAATGTTGAATAAAAGCCAAGGTATGAACAGTTATGTGGCGGATTTAATAATCTACTTTAAAATAAGCTACTAATAAGCTAATCTGTGATTCACTGTCTGATTACCGAACAGGGAGTGTATTTGGCTGATGACAAAAGAAGTACAACTTAGGCGCAAAAAAAAAGATAATCAACCTTAAAAATTGTATTTCTTTATATTAATAAGTTAGGCAGAAAGTTCTGCTTTACAAAAAGTCAGGCAGACATGTACGTGGGCTTTAACGTGAAATAATAATAGCACTGTTTACATTAAAGCTGATCAGCTTATTTTTAGCTTTCTCTCTCTGTTAGCTAGAAATGGATGACTGAAGGAGGCAAATCTGTACGTCTTTTCTACATTTATTAAATGCATATATACTCCTTTTTTTATTTAAAAAATGCTTTATGCTTTTTTTTTTATAAAAAATGTTTTATTCTTTTTTTTTAATAAAAAATGCTTTATTCTTTTTTTTTTTAATAAAAAATGCTTTATGCTTTTTTTTCTTTTTTTAATGCTTTATGCTTTTTTTTTTAAATAAAAAATGCTTTATGCTTATTTTTTACTTTTTCAGTGGCATTTATTGGGTGACAGCAAAGGAAGAATTTCATTATCCTGGGGGAACATGTTTCTTTACTGTGCATATGACAATAAAACTTAATCGTGAATAAGATTCCTCAAACATCAACCGTTTCTGAAATGGGTATGCTTTTGGATTTACAGTATTATAGCCAATGATCACCTGTCTAATCATGCAATTGCCCTCTGATTTCAGAAGGAAAGAAGGATGGATGGAAGCATTTTCAGGAACACTGCTCATATTTTCGTCAATTTTACTGCCGTTGTTTATTGATGAAATTTGTGTGTAATTGCTTTGCCATTGGATTCTGTGAGAAGCACTTTGAACTGTTTGATGGGTTAGTAGCTTATGTTTTGGGAGACCACTGAATGCCTGACTTTTACATTTTTTGCTCATATATTCTTTGGAATATAATCAGAGCTGTAGTGCTTTTTGTTAGTTCCACCTATGATTGGTGCATGTGTGCTCTTACATGGTTATCAGAGGACTCGCAGCACCTACAGTGTTTTACACTGTGATTACCATTTTAATCATTATGAAAAAATAGTTTCATTGCCTCTTATTTTTTATTGATTAATGTTAACCAGCAACACGGCAACATATTTGTTTTAAAGGTGGAACATTTTCTTTCATTTTACTCACTGAAGAAACTGACTCAACACCTCAGAGTATACAGATATGTTTTCTCCTAAATGGAAAAGAAAAAGAAAAAAAAGGCAAAGCGTCATTTATACAATTAAACAGATATCAATGTTACTTGCTATGCAAAGCTTCATTTGTATGGTAGTTCAACAAAGCCTTATGCGAGGGTTGAACAAACAGGTAATTAAAGGATTTGAGACGCCCTCCCATTCCCAGATTAACCCAGATCTGAGAGGTCGTAGTTAATACTATAAATACCATCAACCTTCCTAAAAGTCAAAAGTAAATATATAAAATGACTAATATATGGCATCTGGTATGACATCTGGTCATACACCTATGGAGAGGTTATATGATTTAAGGTGAAATCTTTATTTAATTTAAATATTTATATCTTTTATTAGTCATTTTTTTCCCCTGCAAAAAATATGTTTTTTTAGGTATTTGGACTACTGTATTGATTTGGATGTCAGTTTCATTATCTATGGCTAAAGCAATTCATGATGCCATCAGGGAACATACTGTATAGCTTTAGGATCTGCTTAATCATGACTTCGGTTGATTAAACGTGTGAATTTTCACAATGTTCTCCCAATGCGCTTCTCCCTTCTCCCAAAAATGTACTTGTAGTGAGATTTATACTAAATTGCCCCAATGTGTATGTATGTGTGTGTGCTCAATCATGATTGACCGACATCTAACTTAGGGTGCATTCCCACCTCACTCCAAGTATCTCTGGGATTCAGTATTACACTGACCAGAATAAAGCAGTAACAGAAGATGAATGAGTGAATGGGCAATGCCATCAATCTTCACAATAGCCCCTGGAGTACTGGCTTGCAGAACAGCACCAAAGAATCAATGATCAATTGGTATCATGCAATGTGCATGGCAAGCACATGACCACAACACATTACTGTAACTAACATCATAATGATGCAAAAAAAAAAAATTGCGGTGCAGTATTTTGTGTATTGTTTACAGAGAGGGGTTAACCTCTGCATTTTGTACAAATACCTTGTCTTTCTGTAGTTGTGGCATCTAATAGTTTGTACTATTACTTTTGTTATTGCGTTTTTTATTCCGAAAACACTTCAAATTAATGCAAGTTGTACAGAACTGCAGCACAGTCACTTTCCCACTCAAATAAATGGAAGACATAATGTTACATACTCTGTGTGAGAGTCAGCCATGCAGACAGAGCTGTGACTGGGCTATGGCACCCTGCCAACCACACCCTCTCCACTCACATACACACACACATATACTTGCTGGACTCACATATAGGCCTACTGTAGTACAAGCTGTTATCTTGGGAATAATGTGGGCTAAGAATGAGTTTGTACAGTTTTGCACAGAAGAAGTGATGCAACATTGTGCCCCAATGTCACAGATTCTCCGGGATTTGTCTCTAGTTGGAATCTGTAATCTGGTGATCTCAACAAATCCAATTTTCCCCTCATTGCATAAGACTGCAATTTGCTTAGGTTTCCATTTCCTGGTGATTTTTTAAATTATCATTTTTATTATCCTTAATCCTTTGTAACTAACATTTTTCATGTGTGAAACCACTTTGTCAACATGTATTCACCACATACTGTACAGTGGTGGACAAAAGTGTTACAACATATGCCAAGTATTATAATTCTCACTGTGCACAGAACAGGTGATTCCACTAATTAGTTCTCACCTACACTGTAAACCCGAATAAGTTGGCAAAACTCAAAAAATGTGAGGTAATCAGTTACATCAAATTTTTTAAGTAATGATGTTTCCAGTTTTAAGTAAACGGAACTATGAGTTTTTGAGTTTGTTGTACTCATTCATATTAATCGTTCTTTACTTGCATTATTGAGTAGCCTAATTCATAATATTTAATGGCAATCAAACAGCAGACAATCCGGTCCGCGCTCAAGTTTGGCACAGGTTTTACGCCAGATGCCCTTCCTGACACAATCCTTCCATTTTATCTGGGCTTGGAAGGCACTTCATCCAGTTGTTGGGAATCGAACCCGGGCCTTTCACATAGCAGGCGAAACACCTACCACTGAGCCACCAGTGCCCTGTTGCCCTGACAACGTCCGACACAAAATCACTAGTCTGAAAGATATTACGTTGGTGGAACTTTAAGGTGACAGTTACTGTTACTTAAGTACTTAGAGATACTTAAAATATCTGAAATTTGTTCAGCTAACTTGTCATTGAAAAGTGTCATTTCTACAAACTCATAAATACCAAAAAGGTTTAAATACTCATCGAGGTACAGTAATTTCAACTAATTGTAATTATTTAAGTTAACAGTACTCAATATGTTTAATTACTTTGAGCATTAGGGCTGAAGAGTTGTGCTGATTACAATCAACTGGTTTAGTTAATGGATGAAACAAATATGTGGCAGGACTTTCTGAAGCCGGGGTGACCACGTCTGCACAAAAATAGCTCAAACTAGGAAATTCTCAAGTGGCAAATGTCTATACATGTTCTTCAGGAAGCAAACAAGCAGGCATGCATCGAGCAGGTACTGAAGACATCTTTTTAACCATGCCCAACTAGATCCAGCAGATTTTGAAGAATTAAAGAATTTGTACTAGAAATTGATGGTTATATTGCAGTTTTGTTGCCTAAAATACATTTCTTATTATCTTGTCATTATTTTTCAATTTTTTCAATGTCATCAAAACACTAAATTGAATTTTCACCTCAATACCTTTGGCCACTACCTTATATGTACAGTATGTAGCCCAGTTATGAACCTACAATAATAATAAGACTGTTTCACATAACAAACAGCATGACTTAGGAACCTTTTAAGTGATAACCAAAATTATTCTGCATGTTATTTCTAGACCTAATAAAACACATTGCTTAATTACTTAGGACATTAAAACAGACACTACATAACTGAGAATTACAGCTTTGAGTACAGCATTAAACATATATACTCAATGAATACCTCATAAAAACAGGCAAAAAAGGAAGGGAGGTTTCAAACTTTGCAACCTCTGCAAACTGAATGCTGATTCACTTGCTCACTTGAATGGCACTAGAAAAATTGCACAAGACTAGTATTGCCGAACGCTGCTGTGATGGCACTATGATGGTCGCCATTTGAATAAATGCCACTTTGAGAATTGAAAGGCATTAAATGGCCATTATTGTGATTGATGTCCAAGACCCTGCTCTAGCATTTATCAAAAACAGACTGTGGAGACCTTGGCAAACATTAAGAAATCATTTTAAAATGTATTTCAAGTTTTTTTATTATTATTATTACAATTTTTTATTATTGTTCAGAACTGAAGAGATCAAGCAATAAAAATTTGAGAATAATAACCCTGTGCATGATTTGTTTTGAGGGGATCGTGTTGCATCCTGCGGGTAAGGATGGGACAGAGGCAGATGGCCTTGTTCATCGTGTGCATCTGTTACTCCCTTTGAGGCTTTTGTTCTGATTTTTCTCTTTATAAATGACCTATTGGCTTTGAACAAATTCATAAAATTAAACATTGTAATTAGTTCCATTATGCTTGATCGACACTTTTTATAGGATTTATTGAACTCCAGGCCAAAAGACAGACATGCACTATATTGCAAAAAGATGTGCATGAGACATCATAACAGAGACAAAATAAATACAGTGGAACCTCGGATTACGAGTAACGCGGTTTACGAGTGTTCCGCAAGACGAGCAAAGATTTTTAATAA
>JAQMYL010000003.1:20470649-20482210 GCA_030014365.1 Clarias pachynema | reverse complement strand
ACCTGATGAACATAAATAAATTTGTACACATCGCAATATATATCGCAGGAAAAAAATATATCGCAATGTAATTTTTTTCCAATATCGTGCAGCCCTATCAAGCACCATAATGAAACTAGATCTCATGAAGACCTTCCCAGGAAAATAAGACCAAAACTTACAGTAGAGTTACCTGCCTCAAAGACCACCAACAAACAGCTACGCACATTCTATGAAAGATTTACAGAGCATAAGTAGCAGATACATCTCAACATCAACTATTCAAAGAAGATTATTGCATATTTTTCACACACACACACACACACACACACACACACACACACACACACACACACACACACTATATGGATAAAAGGGTTAGGCCCATTATCCCCAGTGAAGGACAATTTTAATGCTTCAGCACACCAAGACACATTGGACAATGCTATGCTTCCATCTTTGTGGCAACAGTTTGGGGAAGACCTTTATCTATTCCAACATGACCATGCCGCAGTGCACAAAGCAAGGACTATAAAGACATGGTTTGATGAGTTCGGTCTGGAAGAACTTGCCTGCAGAGGGCCCTGACCTCAACCCCATCGAGCACCTTTGGGATGAAGTGGAAAGGAAATTGCGTGCCAGGCCTTCTCATAAATGCTCTAAAGAATGAATGGGCACGGATTCACACAAACACTCCAACATTTTGCAAACAGCCTTCCAAGAGTAGCTGTAAAAGAGGGAGCAACTCCATACAATCTAAATTCTTTTTGTCCATATAATGTGTGTGTGTATTTATATAATAGACACACACACACACACACACACACACACACACACACACTAAAAATACATACGCAGGACACTGTGCAGAAGTTATAGACTACAATTATTCTAAATGTTCACCACTTCCCCAAAGGGATTGAGAGGGTGGATGTGAGTAAGATGGAAATACCAAAAAAAGAAGTATTTAAATGACCATTTTAGACCTGACAACCTTTACGCATTCTGCATAGGAGCTCCTCATTTAAAAGTCCCATATATGACTGGTACAGTACATTAATAAATTTACATAGGTCTCAGAACTCCCTAAAGTGGGTCTCTTAACACTCCAGCAGAAATACCATTCAGATCATGCATTTTTCGTACCTCCGACTCACTGTTCCCTGTTCCTATGTGGCTTATCAGTGTCTATGCAACTGCGCTGTGCTCGATGGGGCGGGGTCGTTCTTACATGAAAATCTACCTGGTGTATTTAAATCTTAGTAGGGAAGGTTTTTTTCTTGGGGTTTTATTTTATGTTCGTGCACACACACACACACACACACACACTGGAAGCTCATCTGAATGTCTAAGAATGTCTACAATGTGTATTTCATTCATAACAGGTCTCTTTTAAACAACAGAATACAAAAATACAGTCTTTTCCCATTTAAAAAATGGCAGATGATGCAATCGACATACGAATCCAAAAATAACTGACAGTTGAAAAGCTCCCTTGAACTCTCTGCTTGAAAGACGCGTGGATGTGGTGCCATTGCTTTCGGTCATGGTTAATGGGGGTTGTTGTTTATTTTAGGTCATTAATGTCAAACAAAATCGCTCAATGTGTTTTTAACCGAACCATAATTAATATATAAATGTCAGTTAACTATATTTATTAGGGATGTTGCCAACAATAGAAAAAATAATAATAATAATAATTATTACAAATTAATAAATTAATTGGGAAGTTATTTTAAAATGGTGTATGTTTTCTTTTCTCTCCTGTGACTGTCAGAAATCACTTATGGCTTCATGAGGGACATCACACCAGCAATTTGTTCAAAGACTATATTGTACTGTAATGCTTGCTAAAGCTCGCTGTATTATAAAGCCCTTTTTTATAAAGTCCTTATTTTTCCGTTAATTATAGACAATAATTATTGAGCAGGAAAGCGGGGGGGGGGGGGGTGCCTGGGATAAGAGGAAAGTGGGGCTTAATGAGGATGTTGAATACATTTGTGGTCGATCATGTTTTTTTTTTTGTAATCTGGCCTTGACTCTGCACTAATTTACATTTACAGTACATTTATGACATTTGGCAGACTTACCCAAAGCGACTTCAATTTTAGTTGAAGGTTAAGGGCCTTTCTCAGACCTTCAGATAAGTAGTCCAATGTCTTAACCACCAAACTACCCCTGCTCCTACAATTTAATTGCTCTTTTTTATTGTTAATATTAATTACATGATTAGAGTATGAAGTTGTATCAAAAAGGTTTGAGATTTGCAGAACCGATCGCTTTCATTGTACTGTATGTCCTCCCTTAGACATCGTAAAATTTGGCAGTAGAATTCGCTATTGACGGTCTGGCCCCTGGGGAAGAATTCTCGATGCACTATGCTGCGAATGTCGAAAAAGACGATGAGCACGCATTTGGTCGAGCTGACGACCTGCCTCACAGGTCATTGAGATA
Source organism: Clarias pachynema (assembly GCA_030014365.1). Lineage (NCBI taxonomy): Eukaryota > Metazoa > Chordata > Actinopteri > Siluriformes > Clariidae > Clarias > Clarias pachynema. The sequence goes on along the minus strand of JAQMYL010000003.1, from coordinate 20,479,777 downwards.
ATGGGCTGCTTCACTGTAAAGACTGATGCTTCGTCTCAGGGTTGTATCCATACACCCAAGTTTTATTACCGGTAATCATCCGCGACCTGAACTATGGGTCATCCATGGCACGCTGACAGAGTTCTTGGCAGACTTTCACACGATGCTACTTCTGCTCCTGGGTCAGCAGCCTGGGGAGGAACACGGCGCATGTTCAAATCACACGTGAGGATTGTTCTGTATAACACACCGACAATGTTGTAGATTGTTCCCCTACATCCTTCCCGCACAAGTTGCTGAATGGTTTCGACATTTTCGGGGGTTGAAGCTTGTTGAAGGTCTTCCTGATCGCTCATCATCTTCCTGTGATTTCCTTCCAGTCTTGAAAAACTCCTCGTAGCATTGCTGTAATCTTGCCAATTTTGCCACAAGAGCGTTGATGATGTTGTGCGAGGAGGCCTGGTGTGCTGTCTGTGTTCCAAATCATTCTAAAAGTTATGGCGTCCACATACTTTTGGCCATGGTGTATAAAACAATCAAGTATTCTGCATTACATAGAGTTCAATAGCTCATTAATGCTGACATTACTCCACAGGATGATTACATATAAAATATAAAATAGCTGAATTGCATTTATAATTAATGGACCTCTTGATGTGTAATTTATGCATAATTATGAAATAAAGTGGATTCCAAAATGCCAGTGTACCAGAGGATTTTTAATGTCACACCACTCACTGTTCTACTCCACTCATGTCAGTGCAGGCATGTTTCTAAAAATAAATAAATAAATAAATAAATAAAACAACAGGGCGCCAGTGCAAAATGATTTTTATACAACCAACCGGAAAATTATAGGTTTATGTACCCAAGACTAATAAATATATACTGTATGACCATGTACACTCAGTGGCCACTTTAACAGAATCACCTGCATGTGCAATCTGATCTTTTTCTAATCTTTAACTGTCCAGTTTCAGCAAACCCACACATACAGTAGACTTGGAAGAATGACTGTTATTTGTCATATATAGCACTTTATGTTGCACTCTTCTGGGGGAAAAAAAAAAAAAAAAAGATGGTAGAATATGTTACTGTTTTTTTTTTTTTTTGTCGTAGTCAACCTTCCTCAGTGTTCGATGTGTTGTTTCACTGTGAGATTCCTTTTCTGTCTGGCTAGTCTCCTCTGACCCGTCTCATCCACAAGGCATTTACACTCACAGCACCAGTGCTCACGGGATGTTTCTTGTTTTTCCACACCATTCGGTCTAAACCCTAGAGATTTTGTGCCTTGAAAAACCAGAAAATCAGTGGTTTTTGAAATGCACAAACCAACTTGTCTGGCCCTAACAACCATGTTATGGTCAAAATCACTAAAATCTCATTTTTCCCCATTCTGATGTTTGACGTGAAAATTATGGTGAAGTTCTTCCAGCTGAATCATTTTATGCATGATTTGCCAACTAGAGAATTGCATGAATGGGCAGGTTTCCAGGTATTGCTATTAAGGTGGTCAGTGAGTATATATTATACTATTTTTAGCATGTCTTACATCTAGCTTTAAAAAAAAATGGTTTGGTTAGAGAATGGCACATTTGAATAGGTGCATTAACGAGCAGAAGGAAGGAGGGTGATAAACGAGTGGTCTTTTAAGTGAATATTCAATATTACCTTCCACATAGAATCAATATTGTGCTGCAAAATTAAATGCATAGAGTTGTAAATGCATGACTCTTTAAAATATTGACATGAACTTTAGAGTTTGTTAGTGCATGGAATATCCTCTTTTTTTGCTTTAATGACAACTGTGCACTCGAGCTAGTATGTTATTTACAGAAGCAATTGATCAAAAAACATTGACATCATACAACTTCAGCATTCAGCACCTACTTTATGTTACATCATTTCATATGCATCCATATAAATTAGAGTTTTCTGTTTAATTTTAGTTAACTCATATTGAGAATCTCCTGTGAATTTCATTTACCTCTATTTTTTTTCCTTTTAAATTATATTGTTTTCAAATAAGTATATTTTTATTTCTGGACCAGCGACTAATGTGGAATAAGTCCAAATGCCCATAATAGCGGTCTACGCAGGCATGCTATAAATAGAAGTATAAGATAAATAGACTTAAATAATGAATGTTTTCGAATAACAAGTAATTAAAGTGTCTCCTAAATGAATAGCAGTAGTACCACCAGAGAAACTCCCATGGCAAATACGCTCAAAACCAACTATGAGGCCAAAATCCCGCGTTGCTCAGATAAACACGAAATATATTTAAGCAAACTAAATTCATTAGGCAGACAGATAAACCAAACAAGAACTCAGTCTGTGTCTGCCTATAAGGGAAAAAAAAAAACCTGGAACAGGATTTGCAGGAAACGAGTGACTGATGATAATTAACCTACAGCACCATCAGACAGCAGCCAGGAAAGAATGTCACAGGTTCTGCAGTGATATTTACAGACAGATTTAGTTTATAGGCCTGCATGATGATGATGGCTAAAATAATGATGAAACTCATTATTTATCACAATGATAGTGTGGATTGTCCCTGCATATCAAAATGTTCAAAGCTTCTTATACAGTACAAAACATTTTACTTTTTAAATAAGAGCCTACACAACAGAGGTGACAATTTAAATGAAAAGCAAACATCTCACACAAAGGACTTGGTACTACGCTTTGAAACACATGTCGCTTGAACTGTATTTGATGGATGACCACCATTCTTCCAAATGGTATATCATCACTTAATTATTTCTTCATTTCTTTATTTCTTTTAAAGAAGAAGAAGAAGGTGGTGGAGAGTGCTCACTCACTCACCGTGATATATATATATATATATATATATATATATATATCACACACACACACACATATATACATACATATACGCACGCACTATTATATAAAAAAAATCTGAATATTTACTCTTACTTGAGTAATATTTTGGATGACTACTTTTTACTTCTACTTAAGTAATATTATTTTGAAGTACAGCTACTCTTACTTGAGTAAATTTTTTGGCTGCTCTACCCACCTCTGATCACATGGCACACACATACACACACTAGGGACAATTTGGGAATGCCAATTAGCCTAATCTACATGTATTTGGACAGTGGGAGAAAACCGGAGTACCTGGAGGAAACCCACCAAGCACGGGGAGAACATGCAAACTCCACGCACACGGAATCGAACCTGGCCAGGAATCGAACCCGGAGGTGCAAGGCGACAGTGCTAACCACTACACCACCGTGTCCCTAGTGGAGAGTGCTGTTTAACAAAAACTTCCCATAAGGTGTTAAGAATGGGTGCCTTTAAAGGCACTATCATACAATGTTTATTATATTTACGCTCATTGAACCTGAACACCTCAATAGTGAGCCCGTTTGTCCTGTGGATGGGGATACCACCATCCTAGAAGAGACTACCCTCATACTGTAAATATAAAAAAAATGTTTCCGCAGGATAAGAGAGATCAGTCAGTATAACTGGATTTGCGGTGACCTTTCCCTGGTAGAAATCTCCCCACTACAGTTTTTCCTTTAATGTGTCACCTTTTTGTATGTAGACATATATACAGATATACAGATAGATAGATAGATAGATAGATAGATAGATAGATACATACATACTGTACATACATACATACTAGGGCAGGGCAATTAATATAATATTAGTCGAAACTGACATGGAACCACGGACTGGAATCTCTAATCAATGTAATCTTGCTCATGTCAATTACTTTACAAAATACTGTTAATACGTTTTTTTTAATTATTCTATTAATATTGTCAAGGTACTGTTCCATTAAATACATACTACCATGTGTGTAGTCACATGACTCTGGCAAGTCCTGTCGCTGATATAGAAGTAACATGGAGGAGAAATCTCATTAGGAAAAAAATAATCCCAGCCTTTATAGTTAAGCATAGTTAAAGGACAAACCTTACCCTTGAACTATGAGAGCAAAACAAACAAACAAAAACAATTGTCCATTAATCATAATTGAGGTTAAATGTTCAATGAATCATGATATTGATTACAGGTCATATCGCCCAGCACTTATGACATACAAAGTCACACACATACAGTATATGGACAAATTAATTGTCAGAGCCATAGATAATGTCACTATAAGCTTATAATAACAATGCATTAATTGAAAAAGCTAAAAAGCATATTAATGAACTTAATTAAATTTGCTAATTGCTATTCTTTTTTGTTACAGCCATTAGGGTAAATTAGTAAAAAAATTTAAGGAGGAATCGAGCTTCATGTTCCTACTCTTGGGGCTTCCAGGAATAAATTAAAATCTAAACAGCTAAAATAAATCCCAAAACACTGAGCTTGTATTAATATTAGGTGGTATTTTAAGGGCATAATAATGGGTCTCATCTTCTACTGAACTGAACATCAACTGCACTACTGTTTTACATTAATAGACCGATTTGCAGACACCATTTCCAAGGCTGCCAGACTGAGTAGGGAAACATGGCCTTGGCCTGGCACATGTAGTTTGGCAAAGTTACAGCTGGGATCGGTATATATTGAACTGAGTGAATTTTAGTCATCAAAGCATTGTATCTAATCTGGCAAGACAGCCACATTATCATTCTGCAGCAGCACTCAAGTTCTTTTGGAGCATAACATTACAGTACTTTCTCATAGTGATGCTTTATAGTGATGTAATGAAATATCTATATATTTTCCTTCGGTATGGAGGATATGACTAAATAACACAATACTTTTTTATGACACATGACATGTATCATGATATAGAAGTTTGCAAACAGACGGCCAGCAGAAAACCAGTGCTATTATACACACTGCCTAGAGAAAATAAATAAATAAATAAATAAAATAGCACTGATTACACAGAACACAACGTATTAGCCAATTCAGGTATGAAAATGGTTCTTTCTTCTCCAAGAACCACATTCTCACAATTTGAGTCCTGGAATATGCCTGTACCATCAGGGAAGAAAAACTCCATTGATGTGATAACCTGCCATTCAGGACATTCAGGTCATGAGCTGACTTCATTTTATTGTCACATAATGTTGCTAAGCCTAGACCTGACCAAATGAAGCAACCCTAGATCATAACACTGCTTCCAAAGACCTGCACAGTGGGCACTATGAATTATGGGTGCATCGCTTCATGCATTTCCATTCTTACCCTGATGTACCCATCGTTTTGGAATCTGAACTAATCAGACCATCTGACTTTTCTCCCTTGATCCAAAGTTCAATATCTATGCTCCCAAGCAAGTTCAAGTCCCTTTTTTCCTATTAGTCTCACTAACAAGTGGTTTTCTTATGGACACACAGTTGTTTAGTCCTAATCCTAAGAGTTCTCATCACACTGTGTGTGCATGGAAATGCTCTTACGTTCACTTTTAAACATAGCTCTGTTTTAAACTGTTGATTTTTTTTATCCTGCAATTTCAAGTGTTTAAGAGTTCACCATTCATGATTTTTTTTCCCCGACCACATTTCTTCCACAAAGTTGAGGGTTCAATGCTATCCTTCCAGGTTTTTGCTTGATGCAGGTCAATAATTTGACCCTTCTGAAACAGTGAACTTTTTGGGCCAAGTAGTCTATTAGGGTTTTTTTTTTTTTTTTTTTTTATCTTTTTTGTGCAAAATATAACATTTGAAAGATTTAGTAAATACAAAATACAACCATTTAATTAGCTGTTTCCATTCAGTGCTTGTAACTGTTATAAATGATGTGATGCAAAACTAAAAAAAAAAAAACCTGTTGACATAATTTATCACATTATCAATGTAATATTGTCACATTGCTCAGTCCTGCTCTCCATGGTATCATTTATAAGACAACCAAATAATTTGAATTGACATGGGAAAATTGAGTTTTCAGCAGTGTTTTTTCTTTTTTCCTAAACCAATACATGACCATAACTAGCTTTGAATACCACAACTCCAAGGGAATGTTTTCATATCTGACAAAAGACCTGACAGACAGCTTTAATATACATGCAGGAACGTGAGTATAAGAACATATAGTATAAATGTGAGTGACAACTGGTATTTGGAAAAATGTTTCAGTCTAAATATTAAGTGCTTTGTACCAGGAGCATCTGTAAAACAAATTCCTGGCTTGTGCAAGCACCGTTACTGAACCAAGCTGTCCCTGCTTCTGAAACTGTTTCTTTTATTTTGAGTACCTGTTATGTTATGTTGCTAGCTGAATCAGCTTGCTAAAGGCAGTAACCTTGGCTGAGTAGCAATATACTCATACTCATTAGTTGACTATAAATAAATATTTCATGTTTTTTTTTTTTAAGCTGTGCAGTGCAAAGCTGCTCATCAATATCATAGCACAAGCATAATAAAGTGCGTTATTATTATTATTATGAACTATATTGATAAATAATAGAGGCGGCACAGTGGCTTAGTGATGAGGACTGTCGTCTTGCACCTCAATGGTCCAGGTTCGATTTCTGTCTCGGGTCTGTATGCATGGAGTTTCCTCCGGGTATTTCGGTTTCCTCCCACAGTCCAAAGACATGCAGATTAGGCTAATTGGTGTTCCCAAATTGCCTGCAGTGTGTAAATGAACGTGTAAGTGTGCGTATATGTGTGTGCCCAGCGAAGGATTGGCTCCTCCATCCAGGTTATACACCACCCCGTGCCCTAAGTCTCCTGGGATAGGCTCCAGGTCCCCTCATGCCCTCATTATACAGGATAAAGCGCTACAGACGACGAGTGAGTGAGAGAGTGAGAAAAAGAATAGAATGTAAAGGAGTTTAGAAACCAACAGGTAATAATTTTGAAGTCTTGTAAACAGTTTTACTGGAGTCAGAGCCATTCAGGGAAGAATATTAACAATATAATGCAGACTTGTTGTATATTACCAGTTAATGGAGTACACAGTGATATACAGTATGAACTATGTCACAGGTCCTGCAGTGGGAAACACAGTGCACAAGTACTGTAGAAAGAGAGGCCTTATAGACTACTTGTAACTGTAAGCGTCATTTAAATGAGTTTAATCAACCTCGAACGTGCTTATTTTTCTTTCAGTGCACATGGTTTTATCCATTCCTGTCTTCTTTATAAAGGTTAAACAGCGACTCCAGGGAGAAACGCTCGCGTGCTGCGCCGCCGCGTACACGCACACGCACATTGCCCTGCGCGTGCACGTTGCCAAATTCAACAAGTAATTCCAACACCGTATTTCTTACTGTAGCTCTAGCCGGTGTTTTAACACTCGACTGCTCTTTTTTTTTCTGGTGCTTTCTCTCTTCCGTATGGGGAGGAAATAAAAACGCAAACCACACACACTGTTTATCTATATTAGTAATAATAAATATATATTTATATAGAAATAATATAACACATAATAGACTCAAATCGCATCCTTATGCCGTGTGTGATATTGTGGAATAAACTAAACTCTCTCTTACACTTTACACGTTTCATACAGATGACAAGTAAGTAAAGTGTACAGTGTTGCAACACCAGGTTCTTGTTTTAGAAATTAAATCAGGTTCGCACTGGAACACGTGTGAAACCTTTATTTTATTTTAGCCAAACATCTTACCTGTAGTAATGCTTTCTTTCCCTCTAGTTGCTCGTCTTGCCGGAGAGAGAGAGAGAGAGATGCTGATTATCCCGAGAAAAGATTTCTTGATATGCAGGAAGAAGCTCTTAAGCTCTACACCGGGGTTCCTTCGTGCCCAAAGCGAGCCGGCGCTGAATGAACGGGTGAACGAGTGAATGAGTGAATTAATGAATGAAAGAATGAAGGAAGGAAGGAATGCATGAATAACCCGACGTAACGTCTACTACTCTGGAGAGGGCACTCAAATTTATAAAAAATAAATAAATAAATAAATAAAAAACAAAAACCTTATTTCCCTCCTTAGTGGGCTATATCCGTGAAAACGCCGGGGATGCGAGACAAGCGCGCGCTGTCAGGAAAAATCCCCATCCCAGCCTGAAATACGCCACTTGTCCTTTCTGTGTCCAACAAAGTCCGGATCATGTCTTTGCCTCCCCGCCTACCGGAGAACTAACGGGCTTTGAAAGGCTGGGTTTGTTTGGAGCGCGAGCTCCGCTCCGCTCCTCTCCGCCACGGCTTCAAGATCAGCACCTCACTGCTTGACGCTTGTTCGCGTGAGACTCAAACCTCTCTCCCACTCAGCATCACCTACGCACCAGAATCATCCACACTTCGGCACTCGGAGGTGTTCGCGGTCATACGGACGTTTATGTGCGGCGTGACGTGAAGCTACGAGGCTGCGTAAATGTGTGCTCCCGAAGGCAACCGAGGGGCTCCGCGTAACGCTCCGTGCATCTGCGCGCGCGTGTGTGCGCGTGTGTGTGTATGTGTGTGCGTGCGAGCGAATGTGTGTGTGTGTGTGTGTTTGAGCAGCACTTTTTGTACACAGCCACGTACACTAGAGCCTTAACCGATTTGTTAGACCTGACTGTGTAGCTCGCTAGGGGATCACAGAGCGCTCTAGTCATCTCCACAAAGCCGCATAGAGAGACAGAACAAACACCACCTTAGTGTCATTGCATGGTTTAATCTCTTTCATATCCGACAATATTCTCACCCCGATAGTCAATCCTATCCTTAGACAGTTTCTTGAGATCTTGCCAAAGCACCTACACTAACCGGTTTTATTCGACCGGTTTCCTACATACTGTACAGTAGGTCTGAACACTTCTAAACTGACCCTCACTTAAACACCTCTAGTGTACAGTATGACTGTTGATCAATCCCTGTTATGCAATGTCACTCAAATATGGTTGGGTTCCCTGTTGAGTCTGGTCATGAGTCTCTTCCTATGGTCATCTCATGGAGTTTTTTCCTTTTCACCCTCGGCTTGCTCATCAGGGACAATCTGAAAATTATTGTTTATACATTTTTCTTTGCCCTTTTAAAACCAATTTCCACATATATATTTTTATTTATTCTGTAAAGCTACTTTGTTAAAAGCAAAAAAAAAAATTATAATAAAAAACATGAACAAAGGAACAATCCGTCTTGTAACGTGTTAAAGCTTGCTTTCAATTCAATTCTATTTTATTTGTATAGTGCTTTTAACAATTGTCATTGTCGCAAAGCAGCTTTACACAATCAAAAGAATTATTTAAGTT
>JAQMYL010000003.1:20440804-20457124 GCA_030014365.1 Clarias pachynema | reverse complement strand
AGCAAGGCCCTTAACCCTCAACTGCTCAGATGTATAATGAGATAAAAATGTAAGTTGCTCTGGATAAGAGCGTCTGCTAAATATAGCACATTTTGTTATAACAAAAATCTTTTCATGCAAAAACATTTTCATTATTCTTCCATGGCAATAATGTGATTATAGATTTTTTAAAGTGATTAGACTGACTAGACTGTGCTCAAGTACATTCCAGTACTCTGTGGACAAATGCACCGTACTGTATTAGGCCACACATTTTATTGTGAGACGCAATTGGGTGGAGCTACAAAACCTTTTAACATTGGGGTCTAACAGCAGATTAATGTGGCACTGACTGTGGACTTGTGTCTCTGACAGACTTGAAACTCTTAATGAAAATTAGGAAAAAATATTGTGTATAACACATGCAATTAGCTCAGTGTTTGCAAGTTCACACTTTATGAAAGTTAGCTCAAAGTTCAGTTTACACATATTCAAATTGAATAGCTCAGGTTCGTAGTTTACAAGTTCACAGTCCTAAAAAATGAACCAGTTCATGTTTATTCCTTCTTTTTTTGTAACAAACTGTGCTGAGCAGAAAAAAAAGCATATTTCTTTCAGTAGTATCTTCTTTTTACCTTCTATCCATACCCACTTGTACCGGCCAAACTGGCAAATGCATTCATACATACAGTACATACATACAGTACATACATACATACATACATACATACAGTACATACATACGTACATACATACCTACAGTAAATACATACGTACATACCATGCTGGAAGTACTGTAGCTTTGTTTTTAGTGCACTCAGACCTGCCAGAGACAGCTGATTGTTTCCAGCACATAAAGTACATGTGTGATCAGTCAAAATAACTGATCAATATTTACTTCTGTATTCTAGCTGCATCGATTTCTTGTTAGCTTGATACTGCAACCAACGTTAATAGCACTTCACAAAGATAGTTTTTTTCCCTACTATTCAGAAATCAGCAGCTCAGACACGGCTAAACAAAACAGCTACAAACAACTGCCACGTGTCATGAGCAGGCAGATTAATGATAATATAATCCATTCACATCAAGGTGCCTCTTTGCATAAACAGTTACAGCATGTTACGTTTACACACATACACACAACGCACTTTCAGAGGGTGAATAGTAATTTATTTTACCATTTTAAGCGATTTGCTGAAAAACACAGGAATTATAGGTAATTAAATAATAATAATAATAATAATAATAATAATAATAAATTATAAGTAAAATTTAATTTTTTTTAAATTCACTCTCTCATCCCTTTCAATTATTTTATTCCCCAGATTTGCATTTCAACTACAACTTAATGTGGCTATCTTCTCCTTAACTTGTCTAAGAAACAAAGCACAACTACCTGTTTCTGATAAACTCGATGACAATGACTGATTAGATGGAATTTAAGCACACAAGTTAGGTCGTGATTCCAAAATTTCAAATGAAAAAAGCCAAACGTCTCAGAAACAACCCCCAAGTTTGTTCACCCACCCAAACCACAATCTAAATCGAAACCTCCCAATTAGGCGCAAAACCGCCCAAACTGGCAACACCGTAGTGGCGATACAGATTCTCTTCAATTTGGCCCACTGAATATTATCAATATTAGAAATTGAATGACCAATGCCAATTAATGTTCAGCAATCAGATTTTCAGTCTAGGTTGGAAATCTATTAATTTAGACGAGCCTTTTGTAAATAGATTTGTCTTAGGTAAAGGTGCACATCTGGAGGACTGACGGACATAGAGTATTATGGTGGTATGTTTGGATGCTGTCTTCCCCCACTCTCACTAAATATTCAGGGTCGGTGACAGTGAACTGACTTTACATCCCTTATGTTTATGTTTCCTTCTGGCTCTCCCTTTTAGTTATACTGTCATAGCTAGTCCTGCTGCAGTCACTGCTTGCACTCTGCACTAAATATACATTGACCTTATACATTATGTGACTGTGACCATATATACCTGTCCTCTCTCTCTGCCTGCGCTACACATCGCTACCTCTGGATCTGTCTGATTCATCTTGGTGCTGCGTTTCTGGCTGGAGATCTTGTCACTTGGAGGCCTTGTATGCTCTGCTTGGGATGTATGTGGTGACTTGACCATGAAGATGGTCTTGGACTTGGACTGATCACTGATGACTTGTGACTGCAGTCGCTCAAAAGTTCACGCCTGATATTCCATAAACAGTTTAGTACCTGAGCCTGTTAACTGTTAACATCTCTCCTCTTATACTGAACTTCCAGCTTTCTAACACACGGTATGACGGCAAAGAATCTGATCATTTCGATTTATACTGTACATACTGTATTTCCTCACTCATTTAAAACTCTTTTTTTTATTCTGTAAGGCTGCTTTGCGACAATGACCATTGTTGAAAGCGCTATATAAATAAAACCGGATAGAATTGAATTGAACAAAGCCTTTGCTGCTCACGCTCATGACATCCTCCTTCTTTACTTTAATGAACCCCTGCTCTTTTAGTGCATTCATGCACAACACTCGCAATCAGTGATATTTCAAGATTTACTGTAAGGATCTAACAGGCTTGGAGAACACTTGCAGAGGAATTTTCTGAACATAAAATAACAGTATTCAAGTTCTTAATCTGTAATCTCCAATTCATATGACAGGTTTTCAATAGGTTACAAAATTGAGAGTGAACTGGTCGTTGCAAGGAATCGATTTTGTGTTTAAACAAACAAATACTAATCTCGTTTTCTAAAGATGTCATAAAAAAGAAAGGGAGTTTCTCCATTTGGATCAATCATCAAAATTATTTTTAAAGGTTCAAATCCCATGACTGAAAAGTTGTCCCTGTTGGACCCTTGACCAAGACCCTCAACTGCTCACATGTATAATGAAATACAAATGTACAGTAAGCCTGCCAAATGCCTAAATGTAGAACAGCTTATTGTCCTACTTGACTTGTGTAATGTGATCAAAGATATTCCAACAGAAATCAGCTGCAGTCCTCTCTTTATTTTTTTTTACTCTGCATATGCAGACAGGCAGTCACACTACACACAATAAATAAGAAGCAGGCCAGCCAAATGGCTCATATTTCCCTAGTGTATGTACAGATTGCTTAAACAGATTCCATTTCCAGCCTAAAACAAATGAGAGGGCATTAGTGCCTCTTAATTGCAGCTCTACATTATGTTCATTGTAGTTTGTTCAGAACACCAAGTTGCCAAGTGGGCAAAAAAAATGAAACTGGCAGAGCAAAAAAGATTCCCACAATGTGCATTAGCCCCTTTCAGATAATTTTGAAATAATAATGTCTGTTTAAGCACAGTTTATCTGTAATTTATAACTGTTGGGCTAGTGTTAATGCTGAAAAATTATTAGTTAGTTAGAGCCGGGGTGGACGTTCGTGTGCAGGGCATCGTAAGCAAGCTGTTCATGGCAGAGAGTGAGAGGTATAACCAGGGATAAAGAAAGAGGATGTCTGTGTTTGTGAGGTTGGCTACTGTATATGTACAAGCTACAGTAGAAGAAAGAGAGAGAGAGCATGAGAGAGAGAGAGAGAGAGAGAGAGAGATCTACACTAAAATAAAAAGTAACATCTGCACCCCTGCTCATTAATGCGATTATCCAGCAGCCATGTCACAGCTGAGTAATGCACACAATAATGCAGATATAAGTCAAGGGCTGATAAAGTTCACATCCAGCTTCAGAATAAGGAAAAATATGATTTCAGTGTGAGACAGGTTTGGTTATTTCAGAAACTGCTGACCTGCTGACCTCACATAGGTGCGAAAAAGAAAAACACCTGTGAGCTGTTAGTGGAAACTGTCAAAGAAGAACAGCCAGACTAATTCAAGTTGGCAGGAAGGTTACTGTAACTTAAATACCCACTATTCACAACAGCGGTGAGTATAAAAGCAGCTCTAAATGCACAAACAACACTCCAAACCTTCAGGAAGATGGACTACAACAACAGGAGACAACTTGAGTATCTACTCTGAAAATCTCAGCAAGAAACTGGACAGCTGAAGAGGGGAAAAACATTGATATTTTTGCGTGGATGAGAAGGTTTACAGGTGTCTTCTTGGTTGGTAGATTGGGTCGTCCTCTCAGCTGTGGGTGCCGGTGAATTCCGAACATCATTCGCCATCCTCTTCCACTCTTGTCGGTCTGCAGCCTTGCACTTGGCCTCATCAGTGGGCAGTCCTTGGCTCTGAGGATCTTCTTTGATTTGTTTGACCCATGTTTTCTTTGGTGCTGCTTGTTGGACGCACCAGTGGTGTGGCCGCTCTCTTGACATGATCTTGTATGGTAGCCTATTGGTATTCATTCTGCAGATGTAGCCAAACCATGGGAGTCTGCGTGTCCGAATTCGGACTGCCGGTTGATGGTCGCACCAGATTCGAATTGTCACTTTTTGGTGATGGTCCAGTAAAGATACAGTATGACTAGTATCTGGCGAAAATGGCCTGGGAGTGTATACACATGGCAGACACCTGTTGATATTTTAGGAGGTGGGAGGAAACTGTAGCACATTGAGAAAGCTTACTTTACTTAATACTCATTTATTATCTATATAAATAAAAGAAAAGGTTTTGTGTGTACACGGGTCAGAACTCCCATCTCATATCATCTCATCTCATCGTCTATACTGTGTAATCCTGTATACAGGCCTGGAGCTATCCCAGGAGACTTAAGGCACGAGGTGGGGTACACCCTGGGCAGAGTGCCAGTCCATCGCAGGGCAGACACACTAAAACAATTTGGGAATCCTATATTCGAATCCTTCTTGGCATGTGTTTGGACTGTGGGAGGAAGTCCACAAAGCATAGGAAATTCAAATTGAACTTCAAATGTTATAGGTCACCCACACAATCATACACAGTATGAAATGCATGACGTGTGTTAGGAAGCTGGAAGTTCAGTATAAGAGGAGAGGTGTTTAAGTTAGTATGGAGTCCACTTTCGTTATTGGAGGCTCAGGTACAAAACTGTTTGTAGGAATTTCAGGCGTAAAAAATATAGAACAACTGCAGTCATCAGAGAACAGCTGTCTGCATCAGCCGAGTCCAAGACCATCTTTATGGTCAAGTGAAATAGTCCCCATATAGCAAACCACATGGGACCACGCAGAATTTATGGTTTCTTCAATTATGTCAAGTAGTCCAGGTCCTGAAGCTGCAAAATAACCCCAGACCATCACACTACCACTACCATATTTGACTGTTGGTGTGATGTTCCTTTTATAAATTGCTGTGTTAGTTTATGCCAGATGTAACAGGATGCACACCTTCCAAAAAGCTCAACTTTTGTCTTTTCAGTCCAGAGATTATTTGTCGAAAAGTCTTGGGGATAATCACGAAATTTTGCAAGTGAGGCCTGCAGTTTTTTAGATGTTGTTCTGGGCCCTTTTATGAGCTCCTGGATGAGTTGTTGTTGGAGTATTTTTGGTAGGATACTCCTGGGAATGTTCACCACTGTTCTAAGTTCTCCTTGAATTTCATTAGATTATGTTGCCTTTTTAGGTCTTTTGAGTGCTTCAGTTTGTCAGTCAGGTTCTATTTAAGAAATTTCTTGATTCATCAGGTTTGGCAGTAATCAGGTCTGGGTGTGGCAAGTGAAATTTAACTCAGCTTTCCAAAAATCACAGTTCATTCATAATTTAGCAAGGAGGGCAAATACTTTTTTTTTTTTTACAGAGGGCCAAGTAAGTTTGGACAGCTATTTTCCCTTAATAAATGAAATCCTCATTTAAACAGCTTTTTTAAATTTCATTTAGTATTTATTCAGGTGATCTATGTGTAATATTAAAATAGTGTATGTTTGATGATCTGAACCATTTAAGCGTGACAAATATGAAAAAAAAAATAGTCAGGAAGGGTCAAATCTTTTTTTAAGGCACTGTACAGTCGCACCATTACTGGTTCGTCTCCTGTATCCACACATTGCTAATCACAACAGTGCCAAAATAATAGCAAAAACAGCCAATGCATTTTTTTGCCTTCTTGGCCTGATCATGTAGAGCCGAAACCCTGTTTGCTGACCTTCAGAGATAATTGTGTCACTAGCGTGGATTACTACCACACTCATTTGTTGATTCCACTATTATTTTATTTGTCTTGGACAAATAAAATATTACCATCATTTCAATCATCCAAAATGTTTATCATATTTTACACATCTTGTCTGGAACACCAGGGCATTTTTTATACTGTGCTCTCCAGGATATACTATCTGATTCTCTGCGTCTTGGCAGACATTATATCCTTCAGAGATCACAATGATCCAAATGACTTGTTAAGAACAAACACACTCTAATGGATGAGAAAACCCACTTCAACACACTTACTCCAAGAACCACCTCTATTATGTCGTAATAATAAACACTGATTACACACTTTTGTCCTTCACTGAAGGAGGAATCCTTCTGCAATGGAGTTAGATGGGTAGCACTGGGACCCACTCTTCCTACATGGAATACAGAAGTAGTTGTACTGGACTGCTGCCAATATGACACATTAATGTATTTGCCTGTATTTTACAGCAGTTGTTGGACTAAGTAAAGAATCAAGTCCCCAGGTCCAATAGCAGGCTTATTCAACTCCTGAATAAGGGCTCCCTAATGGTGCAGCAGAAATGTGACTTGTTTATCATCAGGAGCTTGCAAGTTTGAGTGCTGACAATTCCACAGCATTATATGACTGATAGCTCAAAAGAGGGTCTGCTGGGAGAGATGGCAATCATACGTTTAATGAGAGCTCCATGTTCCAAACTCCATGATGTGCACATAGAAGTATGCACACACCAAACTACTGACATATTTGTATATAGTATGGATTTTGGTATGCGGTTCATGTATTAGAGTTGAACTTGCATTCATGATAGTAAGCTTAACCCCCTTAACAATTAATTAATTTCATCTCAATTCATGCGTAATAGACTGTATAAACATATGACCTAATTAATCTTATCTATATTGTAATTATAACTATTTAGCCCTTATTTTTTTAATTAGATTTTTCTTATTATTTTGCATAGAAGATTCCTGTATTTATGGCTAAAGATATTTGTGGAGTTTGGTGGTGGATATGTTAATAGGTGCCATCAAAAGATAAGAAGCTGTTGATTTAAAATACATAATTTTCTGAACTCATTTGGATTTTTTTTTAATGGGTAATACTAGCTATTTGCACTACATTACATAAGTGAGTGCACACGACTGTTAAAAATGCACAAGAATATAGACTTAGCTTTTAATTTGCATTTACAAGAAATAGATGATTACTCCACTGCACGTATTATTTACTATGATTTTTTAAAATCAAGAAACCAGTTTGATGCCTTGATGTGGCATTTTTTTTTGTGCATTTCCTGCATAATGAAATTTCTTCTTCTAACTACCATACGTCATGGTTGTGTTGTCTGCTAGATGGTATTTTACATACAGTATGTGGCCTAAATCACTCTAAATAAGAAGTCTTTCAAGCTAAAGAGTGGGGTTTCTTTAAACTGTTTAGCGGCTTGCTTGCTGTATCGATATTCGTGCACTCTGCTGTAATGTAAGTAAACAGCTTTGCCTTAATTTACATCCTTAATTTACATTCACAGCTGGTCCTTTAAATTATCATGCTATAATTAAGCAATATCAGACAAGCAGGAGTATTGGCAAAGCTGTAATTCAGCTGTAGGGATGAGGCTGCAGGTAATCTCAGCCATGCCAATATGAAGTACATCATCACAATTGTGATTTTGCTTGATTTTGCTTGTATTCAACATGGTAAATTAAGAAATTACCATCAAGTAATTGATATTTTGGACATAGTGTCCACAAAATGTGTTTATTTTTGTTCTGTGAATAGAAGCCACTGACAGCCGTTGCTCATTGATGCATCCAGTAAAATTGCCTTCACTTTTCTTCCATTTTCACCTTTGAACATTTGACAAGCTTTCATTTTTGAAAGTCATACATTTTATTCAAGAAAAATGTCCAATAATCATGTTTCCAACTCTACCATATGTAGGGACTAGCAGGCCACCTCGAACGGAACCGTCGAACAAGGAAGAGACAGTTCACAATATCAGCAACTAAGGAAAGAAATGGTTACACATCTCCAATTCAGATGGTGTAAATCTGCATGAAACCCCTTTGTACAAGATAGAAGCGGTTACAGATCCCCTCTCAAACGGTGTAAATCAGCAAGCAACTCCCTTGGATGAGGAAGAAGCCAGTTTCACAACCCCCCTGGCAGTTGCTGACCAGTTTCCTGCTTCATCTCGTGACCCAGAACAAAGAACATACAAAGCTTTAGGAACACGTTTTATGTTAATCAGTTAAAGTATGCTAGTAGGGCATATATACAATTATACAGTATATGTGTGTGCATATAGAATGTATGATGTCTTTATGTTGTGTTTAACATTTTTATCATAAACTTAGGAAGGGTAATTAACAGGTACTGTACAACTCCTGCTATAAATAAAGGTATGAATGGGTATGCAAGGCATGGGATGTTTGGTATCAAATGAAAGTTCTGTATATTCAATGAACGTTGATGTGCATGAAATCTTAGTCATATGAACCAGACTCATGTTAATACATTTTACCTAAATTACTAAAACTCAACTGAGATGGCCTCCCATGTCACAGACCAAACCACAGGTTAAATGTATGCACAAAAAGGAGGAACCATGTGGGCGTGGCTATGCCCACAACCACCTCTGATTGGGACAAACGGCTGGGGGATAGAGCCGCGCCGTGAGATTAAAATCCAAAGTCACATGGGATTCATCAGAAAGAGATTTGTCATGGGTGTCTGAAGGTAACCAGCAAGCTCACCCTTGGCGGGCGTCATCCGCTCTTCAAGAACTCTCAACAAGACTTCGTGCCAGAACTCCAAAGTCCTGCAATGAAGAAACCCTCAGAAGAAGTTCCAGAGCGCCGCCATCGGAATCAGGTAACCAACACCTCACCGAAGGGCTTCCCCGAAAGACGTCATCTCAACAACCACGCACCAACCAATCAGCAACGCCGTGATTCCCTTCACTGGAGGCAAACCACCGGATGAGAATGAAATGTAACGCAAGTAAACAGAAAAGTAGACGCAAAGTAATAGAAATGGCAACATTCAGTGTGGTTAAACTAAACATAAGAAATTCTCCTGCTTATCCAGTCTTTTTGAGGCAATTAAATGTTATTGATAGGTCACTTTTAAAAATGGATAATGCCACAAAGCAGTTTTACAGGAATAAAAATGAAGAAATAAATAGATGGTGGAAAGTAAAAAAAAAAACCCTGGTGAGGAATAAACCTTGAGAGGAACCAGACTCAAAAGGGAACCCATCTGCATTTGGGTGATATGACCATAGAGACTTGGAACTCTTGTGATATTTAAGACTAAACTGTTTGTGGCAATTTCAAACAGAAATCATATGACGTCATTGTTTATGATCTGCATCAAATGCAGTCCAAAGCTATCTGGGTTTTAAGTGGAATCACACTCAGCAGTCACATGTATCTTTAAGCAAACCATAAAGGGCCATCTTCAGCAGCAGTGAGTGCTCTCCTTGAGAGGAGACATCCAACCATAAGTGTGCACCAGGATGGATCAGGCAGGTCCAGACAGTGGAAGAGGTCAGGATAACTGGTAACTCAGGGATGTCAAAAGACCTGTCAGGATTACCATGGCCAACTAAAAGTTTGTGACCATCATCTTTAAAACATTTAGTATCTACCAAAAAGATAAAGAAAATGGACTCAGAATGTCCGTTGAGGAGACAAATAGTCTCCTTGCACTTTGAACAGTAGACAGAGTTTCCAGAACAGACTCAGTGGTGCTTTAAGAAAGTTTTTTTTTTTATTATTATTTTTTTTTTTTACCATTTTCAGGTAATGCCTGACCAAAAGGCTGCAATGTTTCTTGCTGGAATGGGTGCTTCTCAATGAAAATGTCACTGTGTTCTTCACAAATGTTACTGTATGAAACACACAGTAGGTCACTACCATCTTTTGCTCAGTTCCAGCTTGCAGTAATTTTTTTCGGGAGACACCTACATCATCCTTTTAGTCTCACAAAACACATCTTGACAAGATCTTGTGCACTGTTCAGTCTATAATTGTACTCTAGGTGCATTGTTCAGGGATAAGTCTGCTGGTGTCTGCTGGAGTTTTGCATAGTCAACGGTCACCGGTCAGGTAATGCCGAACATCGCACCAGAGACGGTCACTTTGTTTGGCACTATCACTCAGGATATTCACTCAGGAGTCTGGTGCATACTCCCTGGATAACTAACACATTTGTCCCAAAAAAGCCCTTTTCAGAACAGTCGAATGCCATTCTTTCTGAAATCTGAATGGCATCCTTTCTCGAGAATGTCTCGAGAATGCTACTCTGATGTTATTATTAGAATGTTGCTTCCATCTGTCACACCAACACACTGTGGTACTCTGCATTGATTACAGAAGAAAGCGATCATTTCTACAAGCTTTGCAGAATCAGGAAATTTACCATGGTCACAGTTAAACACAGTACTCAGGTCTACCACAAAATGATGGATTTTGGTCCTTTATTCACCACTAGTGCCAAGCTTCCAGATGGTGATTGCTACCTGCTTTCATTTTGGGACACACAAACGGTAATTTCTGTTCCTTCTCACCATAACATGCCTGACTCGACTATAGACGTGTTCAAAGGAGTTCAACAACACGGAAATTCCTCACAAAATCTTGTGGGCTGAAAGCCGGAACAATTATGTCTAAGAGCTAGGTTGTGCCAAGACAACAGGTGACTTCTGTGTTCTCTTCAGCCTCAAGACAAAATGTAAAGATAACAATACAGTATGTTATTCCAATCCAGGAAAGCTGCTTACAAAGCCATGTTGTAGTTTGCCATCTTGCCATTACAAGAAAGTAGGGACGGATGCAGAGAGAGAGAGTGAGAGAAAAAGAGACATAATTCAGTATGCTCACAGTCAAATAATGGATAAGATTAATGTATACTTTGTGCAGAGTGCAAGACACTGTGCTAAAGGCAGCATAACTAAAAGGGAGAACCAGAAGGAAACACAAGCATTAAGGATCCCTAAAAAGTAACACAACCAGTTACTTCATCATAAACACACCTGAGTACATGGGGGGTGCATAGGGGAAGACATCCAGGTTCACCATAAAACTCTATGCCCATGAGTATCCCAGCTCCACTCCGTCACCTGAAGGTACTGTAAAAAAAAAAATTACATTTCAGACTAGGGTTAAACTAGTCTAATTTTCAGACTAGTGTCACTATTCCGGTTATTTCATAACTGTGAGGCTTTGTATGAAACAGCTTTGGCCCCTGCTGAAGGTTTCTTTTTACAAGTGGGTGTGGCAGAGATGAGATAAGATAAAATAGGGGGTTATAATGGGGCTATCTTAGTAATACATGAGATTCAAATGAAAGGCTAGAATAAATAATCATGCCACGGTCTTTTACTGTTGCATATGAACCAGAAACACCATCCAGAGTCATTATATAGTCAGAAATCTTCACTAGCTAGGGCGTAGTACTTCTGTTTAAAAAAAGGACTTAATTCTCCATAATTCTTAATAAGCATCCATTTTCTTATGTCCTTCACATATTCCTAAACTTTATTAAGCTGGTGTCTCTTTAACTGGCTTTGCTGAAACATATACATATGTGGAAACTGATAACATTGTCAAGAATAATATCACCCAGAACAAAATATATATAGATATAAATATATGAAGACAAAGACATTGGAGAACTTTGCAAAACACCAAACTTTAATTTAGTATGCATAGAGAAGTCACCATTTACGTGATGACTAATAACAATCAGTCAAAAATGCCCTGAGCAAGTAGAGGGCCATTCCCTGAACATTTCCTAATCTGTCAAGGAGAATAATATGATCAGTGGTGTCAAAAGTGCCCTAAGATAAGGCAACACTAGCAAAGAGACAAAACTTTGGGTTTATTTGCATTTGCCGTTCTCTGAGTAGCATGAGAGAGTGTCTCACATTAGGGAACCCCATCTCCGTGAGCTCATCCACACGCTTAAAAAATAACTCAAGTGGCATATTACTGCAACTTAATTAAAGCCATTTTTGTAAGATTAATTTAATGGTATAAATAAACATTTTAAATCGACAACATTATTTTAATGGATTGTGACCACCTAAAAATGTTAATTATTTCCTCAACTTAATTTAATAAAATTTAAATTGTGGTAGTTTAATCAAATTGGATCAATTAATCAATTTCTCTCTATGTTAAGGCTTCACCCTCATCTACTTAGGACAAGATCAGACATGTTGAGACTGCATGTTGGAAGACGGTACAGTCTGAATATAGCAAAAGACATTTTCAAGGTCAGAATAATTTCTCTTACAAAGAAATTTGACTAATGGAATATTTTATGTAGTTAAAGTTCTAGTGCACTAATGTTAGCTGTGGGTTTACTACAAATTATGTTAATCGTATATATCAATTAAAACTAAGCAGCTCTTAGTTTATTTGTGAAATATTCTAACTTACTGTAGATAGGGCATTTTATTTGTGCCAAGGAGAGGCAAACATGCTTTAGTTTACTGTTATTTACATAAATTGCCATGTATAGTACAGGGTGGGTAAAAAGTAACTATGCAAAAAAATTGGCATTAAAGTCCATATATCTAATACAAATTTATAGAAACAAATGATACATTTATTACATACAGTAGCAAAAGAAAAGCAAATCTTTAAACTTCAACATAGGCACCAGTGGTGTCAACCACTTTCCTCAAAGGGCCAGGGATGGAATGCATAGTCCTTTGAAGGAAGTCAATATTGAATACTGCTGAGAACGCCCTAAATCCGTGAATCCAAGTTCTCCATGGTGTGAAGCTTTGTCCTGTACATCTTCTCCTTTGCGTAGCCCCACAGGAAAAAAATCACATGGAGTGAGATTGTGGACTTCTTGGAGACTGTTCAGGAGGTCCACGATGTCCCAGCCAATGTCCTGGAAAATGCTGGTCTAACCACGCACGGACAGTAAGAACAAAATGCCATTAAATATTACCTAGTTAATTTTCACCCATCCTGTAGTTCAAGTATAGACAAACCCTGATTAATCAGGGTCAAATTCAGTCAAATCAAATTCAGTAGCCTTTGGAACGTGGATACGTCTGAGTGAGAGATGAAAATCCCTTGTTTCTCTTTACAGTGTTTCTTTTGTGACAAAAAAAACTGCCAAGATCATGAACATACTGTACAGTACTTGGGTAAGATGGGGTAAATGTTTGTTTAGACCCATCTCATTGTCAACCATTCAGATGATATTAACTGATCCTTTCCACAATCATTAGTGCAATATATTTGAAATATACAGAGAGGTGGCCATCTGCTGCCTTATGTGTACCTTGTGGAGAAGGAGGAATAGCTTTAAAAGGTTCAAAAAATCTCATTTGAACAGCTGAATTCACTTACAATTTACAAAGCCACTTTTTTTTTCAAATTTGTTATCATTTATTTGCTAACTTTTTTATTTTATTACTTTTTACAAACACTTGGAAGAGTTTAAAGCAAACTTGACAAATGATGCCATCATCGGTGACTGGCCCCGTCCAAATATGACCAGAAGTCAGAACCATTGTGATGAAGGGAATAAAATTCCTGGAGGAATATCCCAAGGTGCTGTGTTTGCTGATGGGAATAATCTGTGCTCTGAGATTGGCCTATCCAAAGGAACACAATTGAACTGTTCCATGAACTTAAGGGCCAGAAAGCCATCTTTCTGCGATTTTTTCCCCCCCAGAAAACATAACTTTGATATTTGCTGTTAAGTTGATGTTGATTGCCTTTGTTATTTGTTGTTAAATCAAAGTGTTTCAAAATACAGCATACCCAAAGCAGCAAAGTTGATGCTCAAGATCTACATATTTCCTGCGAAAAGTTCTGCATAAACTCCTCAGAATGATGACTACTGGGTATGAAGCATAGAGGAGTACGGGATTTTTTAACTGGAAGTAAATGTTTTAGAATACTAAATTAACAGTACATATACAATCAGAAACTTTTAGAAGCAAAAGTTAATTCTCAGTGTTGTTGTTTTTTTTCTCCTTGATCTAGGAAGCCTTGGCTATATCTCACACCGAAAAAGTGGCAATACATTTCGAAGATTGTAGAGTGTTTGAGTGTTTTGTTACCAATTGCTATATTAGCAAGTTACTGAAGTTTTACAAACTGTTTGAAAATGTTTTAGAAAAGGATGGGACTTTTAAAATGGGAGTTTAAACCATTTAATGTATTTTACATATTTGGCACTGTGTTTTAAAATGTGGTAGGTCTATATGGGAGTTTGTTTACCTAAGTTTCCATTTGTGTGTCTTTTTAGTAAAATATCGTATGATTAAATACAGAACTGCAGTGTGAAATAAAGTCATTGTATAACAATTGTAGTGTTGAATGTTGTATTGAATTGTATTGAAAGTGTTGTAATTTAAAAGCTAGGTTAAAATAAAATTGGAAATCTAAAAACTACTATAGAAAATCTAATTGGACCAACTTGATTTTTAACTGACTGATAATTTAAAACTTTGCTTGTAATTGTAGTAATAAAGTATTGTATATGTTACTTAAGCAGTTTCTTCTACACACTGAAAAAGCTAATTTAAGCAACTTACTATTTAGGAGCAGTATACTTACAGTAGAAAATGTGTTTGCACTGATAATAATTAAGTATGTGGTAAATAAAAAAGCATTAAATTATACCGGGAAAGTTACTCAATGTGCTTACTTAATGCAGTTTTTTTTTGGTTCAGCTTAATTTTTCCAGATATTCCCCTAACTTAAAAAGGTTGATAATTTTTTTTTCCTGTTGTGTCAAAACATTTGTTTTTAGAGTGTGGGATGACCCATTCATAGTTGATAACTAAAAGGTCCGTATTACTAAGTCACATTTTAAATGAGATGAGATGGTGATCTGATATTTATCAAAAGTCAAACTGGGATATATGACTATATTTTCTATACTTAATCTGAGTGTTAGTATTATATCAAGAGTGTGACCAGTGTTTTGCGTGGGTCATATTATACACTGATTAACCCCTATTGAATCTAGAATCTTGTACATAAATGCTGTTCTCAAAGAGTCTTCCACGATTCTCAAAATTAATATTAATGTCTCCAACAATTAATGCTTTGTGTAAAGAAATAAATGCAGATTTCATCTCAAACCCAAACTCACAAAGAAATTCAGAATATGGTGCTGGGATCTGTAAATAATAATTAGTGGAATCGATTGGGCAGACTTGGTTTTTGTGTCTACGCATGTTATGTTATTTAATGAAATGTGCATCCAGTTTTTTTGTGCAACACCTCCTCCTCCAACAGTTAGACAATGCTGATGTACAGTACTGTATGTAAGTGAATCTAAGAAGAGTAGCTTCATTTAATGAAGTACATTAAACTCCTGAGCAGTAGTAATTTCATTAACAATAATGAAACTACTTTCAATGCAAGTGATGTAACATTCAGCACTTCTAGCTTTACAATGATCAGCCATAACGTTAAAACCCAAAACATTAAGCCCAATATAGTGTGGGTTTTTTTGAGGATTAAAGGAGAACAATTAAAACTGTAGGATACTGGGTTTCTGATCATCATCAATGTGCCTCTGTTTAACCCTTGAGCGAGGCCCTTAACCCTATCTGCTCCAGGGGAACTTTATCCCGGCTGCGATATTCCAGCTTCCTGGAATATGCAAAAAATTATTTCACTGTGCTGTAAGGTACATGTGACAAATAATTGACTCCTAATCTTACAGTGAGCCTTGAACACTGACTCCTATATTCTGTTCCTTTGCTTGCCAAATGTGTATTAAAAAATTGCTTGTCAGTTCTTAATTTGAATTTTGTGCCTTTCATGTACATTTTCCATAAATCAGCATGAATAAATAAATGCATAATTCAACACAGTAACACAGTAACACAGTGGCCAACTCACAGCTACAGCATACTTGTTTTTCAACAAGTCAAGTGTGAACTTTGATTACGGTTTGAATTCTCCTTGTGTCCATGTGGGTTTCTCTGGGTTCACAGTTTTTTCCAATTCAAAAACTCAAAAATATATCCGTAGTAATAGTAGGGCCTCTGTGGATTGCACTTGTTTGTCGAGTGCATTTCATGGATGCTCTGTCGGAATGAGAGCTGGGCAATTAGGAGGGCGGATCAACTGGTCACCTGAATCAATATGAGACTAAGCCTCTCTGATGAAAGAATCAGTTCCTTGTGCCTTCAGACTTAACCTTTGTGGAGCCCTAAGCAAAATTCCACTCTGTGAGCCACACAGTCAGTAAAAAT
>JAQMYL010000003.1:20418436-20440704 GCA_030014365.1 Clarias pachynema | reverse complement strand
ACGCAGCACGTTAACGCCGATAACGGCCCACCACTAATATATATATATATATATATATATATATATATATATATATACTGTACCACTATGGTAATGCTACACAACTCTTTCTCTCCTTTCTCCCTTATTTTATTTACTCCTTTACCCCTTAAACTTATTCTGTCCTTTCTCCTTTAAATCCCCCATTGATTACAACCCCTCCACAAAGCATTTTACACACTAATATTTTGTTTACTAAAATATGTCAGAGACTTAAATTTTTAGTTGAAATCACAGTAATTCTAAATGAGGAAACAGCTTAATAAGGTCAACAATTAATTAGGTCTTTGCAAAGATACACACAAAGTCAAACCCATTGGAGCTTATTAATGCTCATTCACCTAGAAATGCCATTTCTGAGTGTGTTGACTCAGAAGAAAATGGCATGATACTGCACAATAACTCTTGCTACACTTGTTCTAATTTGTTTGTGACAATTAGGTAAGCATGACTAAAGCTTAGGAAACCATTAATAAATTTTTTTTTTTAAGATAAATTATTGCAGTGGCTGAAATCACCCCAACATTCATTGCTAATAGAACAATATATTTTTCAAAATTTCAATTTGTAAAATTTATAGAAATAGTGTTAATAAGGTGATTGTATATCAAATTTATTTTTATAAAACTTAAGTTTATACAATTTAGATTTTCTAATAACAATTTGGCATGGTGGTGTAGTGGTTATCACTGTCGTCTTGCACCTCCAGGGCGCAGGTTTGATTCCCGGACAGGTTTGATTCCTTTTTTGATTGTCTTTTTATTTTCGACATCTACATATTCTTATGTTATTGTTTATTACATTCTATATAAATTTTTTCCTATTCCAATTGATGTTTAATACATTCTAATTATTATGATCAAAGTAGCAACTTCTGGCACTCTATAAAATTCCTAGAAAATTAACAAAAGATACCAAGCAGCAGCTATGTTAATAATATATTTCTTATACTGGGCAGATGAAAAGTTAAAAAAAAATGCTGTGTTTTTTAAATTCCTACTCTATATTGAAGGATGTGATATAAGAAAAATATAAAGTATTCTACACTGCCTTTTATTGAACCCTTCACTTCAATTAAACATCATAAGCATCAACCAAGATAGTCTTTACAGGCCTATGCAGGATTGGTTTCCCTATTAAATGTTTATCAGGCTGTGTACCATCATGACCTGGTAGAGAAATAGATGGTGTAAGTGGAGAAATATAGACCATTTCAACCACAGGACACACTGGAAGGGTGTAGACCAGTTCAAGGCATACTGTATTTGACTCACAACATGCAGGAGCTTCAGTCATTTAGGATGTCTATGCAGTAGGATCCTGTGGTTGAGATGCTCATTTTGGACATTAAACTTGGTAGAGAAAACTTTGTTATTAGTAAGTTTAGTTATTGACTAAATGCTTTCTAGACCATTGATGTGAACAACACATTTCTCTTGGAGACATTAGTATCTGTAAACAGACCACATTTAAGCTGACTTCCAGTA
This sequence comes from Clarias pachynema, assembly GCA_030014365.1. Taxonomy (NCBI): domain Eukaryota; kingdom Metazoa; phylum Chordata; class Actinopteri; order Siluriformes; family Clariidae; genus Clarias; species Clarias pachynema. The sequence continues at coordinate 20,439,178 of JAQMYL010000003.1, read as the reverse complement.
TCTCTATGGCTGTAGGAGCCTTTACATAGTGATTAGATACAATAGCATGACTGTGAAAAGTGATCAATAATGACAAGGACAGTTGTGTTACCCCTGGAGCAGGGACATCCATTGTTCCATACACCATTTTCATGAATATTAATACAGTAAGACTGTACGGAACATACACCTATAATTATGTAACGAATACTGTATATCTCCCAGTAACTGTTTACCAGAAGGGAAAAGTTGGTTCATCTTTCTTTTCTACAATGATGTAGCCAGTAGCAGGATGTGATACTGAGGGGCTGACCAGTAACCCAGTTCAAAGTACTTTAACATCCTTTATGGCCTTTGTCTCAGAAACCTTATCAGTTACATATTCTAGAACCCCTTAGTTTGGTGCTGAGCAGTGGGCTTTTGGTATCTGCTTAGGGCAGTTTTTTTTTTTTGTAAACATGACTGCTCTGGAAAGCTCCCTCATAGGAGCATAAAAAATACTCAGCGCATCTTTCCCCTCCACTTACACACCAGCACTTCACACAGAAAGATTCTTTCATTCCTGATCACAGCATGTCCCCAGAATCCAGCTGTTCTTGGAATACCATGTCTATCCACCCATAACCCAGCAATTTCATGGAAGAAAAACAAGTCCACTGTGTCTCTCTTTAGTGTGTTACTCTACCCAGTAGGAAAGTTGAGATACCATAAAAGACATTCATGTTCCAGAATTGTTTCATGACCTAGTTACAGTCTTTATAATTCAACTTCCACTGCACCACCCTTAGTGTTGTTTTGTTGATGTCCTGCAGTGCATAGCTGTGAGTACCTGAACAAAAAGTCATGGAAAAGCACATCCCTGAATCATAGTATCAAAGCTATATAAGGCTACAGTATCTCTGTCTCACACAGTAGCATAGCTGTTCTTCGTGGAAATTTTTTATTTTTATGGCAGGCTATAATTTTGGATTCTTTTATTGAAGCCATAATGCCATCACAGGCATTATCCTGGTCAATTACTAATAGACATGGTTTTGTTTTTCCCTAATCCACGTTTTTTTTTTTTTTTTTTTTACCCAAATTGAATATTCAAAGATCATACAACCTAAACGATGTTAAATAAGGTGATGAAAAATGCCTTCATCACCACCTCTGGCTGTTCATTAGTATTTCTTAATGCCTTATCGGCCTGTAAATGCTGCTTCAATTTTACAAGCTATCCATTAATTTGCCATTGTATGTATCCATCATATACTTTTCAACATATTAATTTGCAGACATATTCAAGATGAACAGCAGGTTTCCAAAAACATTTTATGAGTTTCAGTAGTCATCCATAACATAACCACAGAAATTGTAATTTACCGTGCTGCGAAAAAGTATTTGCCCCTTCCTGATTTATTCGTTTTTATTTTGCATATTTGTCACACAGAAAAAAAATAATATTACACAAAGATAACCAGAGTAAATACAAAATGCATTTTTAAATGATGATTTCATTTACTGTATTGAAGGGGGGTAAAGCTGTTAAACCTGCCTGGCCCTATGTGAAAAAGTAACCCCATCCCCCACCCCTCTGCTAAATCATGTATGAAATTGTGATTAACCATGCCACGATCCAAAGAAATTCAAGAACAGAAGAGAAACAAAGTAATTACCATATGTTAGTCTGGGAAAGGTTATAAACCCATTTCTAAGCCACTTCTAAGAAAATCAAAGTGATGGGTAATTAAATTACAATAACAACAACAGTCAGTTGCTATTGTAAGACATAAAAGTGAGCAGTTCTGTAATAGTCTTTGCAAGAACAGTATTGTCAAGTGCATTTGCAAAACCCACTAAGCACCATGATAAAACTGACTCTCACGAAAGAAAGACCAAAACTTTACCTCTGCTGCAGAGGAGAAGTTCCTTTAGAGTTTCCAGCCTAAAAAATCACCCATTAACAGTACCTGCTCAAAGGAGATTACTGCATATCCTGGATGACTTCAGCATTGTTTTAAAAAAAAATTAAATTCAAGGAAGGTAGAAGGTGTCATCACTGAAGACCCAGGAACTCCACTTCACCCTTTTTCCTGACCCTCACCTCCCCGTTCTATCCCTCCATTGAGTTTTCTTTAATAGAAGAACACTTCCTTACTTTATCTCTGTCTCCCAGTGTCTATGTTCTGGCTTTGTCTGCTCAAAAATCTTTACTGCAGGATATAAGCATGCACCACCACAGCAGCCACTTCATAAGACATATCATGGTTCTTCACCTCTAGATTGAGACTCAGCTGCTGAAAGTCCATACAGGCCCTGAATAACAGGCCCACATGGAGTAGACACATGATCCTTCACATCATTCCCAATTTCTCTGCACAGTGATAACATTTCTCTGTGATTTGCTTTGGCTCATACCCCACTGTCCTAGGTCTCTTCTGGCTTCACAATTGTGTGATCTTGTGGGAAGACAATAAAATCATGGCCTGGTAAAATCAGTATTAACCCGCTGAAATGCAATGTACAAAAAACTAATACCACTACCAGGTGAACTGACTAACCGTGATTATCAATTATACACCAGTAATGTGGTGATTGGATCATGGGCACATCTCTGCCTGTGGGAATCAAAGATTAGCCTGTCTTGGGCCAATCGCATAGAAATCCAATTTTGGTCATAATAGAAAGGCATCAAAACACCCAGTGTATAACTGCCTGCTATGTTTATGTGGTTTAGCAGGCAAAGAGTTCAAGGATGTTGATCCGGTCACCAAATTAAAAAAATCTCAATCCATTTAAGGATCAGATTTTTTTTCTGGATCAACACCAAGGATCCATCAAACATGAAAAAAGTCAGATCCATGCTCACCCAAAACCCACAGCACCCAAAGGATCCACCACTAATGTTCCAGTGCCAGACACCACAGCATACTCCCAGAGGTCTTGTAGAGTCTCAAAGGGCACACTACACTATATTGGGCTTAATGTTTTGGCTGATCGATGTATAAAAACACATTCACACATTCATTCAGAGCCTGCATCATTTTTGAATAGCCAATCCAACTACTGATATACTGTATTTTTGAGTTTGGAGAAAAACTGTGAGCCCAGAGAAACCCACATGGACATAAGGAGAATTCAAACTGAATCAAAGCTTAGGATAGGACATGCTGAATCATATAAAATGTACCTGAAAAGCACAAAATTCACATTAAGAACTGACAAGCAAGTTTTTAATACACATATGGCAAGCAAAAAAAAATAAAACATAGTAGTCAGTGTTCTCCTTGGTTTAGAGAAGGCTCAAAAGTTTAAAATGAAAAAGGCTATTGAATTCACAGTATAATTTTACTCACGGGCAAATTAGATAAATATCACTGTTAGTGTTATGTATTGAAAATCCATCACTCTCTCTAATAGCAATAGTTAAGCCTAAATACTAAATAAGTAATAACCTAATCTAATCTAAATGTACAAAAAAATATTATATATTAATTCATAACTGAGATCCAGAAGTTACACAGAAGTTATGTATACATTTTTTAGGGAGCACAGTGTCAGTACAAAATGCTTGTGTTACAGAATTTCCACAGAATTAGGGAAATGTCATTAAGTATCAAGCTGATAAAACAATGCTTAGTATGTTTTTCCAAAGGGCTCTGGGGTCTCAGGAACCTCAAATAGAACATAAGGGTTAATAAACAGTATGTTTATAAAGTCATTTTAGTAGAATTGATTTATGGTTACAAAGGATGATGTTAGAAAAACTGATCTATAACTGATCTAGCGACGGTAATATGTCATGTCAGAGTAACATACAGTATGAGCTAATATTTGCTGACATGACATGTCTATGATGTGATATACTGTATACTGATCTGATGTACTTAAGGCCAAACATCTGAATCTTTGTTGGGTGTTCATATGTAAATACAGAACTTTATATGTTTATGCTGTCCAGCATGTTTCATCTGACTAAATGTATAAGTGAAGTGCCAAAAGAGTGAGTGCAAAGTGCGACACATGGCATAATACAGTACCTTTGATCAGATTTACTACTGAATTTGAACATGATTCCAAAATACTTTATCTATATATATATTTTGTTGTATATTTAATTTAATTTTGGAGACTTTTTGGCATTTTCTTACATCTTTGTTTTAAATAAGATTTTCTATACTGACTTTTTAAAATTTCTATTTAACATACCGAATTAAACCCACATGTATTACACTGATGTCCGTGCAAAGAGTAGCAAGAGAAGTGTAGAATGAGAAGAGTGATTCTCAATGAACTTGGCTGTCAAGTTAAATCACTTGACACAGCATAAATGGCTTCAGGGCAGAAAGTAGTGGCTTGGAACATCAAAGCGAATCAAACAGAATTTTCAAATAAGATCTATGGAGAATTCGGATATGGAGAATTTTCTACACTGCAATGCAATGGAGCACCTACAAAGCTCTACTGCCCCCCTAAACTACAGGAATAAGCAGATTGTGGAGCTTGCAAATAAAACGCAGTATGTAGATTACACATTATTTACTGTATATTCCAAAATACACATTCTCACTTGCTGAACAGAAACCAAACCAGCCCATGAAACAGATGTGTTCTGACCAGTTCGGGATGATGTGCAGTAATACGGAGTGCAGGTTTATGACTTACAGAAACTCACCCAGTGGCTAACAAGCACACCTCCAAAATCTTAACAATGCAAACAAGTAAATTTACATCTGTTTTCTGTCTATTTTTAACTGCATTGCTCAGCCTTGGTTGGGTTTTAGGTAAAGGTATGTCACAAGTCAACCTTAATTATTTGGATAGAATAGACACTTACCTTTAAGCCTGTAGAAATTTATATAGGGGTTTAGGAAATTAAAGTGAGAAAGATAACTGATCAGATAAACAGAATTTAAGGCAGCAAATCTGTTTAGAACACTTGCAATAGAGTTTTTATTAATAAGCTACGGCTTCTTTAACGGTAAGGTTTACATGGTTTACTGTTAGGAACGAACACGATCAGACTTCTGTTGAATATTGAGTTGTCATCACATTCCGGCTTTGGTTCTCTTCCTGCATAACCAACACCAGTAAGAGACGACATCAGCATTATCAATTAAGCTGTCGTGTACTACATGTGAGCATTAAAAGTCATTTTGACGCATAAAAGAGCCAAAATACAAGACACCAGATAAATGTTTAGGCATTTTATTGTAAAAGATGAACGAGAGAATGCAGGTAACTTTAAAAGCATGAGACTGAAGAGCACTGGTGAGAATGCCGATTCCTTCAGATAGGGCTAAAGACAAAAAGTGTCAGCATGTGAATTGACTGGGGTAGCACACTGGAACTAAGTAAATGGATTGTCAGGGAAAGAGCAGGAACCATTTCAGAAAACTAGAAAAAGTATCAGGATAGAGAGAGTTAAATCTCGCTTGGCAGGCCAATATCCAAAATCCAAAAAAAAAATAATCCACTGATAAGTCCAATGATGAAATAGCCAGCAATATCCAAGCTATATATTAACAGGCAGACAAGATACTGACATCGGGCTGGCTGAGACCAGGTCCACAAACAGGTGAGGACACAGGTACGATCAGGTACCAGCAGATAGAAACTAGAAATCCAAAACACTCAGGCAGAAACCAAAAACAGTCCAAGGGTCAGATATCCAGTGAATATATATACAGTATAATTAGGCAGACAGGATTACAAGAGCGGACTAAGAAGAAGTCCACACTAGGCTTTGTCAGATACAAAAACAAATTCAGAAAGCAGACCAAAGGCTGGAATCTGGTGAGTGACGTCTGAGCCAGATTTAAATAGTGAAGGAGAAACCAAAGTTAATTGAACATAGGTGCAGACTGGGGCATGCTGAAGGAGAGGGAGAAAGCAACTGGGTTGGAGATGCTCTGAAATGAACCAAAATGGCAGGTAAAATGATATGCAGTGTGTCACAATTCTGGGGCCACATCCTTCAATGGATGCATCTGAAGAGCAATTATGTCATAGTGTCATAACTAACGTTGTCCCATTTTGAAGGCACCTGTTGTTCAAAACAAAGCATGCAAAGGCGTATACTTAGTGACCCAACCAAACCCAAGATCATTTGTAAGCCGGGAAAAAGACTGGAAGATATGATGGCAAATGTAGGACGCAAGGATATTAAAAATAAAATATATAATATATAAAGACAAAAAATATATAATAAATATTTTAATAAAAATAAAATAAAAACACCCAAGAGGATTATGTGAAATCCACTCCCCTGTCTCAGCAGCAGCACAGCTGCTTGTATCCGATTTATGCCTCAGCATTTTTTAACCATCATTATTGTAATTTAACAGATAATTTATACTTCATATTAAATTGACAACAGTAAGGTCTGAAACAGCTGGTGACACAACCAGGAAATCTTCCACAGACTAGACCATATACCCATGGTCAGATGCAGACTGTGTGAAAACCTACAACATCTAAAACAGTGGATCACAAACTTCATCCTGGTGGACCACCTGCACATTTTAGCATGATTTAACTAATTAGCTAATTAACAGCCTTTTCTCAACTAAACTGGATGTGAACGAACAGATAAAACAGTGAAATGTGCAGGGCATGTGGTCCACCAGGACCAGGGATGAGAACCACTGTTCTAGACGTTTGCACCCATTGATGTCTTATTATAACTCTTTCTTAGTTTCTAAGACTAAGAAAGTGAGCTTGTATAATTCATAATGGACCCATGGCTCATTTTTGTCACAGAATTGTATTTGGAGACTCTTAAATTAATTTCAGATAAAATGAGTTTTTGTGATACAAAAAATAGCAATCCATCTGCTGGTATTTCTTGGGAGGCAGAAGGAAACCAAAGTACCCAGACAAACTATGAGGAGGGAAGACTGCCTGCTGTATTACTGTGCTGCAAAAGTACAGTAACTATTCATAGCACCAAATGACTACAAAGTGATGGATTATGAGTTTGGTGCAATAGAAAAGTATATTTGTCAACCTAAAGAAATGTAATTAATAAATGGAATTTCTGTCACACACCACATGAGAATTATATTCACCCTTGTGTATACAAAATAACAGTTTCTCTGGTTAGAGTCCTTTGAGCAGCAGTTAGTCTTTTGTAAATAAAAAATTGTATATTTTCAGGAACTTTTATGTATTATAATATATAATTATATACAGTAACAATTATTATTAATTGCTGCCTCCATTCGTTTGATAATAATGAGGAAGAATTCTATAAGCTTGTGTTCTCAGTTGCTTGGTGCCCATTTGCTTTTTATTTTATTTACATAAAAGCCCTCATCATACACGTAAAGATAGTAAAAAGCAAAAGCAGTAGTGGATTAAGGACTAATTTAGCCATGTATCGGCAAAAATAAGTAAAATAAAGATTTGTTGCAAGGAGCTTCAGAAACTTGAAACCCAGGCTGTGCCCGGGTGAAAGTCCAAATGATAACCCTTCGGATAACCAGAAAGTTTCAGAACATATTATAGGAAAGGAGGGGAAGAGACAGAGATGAAGTTATCCTTCGTGGGACACTCTATCCCATGGAACTCGAAGCACTAGGCAGTACATATACAGTACACCATGGATGGGGTGAAAGTCCACTGCAGGACAATCAGTTTAAGATGATAGAGAATGATGTTTGAGGCAGCAAAGGTGAACACGTAAAGGATACAGTATGTAGAGGTTTCAGCAAACTGAATATGATATTATTGGATAGCGCATGTGAGAGTGGTTACAGCTGATACACTCACTGCAGCACTGCAGTGTAATGTATTATTACCAAAGAAAATAAAGAACACTCATTGGGAATAGGTATACACCTCATAAGTGCCATCAAACACTGATTACATTGCCTGTTTAAATATGTAAAATATTGTATATGCAATCATTACACATGTGCAAGCATTACAAACATGAATCTCTATCTCGCCTCTCTTCTCATACATACACAACATGCAGGGCACAAATAGTTTGACTAGTAATTTGTCATGTTTCATGGTATAGATGTCTTCTATGAGCAGACCAATAGGCTTCTTCTGTTTTTGTATGTTTTTCCCCATCTAAATACTCTTCTGCTACATTTCTCCACCAGCCTTCTGCTCTCCATCATCGGCATTGAGCAATTAGCTGCAGACCTCTATCCCCTGCAAATATATTTTAAGATAAATTGCTACGCATGAATCAAATAGTGTGACTCCAGGCATCTCTGTGAGCAAATGGCACATGATTCAATGAAACAGAACTCTAATTACAAGAAAATGGGTGGTTCACACTGCAATGGCTGGTTCAGTCACACTTCTCCTGCTGATAGCTAATTTGTTGAAATATGTTCCGAGGGGTGAGTGGAGAAAGAAACAGATGGCATCACTTAAGTGTTACAAATGGTGGAGGTGTCAAATGATTGAGATTTAATTTACCAAAACATCAACAGGTTTAAGGACTACCGGTATTATGCAAAATGAAAAATTGCAAAGCATGTCTATTTCTTCAATAAGATTAAAACCCTATTTGCTTAAATGGACAAAACCTACTTTGAAAGCACATAAAAATGCTAATTTTATTTTATATATATATATCTTTTAACTTTACTTTTTTTAACTTATTCTTAATCAGTTGTGTATTCCTCTACCTCAGGTAAAATTACTTATAATTATATAATAATATTATATATATTATAAATAAATACTTATAAATAATTTACTTATTTATTTATTTATTTATTTATTTTTAGGTTTCCAGTAAAGTTGCATAACTAATAATATTACAACCTATTTGATCAATGTGTTGGCCTTGAGGTTTAGTGTCTTGCAGGGAACATCTTGTCTAAGATAATTTAGTGAACGTTTTTTTCACACATTTTTGATGGATACAAAATATATATATAAAAAAGGGATTATATCACTCATTCACTGCGCCTACCTTATTTGTGTCGAACAATTAGTGTCTCAACAATGTACACAGCGGCATTGATGAAATAAAAAGCCGCACTGTCTGCCTCATTGGCTATCTACAACAGACCGTATTTATGTAGATATAATGGCTTAATAAACCGCAAGCTTTGGGTTACTGCTGTTGTCATTAGAATGATAAAGAACAGTCACTAAAATGGGGACATTAAATAAAAAATAATAATTAGCGTACCATGCTGCAGCTCAGTTAAATAACCCTGTCCAGTGATTCCAAATTACACTATGTTCCTAGGTCATATTAAACCATAATGAAACGACAAACTCGGCCTCTCATCACTTCATAGAACAATCTCTACATCTTAAACAATAAGCTGCAGAGATTCTTGGACTTTTCAGGGATGGATCAAAATAAAACAAAGAGTACATAATTCATTTAGTTTATAATATTCTGTGAAATAGACACAGTCCAGCATATAACTATGCAGTAAATACATTTATATTTATTGCCTTCTAACAAAGTTTGCCTTAAAGATCATTGTATTTCTTGTTTCTTGTTAAAAAGAAAAAATAAGCATCAATTGTGCTGTTATTTATTATTTATTCTATTCCTGTTTTTTTCATAGTCTTTCATTAATGAAAACAATAGTGAATAGCTTAACAACTGCACATATAGACCTCTTAGTTTATTTAAGCAATGTACAGCTGACACTGCACTACCTTACATAAGCCATGGACACTTGAAATAAAACTGATGTGAATTTAAAGCAGAAATGCTGTAGTTACCTATTATTTGTCTTTAGTCCGGCAGGTTGCAAACAAGCTTGTAAAAATATCAGATTTTGTAGCTCCATATTAATGCGGCTGTTAAAAAATGGCCTCCAGGTAGCATGATTTTGAGGTTGCTAAACATGCTTGTTTGAAAATCAAGGTTGCTTAACATGATTTTTAAATGTTGTTTAACATACTTAACATAGCACCAAAACCTCCAAAAAAAAAAAGGTTATCTTAATTATAAATTGGCTTCACCCCCTAAAAAAGGTTTTGGAATAAAACATATGCTTCCTGGGTCTTCAGTTAAAAAAAATAAAATGGTTTCTGTTTGATCAATACAGTATTGGTTTTCACAGTTCCGAATAAACTTAAGCCTCTTAACCTACAGATTTTTATTGGGATTACTATATTGTAATTTTCTGACCTTATAAAATGTATAAACAGTACATAATGCATTCTATAATGTAAATATCAGTCTACTTAATACATCTTAATACAGGGCTAGAACCTGCATAGAGTATAATAAGTTAGATCTTGCTGTGAGTGCCTAATCTACTGTATAGCACTGTCGGTGAGTCTCTACCATGGTGTACAGTTTATAGTAATTCTTGCAGAGAAAGTGTTGATGTGGTTTCATCCAACAATAGGAAGCAATCTTAGAGAAAAAGAAACAGCTGTAGAGGTCATGTAAAATCTGCTTGGCTGTGATGCAAACATTGAAGTTGATTGAAGATAAACATGACATCTTTTACAACAAAGGAAAAAACTGACAACAGAACAAATATCATGTGATGTTAGCTAGATAAATAAAATCTAATTTCTGGCTTTTAAAACTCTGAACTGTATAGATTTTTTTTAATAACAGATGGAGTGCGTATAAAATACTATTTGCCAGACTTATATTCTTCCTTTTCTTTGACCATTGTTCAACCTTAAAAGCTGCTTATATGAGTACCTAGCCACTGTCCTTGCAAAGTGCCAAAGTGCTTTTGCAGTCTACCTTTTTCACATTAGGAGTCCTTTTTTTGTTCTTTGCCTTTTTGCTTCTTTCTGCATTGTGATAGTTTAACCTTTTAATATTTTTGTTAATTAAGGCCTCTTTCAATTTTTGGGATCAGGTTTTTAGTTTTTGTTTTACAATTAGGCCATTTGCCTAAAAAAAAAAAAAAAAAAGATTTAATGTCAGATTTAAGGAAACGTTCGCTCGAGGGAGCATGTGATTGTTTTGGAATGCCCAGCCAGTGCAGGATTCTTTTTTCGTGAGGAAAAAAAGATAAGGGTCTTCACCCTTGCATAACCGCCACACACTTCAAGAAGTGTACACTCTTCCTCTCATATCTACAGATTTTGGACTATTGTAAGGAGCCACAATGCCTACAAATTTGGACCTGATGAATGCATACAGCTGGTCTCCAAGAAGAGGAAAGTTCTGTAATGTCTCCCGAGGAAGCACTTGGGTTTTCATTACCTTCCATATCATCTGGTCATGTTCCTGCTGCTTTTAAGAAAGCAAGGGCTATTCCCATCCTCAATAAACCCTGCCTTAATCCAGCAGACATCAGCAACTATCACTCTGTATCACTTCCCTCTTTTCTTTTTAAAATTCAAACGCACTGTTTGCAATCAAATATCTCTTCATCTCTTGCAGAACAACCCTGATGATCCTTTTGTCAGTCACTGAGAAGCTCCATGTTACTAGATCAGTCAAACCATCATCTGTTCTCATCCTCCTGGACCTCCTATCTGCATTTAATACAGTGAATGACAAGATTCTCTTATCTATTCTTACAAGCTTTGAAATCTGTGGCACGACATGGCAATGGTTTGCTTTCTACCTAAAAGATAGGTCGTATGAGGTGACATGGGGAGAATTCACATCTGCCCCACATAGACTCTCTACTGGTGTCCCACAGGACTTAGTACTTGGTCCTCTCCCGTTTCCTCTTTATACTGTGTCTCTTGGTAAGGTCATATTATTGCATGTTTTTTTTATACCATTGTTGTGCAGATGACACAACTCTCCTTTCCCTGCTCATACACTCAGGTTTCCAGTGAGTTCCAGATCTCAGCATGCCTGACAGACATCTCTCCCTGGATGGCAGCTTATGGATGGATTCATCCTGGTGATTTATCATGCATGCTGATCCAGAATGCAACTGCACATCTTGTCTCCAACCTTAATAAGATCTTCCACTTCCTTCCCCACATCCTGCAGTGGCTTCCTGTAGCTGCTTGTAAAATTAAAACCCTGATGCTTGCCTACAAAGCTAAAATCAGCCCAGCACCCACTTAACTCTTAGATCTAATCGCACCCCACACCGCACCACGTTCGTTCCAATTCTCCAGCACAGCTCGGCTGGTCCCACCATTTCTCAGAGATCGAAAGAAGATATGTATCCAGACTCTGATTCTGTTTTGGCATCTAGATGGTGGAATGAACTTCTGAAAAAAATTATAACTGTTTTTTTCCCCCAACAGTGTTTGACTGATGGTACAAACTTAGTGTCCTACTGTAGTTACCCAGTGTAAGGATCTATCCAATGTCGGAAACTTAGGCACTTTTGTAAGTCACTCTGGATAAGAGCATCTACCAAATGCCTAAAGGTAAATGTAATTAAAAGGAAGCAGTAAAAATAAAGTATGCAGATTAATAAAACAAAGAATAAAGTCATCAGAGATTTACCTAAACCCTCTTCTTTAAAAGAAGACATTTCAGAGGCATTTAGGAGGTGTTGTCTCAGCTATCATGTGACAACAAACTTCAGTTGTGTGCGTTTTTTGCCTGTACCCAACAGTACAGAATTGTGATGTTGGCAACAAGGAACTGCTGGCCATCAAATTGACCTTTGAAAAGTGGATTTACCCATTGGATGGGCAATGACAACCATTCACTAAATGGACTGACCACAAAAATCTCAAAATACCAGAAGGACAAGAGCCTTAGCCCCAGCCCCCTTTACAACAATCCTGGTCCCAAAAACTTCAAACCTCTTTTTAGGTTGGTCTATCAGCAAGAGCAGACCCTGAACCCATTATTCCTATTTCCTTCAACCACAGTTTAACCACAATTTACTCTGGGAGCAAGGAGCAAATTGACTTTGTGTCCTGGCTCCTGTTTATGCTTAGGTTCTGCAGTATGGGCATGGTTCACATTTAGCTGGTCACCTAGGTGGAGTGAGGAACCTAGACTTAGGAGTGCTTCAGGTGACCCAACAGCAGATTGACATTGTTTTGTGGCTTCTTGTATCACCTGTTTCAAGAGCAAGATTCCTTGACAACATCGCCAAAGACTACTACATCGACCATCCATCCCCAAACCACTATTGTCCAACATATTTCTAGATTCCATAACAGAACTACCCATCTCTCAAGGTAATTAACCTTAGTAATAAATGATAGATTTCCCAAGACACGCCATTTAATTACCTAATCTAATTTCCCCTCTGCCCAAGTCATTGCTGAATTAATGTGTACACATCTGTTTCCCATAGTACCTAGTGTATGATTAAGGGCTGATCCTCGGGGTCAGCCAGCCTCTCCTGTTTTCCATCCTGAGTCCATTGGCCACAGAGAACTAGGACTTAGAGACAACTCTAGCTTTTCATCTGGGACCTATCTTTGTTGATAGACTCAAACCACACTTTCCCAGGTCTTCCTGCCTTTGGATGATGCAAAGCGTTAATCAACAGGCACAACATCATCCGTCTTCTCCAATCAATATGGAACAATCACGATGTCCATGTTTCCCATCTCAAAAGATTTGTCAGTTTCCCCTGACAAATATGCCCTCCCCTTCACCTACTGTATATCTCACTCACAGCTAGTTCTCCACCTATTGCCCTATTGTGTACTCTAGTGGCACACAATATTTGGTGAAGTGGGAGGCTTATGACTTTTTAGAACACTCTCCCAGTACATTCCCATTGTCTTTTGTATATTGTGATTGTTTGCACCTTTGAATGCCTTTCGGCTTCTTTGGATTTTTTGTTTATGTATTTGTATTGTATGTCTTATTATTTGCATGTTGGACTTCTTATCTTCAGTTTTACAACTGGATGACTTTTGGCTATTTGGTTGCTCTTTTTAATACTCTATTAAATAAAAAGGGTTTTTGCTTCAGCCCATCCTACTGTAAATCCGTCTTAGCATGCATAGCATTGTTTAAGTTATCACTACCATTACCTGTATTCAATTCCCATCCTTATTCCCCAACAACTACAGTGGTTGAAAGGGAAAGTGTTGGCCAGTTGGCTTTTTTCATCGTTTCATTGTCCTACATCTGTTTTGTTATAGTCATAGTTTTGCTTCTGTCTTGTTAATCAGTCAAATATGATGCTTCACATTAGAGCTGTCAGCACTGAATTGCTGATAAGATTTCTGCTATTTGTGGCATTAAATCCTTAACACTAGAATCCTTAAAGCTTAGGAAAATTTTAATGCCAAACAGTTTAGTAGCTATTCCTTCTACTGCCTACACCTCTCTCTTCAAGGCAATTAACAGCTTTCATGGCTGAAATTATTTTTTGGTTATCACAGTTACTTAATCAATCCCCAGCCAGAAATTACATCTTGAACTCAGCTGCAGTTGCAGTCTGAAGAATTCCCAACAAAGTTAGGATGAAGAGAAAACACTGTGTAAATCTTAAATATAAGAAAAGCAAATATATATTAAAAGAATTGTGTGCATACATTCAATGTGAGTATCACATTCAGGGGTTATTTCTATAAATGCATACATTTAATCTGTCTGCACATTTATTATAAAGAAAACAAAAAAAGTAATTGAAGTTAGTGTAAGAAACAAATTATCTGTGAATGTTTATAATTATCCCAATACGTGTGAGAAGGGTATGTAAGAATTAAATGTGTAGTTTTTTGCACAAACTGTTTGTGATGTGATATGATGCACGCACATGCCTTTATTTTTTACAGTTGGAACAGTCTAATGACTGGGATATCTCAGAAAAAAATTGTGTATAAGTTTTGTACAACAGTGTGAAGTTATCTTTTTTTTCCACAGAATCCGATGTTTCTGACACTTGCTCTCTGTGTGTGAGCTGTGAAAGCGTGTTTAGCTCTCTGAGTCATGAGTTAGAATACGAATCTACTAATACAGTACGAACGGTATATATTATTCAGTAACTTTTAATAGAGTATTCTGCCCAGATCTGCCTAGAAATGTATGTAGTTATGTAATTATATATAAAGTTATATAAAGTTACATGCTCCGATCGAGGTCGGAGGGGTCGGAGGGGTCGGAGCCTATGCAAGTTCTTCATGGCATAGATTCAACAAGGAGCTGGAAACATTTCTTAGCGATTACCATGACAGCGTCATGCAATTGCTGCAGTTTTGTCAGCTGATGTAAAGCTTCTGTTTCACCACATCCCAAACGTGCTTCACTGGATACACAGCCGTCATTACAGCTGTCTCAGTGAAGGTCATGGTTGTTTGGGTTGATTCTTAACAGGCACGATGTCCTCGAAGGTGCACAGGCTTGTGAAGAACAGTTGAGATCAGCGGTGCTGAGCAGAGATCCTAGGTCCCCTTTTATAGTCATGCCCTGTCCTTTTTGGCACTGGCCATGGTACTGAACCTGGTGTCTGCTCTTCCTGTGTACAGAGCTAGCTCACACATTAACCTAGAAATGAAATGGTGTACCTTGGTCGGTGAGGAGCTCTTTTGGTAGCCCCACATGACTAAAGAGGAGCACTAATTCGCGTGTAATATTCTTGGAGGTGGCCTTCCGTAGCAGGAGGGCTTCTGGATATCTTGTGGCATAATCCATGATTACTAATATACTCTTGCCCGCAAGCAGACTTGGGTCCAATGGTACACCTATAATCGTCAGTGGGATGAGGCGGGGGGCAGACTGATTTCTTTGGTAAAGTTTTCTGGACACTCAGGACACCTCTGGTAGATGGTTTTTACCTCAGCATCCAACCCGGGCCAATGAAAGTGATCTCAAATCTTTCCGAGGGGGTATTATTTACTCTGAAGTGGCCACCGAGCGGGTGGGAGTGAACCAGGTGCATCATGGTGTCTACCTTGCCCTGGGGAACCACTAGGAGTTCTCTATGTTCACCTTGCCTAATTGTATGGTAGTAGAAAAGACCCTCTCAAACCAGTATATGGCAGACTCCTGACTCCTGCAGTGTCTTAAACGCATATTCTCTTTTTGCAGCAGTTCAAAGTTGTCTTCGCACGCCACCTGCTGAGACAAGGAAAGAGGTGTGTTAGTGTTAACATTTCAATGCCTTCCTGACGCTTGCATATCATAGGCCCAGCGAGGGAATTCGGTGGCAGCATGAGAGCTCTGAGAGTCTACACCTTGCAAGGATCTCAGCTTAGAGTTGGTCGTACTGGTCAACCTCCTTCTCTGTGAACTAGAAGTTATATTGTTGCACTTCGCCAGACAGTAGCGAAATTAGACCTGCGCTCCCGTTCTGCACCAGCCATCCTTCTTGTTCGGCAGTGCATTCAAATGTTTGGAGATATGCCTATTATGGGATGAGAGCTTAGTTACAGTAGTAAATGCTGTGCCTCCTTACATCAGGTGGGACAGGGGAACGTGCTCACCTCCTTGCTGCTGCAGCCGAGAAAGCTTTGCGGTAGTGGCTTGGAGCCACTTGTGTAAATTTTCCTCCATTTACACACAAACAAAATAACCATAGAAAAATAAGTCTCACAAATATATATGTTGATGTTGTCACATAGCTAGATACAGATTAGGTAACATAGGTTGCAAGAGAACATAATGTATAGCAATACATTTGGTATTAAAATATATACAGTCTATAATTTTTTTTGGCTGACTGAGAAAATGAAGGACTCAGGTGTAGGAATCTGTTAAGAACCATTGTGTCACAAAGGGCTTGTACTAATGGTGTGTCTTTGTTTGGAGTATACCTTTAGTTTGCAGCTATTACTCAAAGATCTCTGATTTTGCAGTCTAAATGACGTACAGAACACAACGGCTCAGGAAATCTGATCTGTCTGTTTACACGGCAATCACATTAGCACATATCTGATTTATATCTGATTTATTTCCACATATGAAGGAGGCCTGAAACCGATCTCGAAATATCTTAATGCATGCGTTTTTTTCCTGTTTACACGGACATAGAACATATCCGATATGTGTCACATATGAGCAAAAAATCGGAATTGCGTCACATTTACCTGACAGTGGAAACGTAGCTTAATTGTGCAACACTCTTTGCACAAATTTTATAATTTCAGTATAAGGTGCTGACAGGGATTGTATATTTCTCTCTCACTTGACTCCTCAGCCCTTCAATAGCATCCATCATGTCACACAAGTCTTGGTCAGAACACTCATCCTCACCTCTGAAAAGTTTGGATCTAACTTGTTCTTCCAGCTTGGCATTACAGACTTGTGATTACAAGTCTAGATTACAACTTTTACAAAACATTACACCCCAGCAATCTGCTGCAATGATTGTGCATCCTTCTTCCTGAACGTGTGCCACTCCTTAAATTAAACTTTTGGCAGTACATTTTTACTGTAGATACATTGGTCCAGTGAAATAACGGCCACGAATCGTTCATCTGTCTTTTAAATATGCATTTTATTTCTCCCATTTCTTCTGCATACACTGTGAAAACTATAAGGAAAAAAAGAAACAAAAAGATTTAAAATACACTCACTGGCCATTTCATTTTGTATACATTGATAGCACTGGGTTGGACCTTTTGCCTTCAGAACTACCTTAATTCTTTGTGCCATGGATTCAACAAGGTGCTAGAAACATTGCTTAGAGATTTTGGTCCGTGTTACCATGATACTTTAGCATCATAGCTTTGTAACATGGCCTGTTATCCTACTGGACATGGGTAGATAGACATGGTCAGCAACAACACTCAAGGAGGGTATGACATGGTGTGTAAATGATGCTCAATCTATACTTTGTACAAATTCTACCATCCAACTGTCACAGCAGAAGTTAAGACTAATCAGACCTGGCAACATTTTTCCAGCCTTGTATGGTCCAGTTTTGCCCATATGAACTGTAACCCTAAGTTTTGCTCTTAGCTGACAGGAGTGGTCTTCTGCTGCAAGGGTTAATGTATTGTGAGTTCAGAGATGCTCTGTGGCATATCTCGGTTCTTACAAGATGTTATTGGAGCGACTGTTGCCTTTGAACAGTAGCTAAAATCATCTGGCCATTCTCTTCTGAACACTGGGACCAAGACATTGTCACCTGCAAGTCACTGGATATTTTATCTTTTTCAGACCATTATCAGTAAACCCTAAAGATGGTTATGCATGAAAATCCCATTAGATCAGCAGTTTCGGAAAAACTCAGACCAGCCCATGTAGCACCAACAACCATGCCACGTTCAAAGTCATTTAAATCACCCTTCTTCCACATTCTGATGCTCAGTTTGAACTACAGCAGATCATCTTGACCATGTCTACATGCCTAAATGGATTGAGTTGCTGCCACTAGAATATTTCCTTTACATAGCATTTGAACAGGTGTACCTAAATAAATTGTCAGTGAGTGCATAAAAAGGCATTGCTGTAAGCAGCTTGCAATAGCATTTTTCTTTCAGAAAAGACTAAAATGATAATTTATAATGAGAAATATTTTTCAAAATGTTTAAATGCTGTTTTTGCCAAAGGCTTCTGTAATGGTTTAAAAACCCCTTACTGCTACAAACTGCACAATTCACTAGCAAAGCAGATGGCCCATTGTAAATAGAGCAGTCGAAAGCATTTGTGACAATCATCAGAGGGTTTAAATTAATGTGAAATAGAGAAAGCTGTTAATCTTTACAGAGTTTGGCAATAGGGCCTAATCATGTGTTCTGTAATGAAGTACCTTGTCAGAAGAAACCAGCACTTTTCCTGTCAGAGAGTTTCAATACTTCTTTAATTCCCTTTTCCAGATGAAAAAACAAAACAAAAAACAATTTAAAGATATGTACATGTAGAGAACAAAATTCTGTGTGAGTCATATGCTTATGTGAGTGCCCTTGAACAGGTTAGAAACTTGCTTTTATGTTGTGGTGCCACCCTCCATCCATTAATCTGTTCGAAATAACTGAGTGTGTTTTAATTATAATAGACTTCATAATCCACTCAGAGTCAGACACTGTCTGTGTTTTAGTGATACTGCAGTATATTATTGAATACATTGGCAAACAAAAAACTGGAAATTCATGTTGCAGATGTGATGTATGGTAATGATTTCTGACAACTATGTATCTATTCAAACCCCCTAAAAAAGGATAGCAGAAGTCATACCTAGTAACCATAATCTGAATTTTCAGAGACTGTGTGACATTTAGTGCACGGGAAAAGAAGATTCATATATCAAACACATTTAAATTAAGGCCAGAATTTCCACTTAAATAAAGATAAGGTAACCTTCAACTATTTATCACATGTACCTTACAGCACAGTGAAATGATTTTGCTTTGCATATCCCAGATAGGAAGCTGGGGTCAGCATTCCTGGGGCAAATAGGGTTAAGGGCTCAAAAGTGGCACCTTGGCAGTGGTGGGTCTTAAACCTCCAAGCTTCCAATCAGTAACCCAGTGCCTTAACCATCTGAGTCACCACTACCCCTGTGAGCTGAACAAAATCACTAATGGTAAATAATGTTATGTTTGTATAATCCCTCCACAAGACCACTGCGGATGTGCTGTGATATCTGGCACCAGGACGTTAGCAGCCGATCTTTTATGTGCTGGACGTTGTAAGCTGTGGTGTATTCATCTTACTTGTTGTTGCTTGGATTGTTTCAGGGGTTTCTTTGCACCGTCTGCACATTGGGTTCTGTCTGATATATTGGGTTTAACTATCGCTGAGAGCTTGTTAGAGTGCTTTCATAATTAGTGCTTTCACGCTGCCCTCTAAACTGGCAGCCATAATTTTGGGGGCAGACATGTGAGGGGAGGGGTATTGCCAATGTTCTGCGTACAAGGGAACATACAGTAGGTTTATCCTCCAGAAAAACTGAGTATTGAGTATTTATTTTTGTGCTTCTCAGTTTTGTGCATTATTGCTTGCAGGCCTAAGACTTTGTATCTGTCCTATCAACTGTTGACAGTTGACAATGTCAGACAAGCAGGAGTACAATAAACTGGCCATCTGTGGGAATACCAATATCTGAGATTACTGGACCCACCTCTGAAGCTAGGAACTGTAAGAGAATTTGATGGATCAGACCACGTAAACAACTTGCAGCATGACTTGCCCTTTCTGGAGAAGATGGCGTTGGGGAACAGGAGGGTTACTTTGCCGACAGCTTGAACGTCTTTACAGGAAAACCGGTATTACTGTTCATTATTTGTTTTTTCTAGATCATCTCAAATGTTATGAATTCGCTCTCTTTTCATCTCGCTCTAACTTTGTCTCTGCCACGATCTGCCAGAAGTGCAAAGTGACGATGTACAGAATTCAGATTTTCTTACTCTTCACATACAGGTAGATGGAGGGGAGGGTTAGTAGGTTGGTTCTCTGAAATGTGAAATTAATAAGAAATAAAATAAATCTAAATATTGTGTTAAAATAAAAAATATATATAAAAATATATATATATTTGTTGTGTATAGTAGACCATTTTTGTGCTGCAGGTAATGTGGCCCGTTCCGCTGGTATATTTCACACCTGTGGGAAACTATTGTGGAAATTATTAGTATTTTCTGCTTTAGAATTGCAAAAATAAAGTACCCAAGGAAGTTTCTCTTTTAAACAACCATGTGTTCAGTGAAGATAAACTCCATTACAAAATTGTTTTGTAATAGGTAAATGTTTAATGTTTTATTTTGAAATCTAGCTTTATTTAAAATATATATATATCCAACCACCAGTTATATTATTATACAGGACATCCAGGTGTCCCTAGTTGACCAACATGGCTAACCTTTTACACATGTGTATTACACCCAAATGAATTTATTAAAATTAAACTGGCAAATGGCAAACTTACTTTACATTTACTATACATCAGAGAGGCGAAGCGCGCATACGCCCAGAGAATCCACAACCACTTCAAGGACAGCGGCGACACACGGCGCATGTGGCAGGGCCTACAAGCCATCACT
>JAQMYL010000003.1:20390024-20401576 GCA_030014365.1 Clarias pachynema | reverse complement strand
CCAGTTTCATTATGGTGCTTGACGGATTTTGCAAATGCACTTGACAATACTGTTCTTGCAAGAACTATTACAGAAAGACTGACCTCTGTGTCTTAAAATAACAACTAACGGTTGTTTTTGTTGTTATGTAATTACCTAATTCCATATGTGTTATTTTATAGTTTTGAAATCCCAAGTATTGTTGGGTACAGTACTGTGTATATATATATATATAAGTCTTGAACACCCCCCCCCCAAACACACACACACACACACACACACACATACACACTCCTTCATATTAAATTTAATTAATGTAGTTTAGATTGGCACCCTGTCCAGGGTGTACCCGAAGCTTCCTGGGATAGGCTCCAGGCCCCCCAAACCCTGAATACAGGATAAAGCGGTATAGAAGATGAATAATGTAGTTTAAATTAAAGAAATCGGAACAGATGTTTTACTGTGACAGGCTGCAAAGTGCCTAAAGATAAAATTTTAAAATTGTTGGTTGTTTATGTAACAGCCTCAGCAGCAACCTCATTTCCCCTCTCGTCTGTTCCAACCACTCAGCATTCAGCATTACCAGTATACTAATCACCGGCCTGATCATTTATCATCATCTTCACCTGTTTCTCCAAGGTTCATGCTTTAAGTTAGATGTTTATTTTTATGATTTATAAGTAACTGTGTGGCTTAAATAGAAATCATTCATCTGACACTGGTCAGGTACAGGGATTGGACAGAAAAAGAAAACCAAAAACTTGCCAAAAATGAGAGCCAAAAAATACATGCCTGTAGAACTCCTCCTGAAGACTACATAAAAAAAAATACAAGAAAGTCTAGCTCTTTGGAACGTTTGCAAATTACTGCATTATAAGATATATTATAAGATTAGTATCTCTACCTTCTAAGAAGACTGAGAAAAGCTCATCATCCACCACCCATTTTAACCATTTTACAGGGGGATAATTGAGAGCATTCTGCGCAACTGATTTGGGTATCGCAAGACCCTGCACCAGATAGTGAGGACAGCTGAGAAGACCACTGGGTTCTCGCTTTCTCTCCATCACAGACATTTACACCACATGCTGCATATGCAAAGGCATCAGCATAGTGGATGTCTCCATACACCTATCACAAAGACTCTTCACCATCCTGACATCTGTCAAAAGGTAGCGAAGCATTCGGGCCAATAGAGTCAGACTGTGTAACAGCTTCTTTCCACACACTACCAGACTTCTCAATATCAAGGGACTGGAATGACACCAACACGCAGGCACAAACAGACAGACACCACAGTATTTGCTATTTTTGAACACTAAATCCTTTGTATTTTGCTGTAATATCTATGTAAGGTTGACATTTACCTGTACCACATTTGTGTTAGATTGCAATGTCCCTTTTTCTTTGTTCATCATTTAAAGGTTGTTTGGTTGTTTGCACCTTCCATAGACAGAAGCACTAAATAAGAATTGCATTCTTTCAAGACAAAGACAAAGCAGCAGACAACACTGTAATTGTAACACCAGCATGTCAAGAATGGAAAAAAAGGGAAAGTGCAGTTGAAAGCAGTTGCTTTCCTTTTAACTCGCCATCTGCTATAGACATACAGTACAGTAAGGTAATGAGGCATTCAAACACTTCATTTACACACAATATTCTTTCACTTCGGACTTGGAAAAACGGTATGTATCCATACGGTTAGACAAAGTTATGCAAAAATAAATAAATTAAATAAATAATAGGAAAAAATTCAAAAACACCACAAACTGACAAAATTACATCTTTATTGAGAAACTGTTGTTGGCAAGGACAGTAAAAAGTAATTAGGTTTTTACAGAATAGTGCTTCAATTTAGCTCTTCTTCTTGTAAAATGTCTTCAATTCCCCAAAGTAAAGTCCCGTTGATAGACTCAGTTTTAAAATCCTTCAGTGAGATTCATTTCAGAATATTGTCCGGGCCATTCATGGCCTTCCTGAGCTATTTGGATTGATTGTCTTGGTGAAACTTCCATCTTCTCCCCAGATTCATTTTATTTTGACTATCAGATTAAATTCTTTTCCAATATGTCCTGGTACAGTGTTTCATTTATGTTGCCTTTAATGATGTTTAATGTCCCAGTACCGCTTGCAGAGAAGCAGGACCGTATTATGGGTCATTAGTAGTTCACTGTGGGAATGGAGTACTTGGGTTGAGCCTTCACGACCCTTCATTTACCAAACATGATGAGCTGAATTTATCATTTGTCTTGTGAAATCTTGCTCAGCAAACCTGTCTGTTGATAATAGCTCGAGCTTCTGTGAATTTCTCACCTGCAAATTCTCTAATCATCTGTACTAACCGGGGTGTTTAAGGTGCCTTGTCCTTTTTCAACCAGAGCATTGTTTAATAATGTTTTCCCTGAACTTTAGAAAGCTTCTTTATCTTCACATGTGCGACTTATAACTTAAAATCTTTTTTAAACACAGTGTCTTAACACATTTTCCCCATCAGTTTTAAACAGACACTCACCAAACATTTTAAAAGGAAGTCTGGTACACCTTCACATTTATGCAATTGTCTAATCAGCCAATCTTGAGGCAGCAGTGCAATGCATACAATCATGCAAATACGGACCAGCAGCTTTGGATAATGTTCACATCAATCATCAGAATGGGGGAAAAAGTCATCTCAGAGTCACACAAAAGTCTAAAAAGTTTTGTATTGGTGCAATAAAAAATATGAAAAATCCAGTGAGTGACAGTTCTTCAGATGGAACTGCCTTGTTGATTTGAGAGTTCAGTTGAAACTGACCAGACTGGTCCGAGCTGAAAGACTACAGATAACCGCGCTGTACAATTGTAATGAACCGACAAGAATCTCAGAAAGCACAACACATTGAACCTTATGGAGGATGAACTATGAGAGAAGACATTGTCAGGGTACTGCTAACTAATGCATCCCTTTATGGCCACAACCTACTGTACCGATCTTCTAATAACTAATTTCAGCATGATAATGCAACATATCATTTGGTCGTCTCAAACCGGTTTCATGACCATGACAATGAGTTTTGTGTTCTTCAGCAACCTTCTCAGTCACTGTATCTGAATATAACAGAACACCTTTGAGATGGGCTAGAATGAAAAACTCATGGCATGAAAGAATTTGAGAAATTGCATGACATCATTGGACCAGAATTTCAAAGAAATGTTTCCAATGTCTTAAGGAATCCGTGCCCGGTAGAACTGAGGATGTTTTGAGAGCAAAGAGAGGCCCTACTCATACTAGTATTAGTATAGTGTTCCTAATAAAGCCTACATTGTCAGAGACTGTAGAAAATTTATCATACAAAAAGTTTTTTGGCTGCACAATGGTTTAGCAGTTAGCACTGTTGCCTTGCACCACTAGGTCATGGGTTCGATTCCTGCGTCAAGTCTGTGTGCATGGATTTTGCATGTTCTCCCCGTGCTTGGTGGGTTTCCTCTGGGTTCTCCGGTTTCCTCCCATAGTCCAAAGGCATGCAGATGAGGTTAATTGGCGTTCCCAAAACTGCCTGTAGTGTGCAAGTATGGTGATAGGAGGTCCTACCATGGTCGTACAAAATGGGGAAAAAATACAATGGGCACTATTGGCCTCCATGATCCTTAGTTGGACTACAGACGTTTCTAGATGGAGGGTACGGAATGCTTTTTGACCAGTCAGATTTTTTATTTTATTTTATTTTCCAGCTGGTATAATGAAAGTGCTAGTAGGAACAAACTTGTTTCACTGATACTCCACAATATTAAATGCAACTACAGTATAAATATTTAAATTTACAATATGAAAAAATGTAAAAAATAAAATAAAATAAAATAAATAAAAAACTGTAATGAAAAATTGCTATGGTACGAGACTTCAGGATTTTCTGTTATTTGAAAATAATCAAATTCAGGGAGGTGGCTTCATGTCAGCCCTCATCACACTACCCCAACATGGATTATTGTGCTATAAAAGCACACCCTATTGTGTTTCATTCATTACACAAAGGACACTGGGACAGCACGATATCAATTTTACCATGACATTTAAAAGTCATGGCTTCTGTGCTTTTGATGACGAAACAGAATGTCACAGTGGAGCCACAGAGGAGCAAAATGCATGGTTCTCAACTCCAGGTCTGACCTGCTCTACACATTTAGTGTTTTCTCACTAAATTCTTAGTTTTCTGATTTTACTAATCAGCTACTGAACAGCGTGTCTTTAATTGAATTGGGTTCGATAGAGCAATGAAAATACTAAAATGTGCATGGAAGGTCCTCCAGAAGTGGAGTTAAGAACCACTGAGCTGAACCACATTACCCACCGAAGTAGGCAAGTCACATGTCCTTGACCTCTTTCACCTGTTTGTTTTTATGTCTCTTACAGCACCAGATTTAAAGTTCTGTTGACTGCGAGTTTCTTTGTCTAGCATTGGTTTTGCGTACCTCAACTATGTTTATGTCCTGTGTGTTAACTATACTTCATGCATACGATTCCTTGTGCTCATGTCGCTGGTGGTTTTGGTTGTACTTCGCAGAATAAAATGAAACGGAACGGGAGCAATATTCCTTTCAAAAATAGAACGGTGTCCAAAACGATGCAACAGTAGACATTTTCATTAAACAGCCCAAATGAAATAATAAAAAAAATAGAGACGTACAAAAAACTTGGTCACTGCATCTTTATTTGCAAATTTTGCATCACTAGCCACCTCAACAGTTATATATTCTGCATTTGCAGGCAGTTTTTTCAGGTTTCATGCTCTCCTCATCTCGAATTCTTTAACCTCTTGAAGTATAAGAAGAGGAGGCAATCTAGTGCATTTTTATACAAGGTGTGAGTAGAGAGCTCTCAGAGAGAATGATCTTATAGACATATCAACAGCACACACTGCACACTTAAGAGAAAGTTGCATCCAAAAGCACAAAAAAACTAAACAAACAAACAAACAAAACAATAAAAAAAAAACCTTGCAAGTAACTTGGGAAGGAAATAAAATAAATATATCTAGAATTAAAAAGTGACGTGATTACTTAAAATTTTTTAATGGTTCATAAATATATACACACCATATATATAGATTTGTAAGTACATATTTGTTCATCATTCCTGTTGATGTAGCTAGGGTGATGGACAGGACTGGACAGTCTAGAGTGAGGCAGTGCCGCAGGAACAAACTAGGTGTAGAAAGGACCGCCCAGCTTCCCTAACTGACTTCAATGGAGGGCACATACTCTGTCGAAACGCTGCTCTGTTTTACTCTTCATCACCTGGAGTGTACTGGAGGCTGAAGTGCCCGCAGGTTATCTCGAGCCAGCTACTTCTTATCTAGATGATGAGAATTAGGGAGAATCGTAAACATGTGTCCGTACAACACTTTGGAACTACCTGGATGTCTGCATTCATTTTGCGTTCGACTCACGATAATAGAAACGCTTATGCAGGCTAAATCATTAACCCACAAACATTTGTACTCTTCCTGTCTTTATTAAACATGCTGATTAATAATTCACAGCGCAGGCAGGAAAAAGGAAACGAACCCTCATATCTAATATCTGGTGGCTTCCTTTAGCAGCAGTGACCTCCAGCAAATGTTTCAAGTAGCTGCTACGATACCATGAACAGAGAGAGAGAGCGAGAGGAACAAATTCTTCTACAAATTCATTATTTTTTCATGAACAGCCTTCTTGAGCTCACATCATGGCAGTTTAAGAGTCCCAACTCTGACATGAGTCAGAAAAGAGTTTCTTCTGTTCAGACAATCATGTTTTCTGTTCTCTTGGTGTGAATGCGCAATGCCTTTTTTTTCCCCCTTCAAGTACGGTGGTGTGAAATCAAAGTCAAGAACATTTTTGTCTTCTTTCCACACGGCATTTGTTGTTTTGTAAAACCATTAAGTATTCTCTGCACATTTGTGTTTTCTTTGGAAAGAAGAAGTGGCATTCTCTTAACAACTTTCAAATTATTGCTTAAAGTGGTCATACATCCAGTGCCTTCGTGTTCATCTTTTGCGTCATCTTCATCTTTTGCTGTTACACTTTGGTTCCTTTATCATTGATGATTATTCTTTTAACATTGTGCTGTGAGGTGATTTTCCTAGGGAGAGTACCGACAGCACAAAAATCCTCTATTTGTGGACAATTTGTCATATTCTCGATTGATCATTCATCCGTCTTCAGTAAGTACTTTATCTTGGTCAGGGCTGCGGTGCTTTAAAAGCATATGACAGTGTGCGAGGCAGAAGCACACCCTGGATAAGACATCCACTGCATGGCACCATGCGTACACAAACAACCGTTCACTGTTAAGTTTAGAATTAATTAAAGGAAGAATTATTGCTTGAAGAGTCTCGACATGCTTGCCGAACCAGGAGAGGAGGACAAGCATGCAACCATGGTGTGTTTCAGTGCTCTCTCTGGTTTACTCAAAGGACAGACATGGCATTTTAAGTACGTTTTCAGCAAAATGTCTTGACAGACAGACAATAAGAAGCATAATTGCTTGTTCCAGGGGAGATATATTAAGTATTACCATATTAGGAATAAGAACTAGCATTGAGCGGGTAAGACATAGGAAAGTCCACACAATATAAGAAAACCCTAACATTCACCCAGATGGAACTTGGAACACACAAACATGGAAATTACATGCAAATCATTTCATGCTTTTTAGATTTCTCTAGATCTTCATTTAATATTAAGTGAAATCTGCTTGGAAGTCATCTGCTTAACTGGAAAACCTGACACCCAGTTTTAACATCGCCAGCTCTAAGGTTCACTTAAAAAAAATTTTTTTTAAAAACCTTGATCGCAAAACTTTTTTTTGAGGAAAACATATGCACTTTGATTAATGCAGAAATCCTGGTAATACCAAAGGGTACACAAAATATTTTTACAATTGTATGATGATTCTTTTGTAATTAGAGTTGGCCTGTGTGTTTGTTTTATGTACTTACATATATTTATTTACAGATTTTTTTATTATATTGATATGAATTTATATAAAGGCAAATACGACCTAAGTATAGAACCTAAGGGCAACACCACTAAGTACCCCCTTACTGCTTCCTCAGGATTTAAGTGGGTAAATTGCAGCTAGGTACTGCTAACCAACCAGCCCTTCAGGACCAGTCAGGACCATTCAGGTTTGTCTCAACACAATGCCAAGGTGGAAAGACATAAGCAATGGTCTTTGAGAAACAATTGTTTGCTGCACATCAATCTGGTTATAAAACCATTTTAAAACAATCTGCAGTTCAACGTTCTACAGTGAGAGAGACCCTACAGGGCTCAGTGAGGTAGTGTTAAGGTCCATGACAGCACAATTAGAAGAAGACTGAACAAGTACAGTTTGTTTGGAAGGGTTTTCAGAAGAAACCTCCTCTCTCTAAAAAGAAAACATAAGCACGACTCAGGTTCTCAAAACTGCAGCTGACTACAAACCACAAGCCTTCTGGAACAACGTCCTGTGGACTGATGAGACCAAAGTGGAGTTGTTCGGTCTTAATGCCATGCTCCATGTTTGGTGAAAACCAAACGACATGTAAGCAGAAACACCTCATACTCACTCAGCGCTGGAGTGGTGGTGATTTGGGATTTGGGTTTTGCAGCCACAGGATCTGGACACCTTGTAGTCACTGAGCCGACCATGAACTAGAGGGAAATGTGAGGCCATCTGCCCGACAGCTAAAGCTTGGACAAAATTGGGTCATGCAGCAGGACAATGGTCTGAAGCAGACCAGTATATCTACATCGGAATGGCTGAAAAATGAAAGGTTTTGGAAGGGCCTAGTCAAAGTTCAGACCTCAACCCAATTGCAAGACCTTAAGAGAGCCATGCATATGCAAGGTCTCAAAATTTCAATGAACTGAAGAAATGAGTTATTACTTCAAATTATTGCTGCTAAAGGTGGATCTACAAGCCTATTCAATCATGGGGAGTGCTTAGTATGGCCCACATATTTTTTTTTATTTTTTATTTATTTGAATAAATAATGTCAGAGGGGAAAAAATACTGTTCTATTTAAACTATTATTTAACAAATTATTGCTGTTCTTATTCTTATACTGTACCTTTGCTTCCTCCAGTGTCCTGCTTTTGCTTTAACAGATAGTATCTGCTCTCTACCTCCTGAAAACACATTGATCAGAGTTAACACTCGAAACATCCATCATAAAAGTTATTTTCACTTTGTCATCAAAAGACTATAGGCACGTGTTTGAGTGCGGATAGACCTTGAGGTGACTGAGGTTGGCTTGCAGAGAGCGCAGGTACGTCAGAACCTGTCTGCTGATTCCGCATAAGCTCTCCGCTGAGGACGATGAAAACCTGAGACTGATACCCGAGTCAGCAGCACAGCCACGGGAAAGGCCCAACTCCTTCCTCCTGAACTGTACGTTATCATCAGCGCTGCTCTCAGAGTCATTCGAGCCTTCCAGCACCAGGTAGCCTGCTTCTTTTATACACATACACATTATTTTTCCTCCACAGCATTATTTAGCTACATCCTGAATATTTAAAGCCCCAATAGGCTGGAAATGAAATATAGTCCTGATGTGCAGTAGAGATGCATCACTCACCATAATCCTCGGTGCCTTCAAAAAAACCCGTGTCCCCTGAGGAGGCGTCCTGAGTCCTGCATGATGTGCGCAAAGATGTTGTCCTGAGAAGACGCCGGCCCATCCGCTCCCCATCATTCTGGGCCATCAGCTGAGTTACCAGCACCTGCTTTAAAGCTGCCACTGAGAACGAAAAGGAAAGCGCAAAAACACATTTCCGCAAGAATGTCAGGCTTATTGGTCAAGAGTGTCAACCAGTGCAGGAATGTGTGTTACTCACAGGTTTTCAGAGCTTCATCAGCTCTGCAGGAAAAGGATGGAGACTCTGCGTCACAGCCTCCCAGCAGCTCTGGACCTGGATAAGAGCTTTCGTCATGGCCATGTGCTTGAGCTTGCTCCTGCTCCTCATGGTTGGAGGCATGATCAGACACTGCATCACAGGCTTTACCTGAAAGCATCACGTCCAGACACACACACAATGACTGGTACAATAGATGCCATAATCACAGGCATCAATAGAAAGACACAAGAAGCTACACCTACCTGAGACCTCAACACTGCTAGCACATTCACGCTCTGGAGATTTGGCAAGTTTACCAACTTCAACGCCATTTCTTTCCCTTTTATAAAAGTTGAAATTCAATGTAAATATATATTTTCATTGGGAGTGAAGCATGAAGCATCTGAGTGGAGAGGAGAAAGAAAGTGAACTTACGAAGGCTGAGGCAGGGGAATGACGCCGTGTGGCCTGGACTTCATTGCCTCTGCTCGCTGAATGATATGCCTCTGCCATCTAAGGGAGAAAGAATAAACCAGAGAATAGAAATAAGAGGTGCTGCTGAGTAAATAATATGCTAGAAACAAGATGAAAATGAAAACGGAGACATACAAAAAAAAATAATAATAACTCAAGTGGACAAATGGGATGCTCAGCACTTACATTCTTTGTTCAGACACTGTTTGGGCCATCAGTTCATAGATCTGAGCTCCGTTATCCGACATGGAGAGCACAAAGAAGGATCTATTGTCTGTTTATGAAAGACCAGTGTTAATTGACGCCATTTTCACTTTATTGTATGTGTGTGTGCGTGTATAAGAGCGTACCCGTGGCCACTGATCGCACCAGTACAGTATTGAGCTTGATGACTGGGCTGAAGATGTGCTGCACGTCAGCCGAGCCTGCACGGTTTTTACTGTGGCATTTCAGAATGAGCCTCTCGTCTTGCTTCTGTAACAGCACTAGGATGTCCTCAAGGAGCAGTGTGTATAACTCTAACAGAAACAAACACATGCCCAGATCAAGTCTATTGAATATTACATACAGCACGTATACCTTAAACACAACCATCATTAGAAATAGTGTGCAATAATGATCTCTTATGTTGCCCTACCAACAGTCTTGTCTTTATTCAGTTTCCAGGTCAGTGGACCTTCATGAATCAACTTGCTCTTGGTGAGATCTAAATTCTGAAAGATGAGATTTAGTTATGAATAGTCTCTTTCTATGTACACACACATACATAGCGCATTTGAAAATGTTCATTTCCTTTCATAATTTTATTTAAAATTTTAGAATCAATGCATGTAAAGTTAAATATTTCTAGCCTTTTTTTGTTTTTGATGTTTACCGCTTATACCCCATAAAAAAAAATCTAGTCTTTTTTTTCTAATAATGTCAAAATATTACAACATTTAATTTTGAGTTTGAGTTAAATTACTGTTCATACTGTATAAATACCATCTATTTCTTGGTCTAGTTCAGTACATGCATGGGGAAGACTGCTGACTTGACAGTTTTCCAGAAGACAATCATCGACACCCTCCAGGAGGACATTAGGCCAGAGAAGGTCATTGATGAAAGGGCTGACTGTTCGCGAAGAGCTGTATCAAAGCATACTAATGGAAAGTTGACAGGAAGGGAAAAGCGCGGTAGAAAAACCTGCACAAGCAACGGGAATGAATGCAGTCTTAAGCAGATTGCCATCCAAAGTTGATTAAAGAGTTTGAGACAGCTTTGATTGAGAGGCTGGAGTCAGTGCATCAAGAGCCACCATGCACAGACATCTTCAGGTATTTGCCAAAAAACAATGAATACATGAGACTCCTGAACCAGAGACAATGTCTTATCTGGCTAAGGAGAAAATAATTGGACCGTTGCTCAGTGGTCTATAGTCCTCTTTTCAGATAAAAGTTAACTTTGAACTTCACTTGAAAATTAAGATCCCAAAATCTGAAGGAAGAGTGGAGAAGCACAGAATCCCAGTTGCTTAAAGTCCAGTGTGCAATTTTGTCGATTTGGGGTGACATGTCATCAATATTTCTTATTGGTCAATAACATCTCATCAGTGCCACAAGCTGATCGCCTCCATGCCATGTGATATTGATGCAGTAAGTCATGCTATAGAAGCACAAACCAAGTACTTTATTGGACATTTCAGTGTTGTAATTGTTTTTGATTGATCTTATGAAATCTTCTAATATTTGGAGATACTGGATTTTTGATTTTCATCAAGCCATACTTATCAAAACAACAAAAAAAGCCTTGAAATATATATATGAATAAATCTAGAATGAGAGTTTCACTTTTTGAATTAAATAGGAGAGAAAAAAAATTCCATGATATTCTAATTTTGCACTGTATAGATAGTATATTCTTGTATATATATACACAAGGCTTTATTCTACTATGTTCACAAGAGACCTGCCAACCCTAAAGACAATTTTATTTTATTTTTTACTGTTGAAGATAATTTTTAATTAGTCTAATTACCTTTAACATTAAGAAGAATTATAAAGGACACTTTGGTGCATCACTTAAGAAACTTAAGTAACTCCCTCTCCTCCTCCAAAACTTTTTCTCTAATTTGGTTTAGACCAATGGTAAATTTTCCTAACATATGGCAGCTACCAAACAAAGAGAGTGAAGGGTGACAAGTAGGGATGCTCATATTGACCGTTTAACCGTTAACCGAAAGAATGAATTTTGACCGATTATTACTATCAGTTAAACGG
>JAQMYL010000003.1:20366358-20385848 GCA_030014365.1 Clarias pachynema | reverse complement strand
CCCCCCCCCCCCCCCCCCCCCCCCCCCCCCCCCCCCCCCCCCCCCCCCCCCCCCCCCCCCCCCACAGGGGCAAGACTCAATACCCAATTGCAAGGTGCCAAGATCCCATGGCTTAAGAAATCATCCCAAATCATCTCACTTCCACTACCATGCTTGACGGTGGGTATAAGGTGTTTGTGCTGTAATGCTGTGTTTGATTTTCGCCAAACAGCTCCACTTTGGTCTCATCTGTCCTTCCAGAAGTCTTGTGGTTTGTTCGGGTGCAGTTTTGAGAACATCAGTCGCGCCACCATGTTCTTTTTAGACAGAAGAGGTTTCTCCTGGCAACCCTTCCAAACAAACTGTACTTGTTCAGTCGTCTTCTAATTGTACTGTCATGGACATTTAACATGCTCAATGAGGCCTGTAGGGTCTAAGATTTTTTTTTTTTTGCATTTCTATGAGCATTGTAAGGTCTGATCTTGATGTGAAAGTGCTGAGATGCCCAATCCTGGAAAAATTGGCAACTGTCTTGAATGCTTTCCAATGATTTCTATTATACTTCCACACCAAAACACATAGAATTAAAAGAGGGGGGCTATAACTTTTACACAGGACTATAGCAGCAGAAATCTACGACTTGTTCTGTGACTCGTTTCTACGACTACAGGGAACAAAGGCTTACTCAAACTGGACAGCTGAAGGTGGATTGCACAAGAATCGTATATGCATATTTATACAACAAGGATATTTATATAACAAGGATTTTTTTTTCCTCAAAAACTGGGTAAGAATGTCGATAATTTTACTGCGTAAAGATTTTTTACAATTCTTTGTAAAATGATTTTTGCTAAATATATAGTAGGAAATGGAGTATAGAGTGTGTTCTTGACTTTGGTCTGTCTGGCAAATGATCAAAACCAGCTTTGGAATGAAAACACCACGCAATAAAATTGTCAAGAATATGTGGCTGAATCTTCCAAACGAGCATCCCCTTGAACTCTTCAACTGGCATAGTGCTTAAATTACAAACAGTTCACACACACACACACACACCACACTACAGAACTCACATTCTTGTCACCAGAAGAAAGAAAAAAAAGAAAAGTTTTTGGACACCAACACTTTGTGAACGAACTGTCAGTCATGAAGCTCGCCGTAGGTTTAGATTCAAAACAAATAAGCCAGCAGAGAGAGAGAAAAAAAAAAAGTTTTCCAGCCGGCCATATGCAAATGTCAAGCAAAGGTTCTAGCTTTTTCATTTCCATCAAAAATAGCCTGACAGCAAGAACAAAGATTGGTATTCTTGGTCTCAATGCAAATCAAACAGAGTCTTAATGTAACCCTGGAGCTGTGAGGCTGCACCGCCATGCTGCCTCTAGGGTAAATATCCTTTGGCTTATTTACAACCCACCGTGTCAACAAGTGATGATGCCTTCGTCTCTGTGTGTGTGAACATACAGTATGTGTGCATGTTGCCCTTACATGCATGAAGCTGAGGAAGCGCTGGTCCTTCTTTTGTCGGCTCTTGATGAGCTCCAGAGCAAAGGGCTGGTTGCTGCAAAAGGTGCCTACAGCATGCTTCATCTTTTCCTCCTCTTCTCGGCTGAACTGAATAAGAAATTCAAGCAGGGCTTAATAGGACAGATTGGGTCAGCGGTGAAACTCCTTTCACACTTTCCACTCCTTGTTAAACCCCTGCACTTACCCAAGACAGCAAATCATCTCCAATTTGGCCAACCACTGACGTTTCATTCCTCTTGCGTATTGCTGCCATCTTCTCTGAAATTGTCCCTGGAGTAAAGTGAAGAAGATGGTATGCAAAATGGAATGAGAGAAGATAAATTGGAGGATAAATGTAGTCAGACTGTATAGCAGGTGTGCTTGGTACCATGGAGCTGGATGATCTCTTCCAGGTTGCTGAAGATGGTTTTAATGTCGGCAGGTGGTAATATGTTGTCACGGGTCAGTTTTTGGTAGAAGACATTGTCCAGGACTTTCAGCATGCGCACGTGTGCGCGCTCGGTGTAGAAAAGCTCTGAGACAATAAAACGATGTATATGTTAATACTTCCTTATTCTGAAAGGTACCTTTTATGGTTTTAAAAAAATATGTCGGATAAATTCGGTGCGTTTTAAAACGTTCCTTAAATCAGCGCTACGTTAACATAATATTACGTAATCTTACCATTGATAACTTCTTGTCTCTTGATCTCCTGGGGCGTCAGTTCAGCCAGAACCTCCATCTTAACCAGTTGCTGCCAGTTTGGGGGATCCATGTCAGAGTAAACACCATCATCCTCACTCAGTGCCTCCTCCAGCCTGAGAGATACACAGAGAATAAGAACAACAGAAGTGCTCATCAAAAACTGTCTGACAGCTCAGTACAATGCATCAAAGTCAAAGATTAAATGTTGACATAGAAAAAGGGCATGCGGCAGAAATACCTTCTGCTCAGCTTAGGTGTGCCTAGATCCACAAATCTGAAAGAAAAATAAAATTTAAAAACAGAACCTACTTATTCCTCTGACTTATATCTAGCAGACTTTGAACTCTTTTATTCAAGCCGTTTGGACGATTGTATTTTGCATAATACTTTACAATGTATGATTTTCAGCCTGATTTGCCGTCACAGACAAAAAACACACATGTTTAAGGGATCCTTTGATCATGCTTCAAAATCGGCGGCTTCGGAAAGCATAATGAGATATGATTACTGCAACCTAAGTTCTGGCGGTGTCAGAAATATTTTGATGCAAATCTCGGCGCGTAGTGCCGCTACGCTCATCTAAAATCCATCAACAGGAAGATGGCAAAGGATAACACAAAATGCAGGAGACCTTGTAGTGTCAATAGTAAAACCCATCAGCAATACAAGATTTAAAACAACAGTGGGTTAAAAGAATTGTGGCAAAGGAGATGACTTGTCTTAGCTCTATCTTGACAGGCCAAAAAAGAGACGTAGAAAGCAATAGAGAATAAATTAGGGCTTCTAGAAATGACTCCAAAATCCTTTTAATGACATTTAAAGGTCCCATATTTTGCTATTTATTTAACAAGTTTCTTTAACTCTTCAATGCATTTTTTTTTTTTAAAACCTAAAACTCAATTCATTTCACTCGTCCTCTAAAAGTGCAATTTTTTGGGAGAGATGACATTAGGAAAGAAAATCTAATTGGCTTGTTTACGGCCTGGCCAATACAAAAATGAAAAAAAAGAAAAAAAAGCACGTATCCCCCCCCCCCCCCCTCACATATTTTTTATTGTTTTTTTAATCATGTACATTGGAGACTTGTCCGAAGGCCTAAAAAGGACACTTTGCATAAAAGGGCCACTTTAAAAAAAAATTTTTCTAGTAACATTGCTATTATTACCGGCTCCATATTTCTGTTTACGCAAGTCTGTTTCCTGGACCAGCTGGAAATCACATGATTGATGACATATCAGAATGTAGTCGTTCTCTTTAATCGCAGATCCACTGATAGATGATCTTTATCATACAACCTGACATTTTATCGCACCGTATGTTTTACAATTCGGTTAAGATATACTGGGGATTGTCCCATACAGCGTGACGAGAAATAATCTTATAAAACCGCTAAAATCACACAGTGTACAGGCTAGGCTGTGTACCTGTCTCCGTCTCTGTCCTCATCAAGATGCTCTACATTGTAGGATATGTAATCACATGGGGGGTATGTCATGTCCAGCCCTTCCCCAACCTGCATACCATCACTCAACCTTTGGTGCCCGGATGACTGGTTCACACCTTTAGATAAAAACAACAACAACAAAACATGTGAAACATGTTGTCACTCTTAACATACGCGTGTGTGTGTGTGTGTGTGTGGCTACATCAAATTCATTTCCATGTGAATCATACACATAAAAAAGGCTTGTACTTTTACATTTTTAATACAAAAATGTATTACTTTATCAGTGCTTGAATTTCAAATACCTCTTTTCTAATCTCTTCTAATCTATCTGCAGCATCAGTGACATTTTCTCAAGCAAAGCTCAAAACACTTTTATTTCATTGCCTTTGGAGATGGCTGAATCAATACCGTATATAAATGTATAAATTGTGTGTATAAGTATGTACACTCAGGTCCATAAGTATGTTATTTTTACTTTGTCTACCACAGACATATTGAAATGGAAATTAATTAAAAAAAATTTTTTTTTTAAGTGAAGTACAGGCTTTCATCTTTAGTTTGAGGAAATTTACATCCAAATCAGGTAAGCAGTGTAGGAGTTATCGTACTTTTTAATTGCCTTATAAACTTTTACCAGGATGAGGGAAAGAAAAGAGTGTGGAGAAAGAAAATAACCGCTTATTACCAAAGGGCCGCCAACGTAACCAAAGTTAATCCCATGTGTAATGAGATAAAAATGTAAGTCGCTCTGGATAAGGGTGTCTGGCAAATGGCATGTAAATGGAATGTGCCAAAACATGCAGTTCCCTGAATGACCACCAGGGGCTTGCTCCATAAACCAGAGTACTAAAAATGCTCAACTTTACAGCAGACATATAAATATGTTTACAGCCTGGTACAAAAACAGTTTTGGTCTCTATAGCTAGATTTTATATTATATATAAATTTTATGTTCACGACAACTATATGGAGTGAGATAGCGTTCATTAAGTAGATATCAATTTCACATCCATAAGCACATATTTAAAAATGTACAGAAGGCGCTTTCTGTTGAATTTTGAGATGAACTAATGTTTTTTTTAAGTCAATTTTTTAAAGAAATAAGGGCGTTTCCCTAATAAAAAAATTTACATTAGCATAGATTGATTGCGATGAAACGAAGCCTATATGTTACATCAAGCTCGGGCCAAATACACCTGTGCAAAACCCATTAAAATCCGATCAATAGTTTTTATATGATGGGTGCACAAACAAACAGACAGACAAAAATTCCCCAAACCGTCTTGATGTGATAATACCATCTATTACTCATCTTACGTCCCCCCAAATTATGTTTTCACAAATAGATTTAATGTATAGACACACCAACTTTAAAATTGTATTATACATGTAGAAAATAGATATGACAGCTGACGGGGAGAATTCTTAAGTGTATAGGGCCATAATTTCTCACGCATGGACGGCTCAATGGTAGGTTTCTTGTCTGCCCTGTCAACGGCACTGTCTGCATCCTAGCCAATGCCCCAACCCAGATAAAAATGGAAGAGTTGCTTTCAAGAAGGGGATGTGGATAAAACTTGAGCCAAAATAAAAAAACATGATCTGCTGTGGCAAACCCTAGTGCAGCTGCAGAAAAAAAAAAACTTCATAAGGATAAACTATCTGCCCAAATTCAGCCAAATGCTTCAAAACTCATTGGATGGTGCTTCATAATGCAGATGGACAATAACCCGGACAAAGAAGTGGAATGTCCTGCAAAAGCCATGTAAATCACCCAAACTGCATCCAACTGAGCATCTGTTTTACTGAAGACAAATGGTACAAGAACAAACAAGAACTGAAGACAGCTGCACTAAAAGACTGGCAAATCATCAACATGGATAAAACCCAGTGATGCCTGAGTTCATGCCTATGAGATGCTGACTTCATTGATTGACAAGTTGCTCCCTACTCTCTCCATCAGATTTGGTTATATAGCTTTTTATGAATTCATTTTCTCCCTCATATTTTTATTTTAAATATTTATTATTAAATTTCAATATACTGTAGTATACAGCTAAACAAAAATATTTTTTTCAATGTTTGAAGCCTGCGATTAGCAGTAATTGGAGTAAAAATGGTCTTTAAACATAGTCTGGCTGTAATCTATTGGACCTTTTAAATTTGAAGCCATAATTTTTTTTTTACAGCTCATAACAATGACAGCAATGGTGTAAAGTTTTATAAATTAACTGCTAGCTCTTATATTGGTTTAAAAACCCCATGCTGCTGTATGTTACCATCGTTTTAAATCCCATCTATGTACAAAAAGTACACAAGAGATTAATAATGCCAGGGGCATTAAGAGACAAATAAAAACCTGGCCTAAAGCAACATCTCAGCAAGATCTCAATGTTACCATAAAGTCTAGGCTAGTTTATATGTACTGGGATGATGCGAATTATCTGACACAAGCCCAGAGTTTTGTCAAGTCAAACGCAATGCACAGTGCTTATTATAGCCTAGAGCTAGTATCAGTGTTCTCAGTGGAATCAATCACTATGTACACAGAGCTCTTTGAACTCTGATCTGTATTGCTTTTCATACAAGTCAGACTTAAAAAGATAAGCTCACGCAGGTGGTTGTGGGAGGAAACCGGACGTGAAATTGCGCTATTTACAATAGCTGAACACTGTTTCAAAATAGTCAGCCACGAGCTGCCAGACAGAATATCTCTGAAGTTCATCTGACTATCTGAGTAATTAAGAAAAATAAATGACAAACCCATTATATAGTGCTAACTAAAAGTATTAGAACAGAATAAATTTTAAAGCAAAAGCATTCGTGCAAGAGGCTGAAGACATTTGGATTTCAGCACAAAAGATAAAACTTAGCTTAAATTCTGATTTCTCGATATACATGTGTTAACCAACTTAAAACGTGCCATGTTTAATTTAATTTTTTTTTTTTTTAAATCATGTTATCAAAAATATTGGAATAACAACTGATAAATGTTTCCTGTTTCCCAGGTGTGCCCTGCTACTCTCTCACACTCTCATTCTGTATACCATTTAAACCTGTACCGGGAAACCTGGAGCCTTTCCCAGGTGACTCGGGATACTAGACGGTGTACACCCTGGACGTGGTGCCAATCCACTGCAGAGCACAATCACGCACACTCGCTCACAGACTAATGGGAATGTGGAAATGCCAATCAGCCTACACTGTGTCTATACAAGTATAAAACCAACATGAAGGACGGAGAGCTGTTTATGGGAGAAAAGCAAGCCCATTTAAAGCTGGGAAAAAAAGAGGGAACTGATCATAGTCATCACACAATCAATGGGCATTAGCAATACAGCATTTCTGACTGTCCTGAAAGGAAAGAAATGACTGGTGCACACTAACAACCAGATACCAGACACCCCAGATCATCCTAGAAAAACAGAAGCAGTTGACGAAAGCTTTGTAAGAGCTGGGAAGAAAAACCCTGAAATACTGTATCAGTCAGTGGCATCATGCAGGGGTGAAGGTATCACAATCCAACATTTGAAAAACACTCCATAAAGCCAACTTTTAGCAGGGAATAAAAACAAACAGTACATATGGCATCTTCTTCATATATAGCAACAGAAGATTCATTTTGAATAGAAATGGCATTGGCAGTAATATGATTCTCACTTCTTCTTTGCTTCGAGTTGACATGCTAAAAATTGCAGGTACGATATACGTCATTTGTACACATCAGCTAACAACGTCTTATGACTGAAAGAAGAAGTTCTTATCATTCACTTCACAGGAGGCATCAATCGCTATGCAAGGGAAATTGCTTATTCTTGGTTACAGCATTAATAGCATAGAAGTTTCTGATAACCAGAGGAGGGCAAAGTACACGAATCCTGTACTTGAAGTACTAAAAGTAGAAAATTCCCTGGGTAAATATTACTCAAATAAAAGTAGAAGTCCTACATCTACATGTGTACTCCAGTAAAAGTACTCACCTTCAAATGTACTTAAGTATCAAAAGTCCGTCTCTGTCACTGTCTCCATCCTGCTCCACTTATGGTTTTAAACACCAGTTATGTTATTATGGTTGTCTCAAAGGAAAGGCATACAAAAAGTACAGATATTTGCTGTACTTTCGAGTGGAGCAAAAGTAAAAACTTTCCTTCAGTAAAACTACTTAAGTAAAGTACAGATACATAAAATATGTACTAAAGAAGAGTAAAAAAGTACAGGTACTCCGGTACCTCCCATCTCCTCCCATGCTGATAAGTCATACACCGACATGATACAGTGTTTATATTTACTGCGAATCATGTATTGGTTGTAGAATTTCTCCCTCTACACTAAACATAAGAGAAGAGAAGCAGGGAAATCTCCAATGTCAATCCATATTTCATGGTGCAGTTGCTGTATTTCCTGCTCATCAGTTTTGCTTTCTTTTTGGCTGCTGCATGGTGGTACTGAATCATAAGTACAGTAGAAATGTGCTGATGCTCTCCATACTGAAAACGTTTCCAGGTTCAAGCCTCTTCCAAACATGAGCAAAATGGATGAACATATGAGCTATAATTTCTTATTATACAACAGTAAATTCTGGCAGAGTAATCTAGAGGCATTCCATGAGTGGTGATACAGATCATAACAGCACTGGGATGTTCAACTATGTTAAACTAACTGTTGGGTGCCAGCATGGGTGATAGACGGTCAGCACAGCCCACAGTACTGGACAGATGAGAGAGCAGCTGCTTGCTAAAACCCGCATTCAAAATCAGTCACCTAAGCAAGAAAGCACATCTGATAATTTTATGTCATTTTAAATATCGCTTTGTCTCCTTAGTAATAGCTTCAAAGTTGTTCCAAATTGCCTCTGAACCATCCACTGTTTTGCTCACTACCAACACGGCTACAAAGCTAACTACCTTTAACACAAGCCAGAATCCCAAATCCCTCTCTAACCCCTGATCCATGGACATTACTTGGTGTGTGCTAAATTCCACATAGCGCACACACTTTCCATTTTACACCCTAAGGCATTCAACCTTGGAAGTTACAGTAGCTGATATTCCAAAGAGGAAAAAGTGGAAATAGAAACTTTAAAGAGAAACTTGTGACATGTTCAATACTACAGCACTCTTTCCTATGTGATATTGCTTAATTTTACTTTTAGAAACTGTAACTTTTTCCTTACCTTTTTTTGTGGCACACTGGTTGAAAACCAATAGGAACAGATAATTTCAAAGTTGACACAGTGGTACCCTGGCATACGAACACCCGTCCTAAGATCTAAAATTTTGTCATACGAGCGAATGAACCGAGCCAAACCAGGCGCCGGCTAAGTTTAAATTTTTTTGTGTATTTTTTTCCCTTTGCATTTTGTGCAAGATTTAGTTGGAGAAATTGTACCATGGGTCCCAAAAATGATAGCAAGGACGGTAGTGTAGCAAGAAGAAAAGGGAGCCACTTTCAGTTTAGTTTTTAAAGCAGCTGGTGCCAAAAGGAATTTAACTTTATTTACGTCTTTTCTAAAT
This sequence comes from Clarias pachynema, assembly GCA_030014365.1. NCBI lineage: Eukaryota > Metazoa > Chordata > Actinopteri > Siluriformes > Clariidae > Clarias > Clarias pachynema. The sequence continues at coordinate 20,376,701 of JAQMYL010000003.1, read as the reverse complement.
GTTCTGATTGTTTTTATATGCAAAAATATGATTGTAACGTTGAAAATTGGTAATATTGGAAATACTTTTGGCTGGAATAGATTATCTGCATGTATATTATTTAAAATGCACTTTGCAATGCGAAATTCCGCTGTAAGAACTCTAAATTTGTATGCTGACTGTTCCACTGTACTTCAAAAAGGTTCATATATTTTCAATAAATCAAAATTTTAATCCTCTTCAATAAATGTGGAGTAAGCAAAAAAAATAATTGGTATTTGTTAATTAGTTTAATTCTCGGATGGTGTGCTTGTTTCGTTGGTTTACGTGGGTCCATTCAGTGAGATTATTGTAGTTGGTTTGCCCTTTAAAACATCCCCGAGCTTTGATTTTATTTAAGGTGGCCAGTTTTTATTAGATTCATAATTTCCTGTTTACTCTAGCAGATTTTTAAAAAGATCATAAGAGATTTTATATTGAGGATTGGTCTCATTTTCCTCTCTTTTCTAATCTCACCAACCATCATAGGAGAAGACTTGTTGCCAATAGCTGTTAACTCTTGCTAGAATACATGTACTTAAAGTGTTAAACTTTCACTATAAGCTAAATAGGTTCAAAACAAATATTCAGTAGTGTACAGTATAACGCTTGGCAGTAGTGTCATTCTGGACTTGTCTAATACTTTAACCTATATCTAAAAGCTTCCAAAGAGAGAGTTTTTATTATTATTATTTCTTTTTTGTAGTGTTGCAGTACTCACTAAAGTCTGTGTCTTTGAAGGCTGTGTCTGAGACAGGGCTATAGGGAGGAAGGTTGCTGATGACTGTGGAGTTTTGAACGAGGTCTGAGCCCTCGCTTGACTGGCTTCCCCGTAAAAAACGCCCACCATCTACCACCTCACATTTTCCCAACCCAGGGTGTGAGAGCTGCTTCTGAGGTCTTGGCTTGCTTCCATCCACAGTGCGACCTACTGCTTAGACACAAACAGACATACTGATGATGCAGAGAATTTGATTCATTTTTTTTATTTCTGTCTCAAATAGTTAGTTAAAAAAAAAAAAAAATCAGATATAGATTGTAAACAGGAAACTGGAATTAATATTACCAGGCGTTGTTTCAATGCGACTTGGTCGACGTTGCGGCCCCAGGATATTGAAACGAGGCTTCTTTACTTTTTCTTCTACTTCCTTCTCCAGTTTGCTGCTCTTCTACGAATTTCCGAAATACAAAAACCTCAAAATCAAAGGCGAGAGGAGGTTAAAACCAGAAGAAAAAAAAAAGTGGAAAAAGTCGCATAAACCCACCTTGATCTTGGGCAGGAAATTTATGCGCACGCGTTTGGACTCTAGGTTACGCTGCTCTTTGCCTCTCACGCCCAGATGCTTCATGTAGATGTAGATCACATATTGTATAGTGGTACTGCAGGAATGAAAATAAGCCCTTTACACAACATCTCAATTCACAGTATTGAACCGGAATGGGAGTCCCGGCTCGACGAGTAAGAAAATCTGAAACATGCTGATGTTTAGGTGTCTTCATTTACACCACCATATGCTAGTTTCAAGCTTGTTGCTCATGTACATAAAGCCTCCATGTGGCCACATCCTTCTGTTCCATAAAGCACTTGTCTTACTAAACCATATGTCCCAATTGCACTCTCCATTACTCTTTCTCAACAAATCATTGCTGCTAGATCCAGATGGCACTTCACATATGTTTCCCTGCGTGTCAGTGTTTGTGCTTTAATCCTCAATGTAAGTAAACAGTTTTGACTTAAGATCCTGATTCAAATTCTCCCATTTACATGCACAGATGGTCCAAGCGCTCATTATAATATGCCTTGTCTTTATAATGGTTGTGAAAGGTGGACATGAAAGGTTTTCCTCACCACTTTTCCTCTTCTGCAGCTAGCGAAGACAACCTGTTGCACAAGACAGATGGGTTAAGTGGAAGAGCAGGCTTAAGGAGAATGTTTAACCTTCAGAGACGTAAAAGTGACTCTTACAGAATGTCATCGATTTTGGTGAGGATGCTCTCAGCACAGGACCTCTCTCTTTCCAGAGCAGTGGGGTCTTTCAACTGCTCTATGTCCAAATGTGCCGACTCTCCCTCAACTAAAGTCAGGCCCATACTGTGTTTCTGTCTGCACGAACACACACAGACAAGCTGAAGTTAATAACAATGAAAATAATGCAGCTTAACATTTCATAAAATTGAAACTGCCAATTTATTACCATACTAATGAAATGAAATCCCTATTTTTCTGAGATTTTTTGGTTTATTTTATTGTGAAGCTTAATAAGGATGCAAACACCCGCACACATGCTGATTCGAGCAGGTGATTATGTGGCAGAAATGCAATACATAAAATCATAAGCATACATGTCAAAAGCTTAAGTTCACATCAAAAACAAGAATGAAGAAAATGTGATTGTAGTGACAACAACAGAAAGGCATGAAATAGTTATAAGTTACAGAACTGTTGGCTGTACGTTATATTTTTACTTTATATTTTGTAATAATTTTTATATGAATATTTTTGGGTCTTGGAACAAATCGTCTGAGTTTTCATTATTTCTTACGGGGGGAATTTGCTTTGATATACGAGTGTTTTGATATACAAGCACACTTCCGGAACAAATTATGCTCGCAATCCAAGGTCCCACTGTATATACATATGCATTTTCACTGCAAGTCTGTAAATGCAATGAGACTTTTAAACTCATCTGTACTGTAGATGCAATAAGACTTTCAATAGTCATGAGACTGTAAAAAGTTTGAACTTTCACCTGCATTAGCACATGCAGCTAGTAGGACTACAGACTAAAACATTGCACTGACTTGCAGCATATCTTCTGCTAAAGATTTTGTTAAACATTCCTGCTCGTTATTTCTCTTTATTATATTTACTGAAACATAATTGCCTGTGCTGCCACTGGCAGGAGAAAGCATTAATTGCTGTGAGGAAAAAGATGTGCTTGTGCCAAAATAAACACGATTATTTCCTCTCTACCAATGTTTCATCAAATAACTGTTTATTAATTTATTACAGTTTATTTTATCTGAACAGAAGATTAGGCAGAAGGCACCTCCCTTGTGAAGAGTATCTTAGCCTCAAAGAAAATAACAACCCAGTATTCTGTTTATTACATAACACACACACACACACAAAAATGAATTAATAAGTTTCTAAGCTGAGTGCAATCGTGCAATCATAACACCACACTCACCTAAAGTCCTCTAGAATTCTGTTCACCTGGGGGAGAAGTGTGTCCTGCATTGTTTGGACATACTGTCTGTGCAGTTCCTCTGGAATCAGCTCTGGTCTCCGTCGCTCTAGAAACGCCACAGATGACACATTGTCAATCGTTTAGAATAAAACTAGGGTTATCAATAATAACATGCTAATGCATGTGATTAATCTAGAAATTTGAACGCATTAATATTTTTTTACGCAAATGAATCAAATGACCATGTTTTTGTTCCTAATGGCTTCCTAAAATTGCAGCATGGTTACCCGGCTGTGTGAGATAATGGCATGTTTAATAAGGATAATAAAATGACTGAGGAAACATCAGTCAACTTATCAGGAAATCGTCCCCCTTGAAGGTAGCTCCAGCACACAACTTTGGGTTTATCCAAACTTTCATCTAGAAGCTTTTTATTAGTACACTTACTGTTTAACACACGTGGAAAGCAAGTTAAATTATAAAAAGATCCTAGATGAAAGTTTGGATAAAACCAAAGTTGTATGCTGGAGCTACCTTCAAGGGAAACTATTTTTACAATACTACATTAAATGTAAGATGTGGGAGTGGTGGCTCAGGTGGCTAAGGCTCTAAGTTATTGATTTTCAGATCCTCAGATCTGGGTTTGAGCCCCGCCTTCAGTGGAGTTTCCGTACTCCCAACTACTGCGTGCAGTGCCATTCACATTTGAGAGATTTTAAATTAACATTTGTTACATTTTAATGTGTGAGATATTAGAAAACTGCATAACCTGTTTTCTCTAACCAGTTTGTCATGCATTTTTTTTATTTCAATGTTAATTTATAATACAAGTAAATAATAATACAATACAAGTTTATAATACAAGTAAATCTGATTATTTTAATTTACTTATGATTAATCACAGACAATGACTGTGATTAACTAGATAAAATTTTTATCGATTGGCAGAGCTAAATAAAACATGGTAAATTTTGGATTTGAAGGCACCTTTTAACATACAGAATCATATGCTATTCATTTAAGCAGCAGGCTGTGTACAAGTGTCTACAAGTCCTCTACAAAGACCAAAGAAAGGATTACATACAGTATATCTGAGGCTAAATTAGACTGCAAACTCAACACATCTAAGTGCAAAACAGCACAAGCTGTCCGCTGGGGAATAATTGTTTGCCAGAAAGAAATGCTTGAAGAAGAAATATCACTTAAGTCAAACAGCTAATTATAATACATTCACGCATTGCTCATTATTTTGCACCTATTTAAAGGGAACTTTCAATTAAATGCGAAACTTACCGAGTTCAGAAGAGATAGATTCAGGCACAGTTACTTTTAGGTTCTGTTGAATAAAACAAAGAAATTGTCTTGTTAAATAAGTAGCATTGTGATTTTATCTAACTGTGAAGCATCTGCATAAAACAAACAATCTGGATAGAATGACTACTGCTAATCTCGTCATTAAATAGTACATAGTTAATAAACAACATGGTCCGTCACATAGGACCAATGTATGTCCAACATAGAAGCACACAAGTACACTAGCCACCATGTTACCATGTTCTGATGTTCGTTATTCACGTTTAACATCATGTATGGTCTTTAAAAAGTGTGGAACCGTTTTTTTTTTACTCACAGCCCCCCTGTCAATAAAGAAGGTGAAGATGTCCATGAAGATGCGTCTGGTTTCTTTTGAGTTGGTCTGCTTGTAGAGGTCAGTGTAAAGGTAGCAAAGCTGAACATGGGAGATAAGACATAAAAACAATTATGTTCGATTATGCAGACTAAAAAGCTGTCTAATTTAACAAATAACGCATAAGCTGGAGGGAACAAGGTATACGAGAGGTAGGTTGTTAGAGGGCGAAACGTAGAGGCAGGCACAGATGGAATCAGATCAGAAAAAAAATATATTGAAATGATCTAAAAGCAAAACAGAATTGCGTACTTATCGATTTTTAGTCCTTATGAATTCTAAAATCAAATTAAGTAACATATTTTGTATTAAGCCAAGCTCTCAAACTTTTTGGCTCAATGACCTGGAACAGACATTAAGATAAAGAAACTTTTTTGCAACACCAAGCCTTTTGACCACCCTTCTTTCTTTCGTTTTTTTTTAATTTTTTTTATTCCAGATATTGATCCTAGTTTAGGAAACTTTCTGTTAACCTATTACGTAACCATTATATCAGGATATCAGGGGCATGAATAAGTTATTAAGCTTTGTTTATTCATTTCAGTTTAAATAGCACTTATTAAAGTGCACTAGCTGGCTACATTGGCTACTTGAACAGGGAAAGTTTCCAATAGAGAAAGTGGTTTTTTTTTTAGCGCAAATTAATCATGTGACCAAGTTTGACCCTGATGGCTTCTCATAATAGCAGCGTGGATAATAAGATGACTGAGGAGCCATCGCCAGGTGTGCTGAAGGGCAAGTTTCATTATAAAAAGCTTCTAGATGGAAGTTTGGATAAAACCAAATTTGTGTGCTTGAGCTACATTCAAGAGGAACGATTTTTACAAAAATACATTAGACGTAAGATGTGGGAGTGGTGGCTCGGACGGCTAAGGCTCTAGGTCCAGGGTACTCAATAGGCGGACTCCGGTCCGCATCCGGACCCAAATACGGTTAAATCTGGACCGACGGCAAAACAAACATGCAAATTTAATCATAATCCAAATGAGTATATATATTTGAGTCTTCTGGTGAAGGATGCGCGCACCCCAGCGGCGCATGATATGAACGCGTGCACCCCCCGTCGCATGATATGAACGCGCGCGCGCACCCCCCGTCGCATGATTTGTCAATTTTCCGGACCTCGGACTGAATAGAAATTTGGTAAGCGGACCTTTCAAATTTATATTTGAGTACCCCTGCTCTAGGTTATTGATTTTCAATTACTGTATGAGGCTCCGGGTTTGAGCCCTGCTGTCGGTGGGTTGCCACACCCCATACTACCCCAGCCACTGAACGCAGTGCCGGTTCCATTTGAGAGGTTTTAATTTAACATTTATAAATGTTAATGTTTGAGTTATTATAAAACTGTATAATCTGTTTCCTCTAACCAGCTTGTTTTGCATTTTTTATTCCAACATTGCACATTTATAATAAAAGTAAGAGTATTTTAAAATTGGATTAATCGTGATTAATCAGAGACTATGATTAATTAGATTAAAAATTTTAATTGAATGACAGCACTATTTTTACTTCACTGGACATACATCTGTAAGTAAAATATGGTTCATTATTTTCACTGTATCCAGTACATAAGCCATAAGACCATAAGACAATGATATGCCATTGGTGTGTAGACCCTGGAAGCAGTATTGTGCACTAAGACCTCTCATGCTTGGAAATTCTTTTGGACGCACACTTCACTGCCCCAGGCTTCTGAATATGATTATATGCACACCACTTGTGGCACCATCATCTTATTTCTAATGAACACCCTGACTGCTCTTGTGGGTTCAGGTACTAATGATACTGTTTAAACACTATAAGACATCATATCAAATTATGTTGTATTGTATGTCTCGTTTTGTTGTAGTGTAATTTCATATTAACAACATACACTAATCTTATATCACACAGCATCTCATCTCCTAGTATCAGATGTTGGCAGCAGAGCATTTTCTGAATAAATCAGCAGAGACCAATCCGGATTCCTGGATCAGCATTCATGCATTTTAATAAAATAACTAAAATGTAATAACACATATGCAATGAAGACAGTTGTACTAAGCTCATTACCACAGGAGCAGGGTCGAACTGGGACACCACATGGTACAGGAAAGCTGCAAGGTGCGCAGGTCGATTCTTAAGCAGCTCCAAACTCTGAAAACAGTTACACTGAACATTCGCCTATAATACAGAAGAAGCCGGGATGAGGAACAACATTTCAAAATAATCTGAACAAAGGGTGCAAGAGGAGAACTGAGATCTGAAAGGTACCTGCTCCTGCTCATGTTCCGAGTCAAAGTAGTCATCCTCGGCTCCCATGATCTGAGGCGAGGGATGACAGGAGGGACTTTTCACGCTGGGATGGAGGTCCTGCACAAGACAGGGAAGAGTAGTTTTATCAAAAAGATTCATCACTAAAAATAAATCAGGGGACAGGTTCTGTTTTACCAGGTCAGAGGTGTCTGCAGTCTCGGGTGAAGACCATGAGTTGAGGCTGTTTCGTTGTGTGCTCTTCGGGCTTTTCGAGTCTGTCCTGGCAACAGTCTTAGGAGATGCCGAGTGGTGGAGACGCAGCGCCTGTGAGGCAGCCCATTACCACGTTTAAACATATTTATGATAGGACACGACCGAAGACGCACATATGGGATTTCACTTTGAATCTAAAATGATTCAAAGAGATACTCCTAAACGAGATGCACTTACAGGGCTCCACAAGCCGTCTGAGCTAGCCTGGTCCACATCCACTACACCGGCACTCTCACCATCTACGAGAAGAAGGCCGTCCTGTAAAACAAACACTGCTACTGTCAGTGTTAGCAGAATAATAAAACAAATCACATTCCTTTGTTCCTCCTGTTTTGGAGTGAAACTAGTCAACCAAGGACATATTTAAGTTTGTGAACCCTTGTGAAAGTACTGAAAAGTTAAGGCTAATTATTGTGTTTCCTACACACTAAAGATCAAAAGATGAATATAAGATGATGAATCACAATTAAATTTTTCATTCCCTGAAATTTGAATCGAGATGTGAAAACTCAGGACACGGCACCTTTTGCTTGAACTCGATCATGTTCTTTAAGTGAACAAAAATATTGGAACACTTGACTGACAGGTGTTCCTAGTTGTCCAAGTTGAACTGGCTCACTAATCTTTATTGAACTTATAATAGTATGAGCAGAACAAATTCAAAAGTCTACTGACAACATTCTGTTTGCCAAGTTACACAACAAGACAAGACAATTTCCCAAAACAGCAAAGCCAACACAAAGCCACACAGACAACACAGCAAAGGACGTTATCAAAGGGGAAAAAAGGTGGAATGTTTTAGATTTGTCCAAGTCAACCAACAGAATTTAACCCAGTCAAGCATGCATTTTACCTCCATACGAGGAGCGTGATGGAAGAAACTCTCCAGAACAAATAACTAAAAGAAGCTGCAGTACAAAAAGAGGACTAGATGTAGAATTGCATTTAATGTAGCTGCCTTGTGACACTGCATAAGCAACAGTTTGCACAGATGCAATGGATAGCTTCACGTGTCTCAGAGGAAGCATATTGGAAAACCATAAAAATATTACAGCTTGAAAGCATTTTCACAGTACACAATATGAATCTTGAGGCAAGACTTGAACTACAAATAAGTTTAATGTCGCCAAAAAGTAGATAAGGAAGTAACCTGATAAAAGAAATATGGTAAATTATATAACCACAAAGTGAAAAGTTTAGCGTAAAAAACGTGCAAAATTTGTGCAACAGCTATAGTGAATAGCACATTCCTTTCCACATTCATACAATTAAATCCATGTAAAGACAGTAAAGAGTGGCACTGATTTTAGGGCTAAAGCGCTGCTACGGTTGACGAGCATGAATGATTGTTGCGCCTGCTGTTGTAAATGTCCTGAAGAGATGGCAGATTGCATCTAATGATCCCTTTTGTTGTCTTGATTATGCACTCGTTCCTGTGAAGTAAAGGACCCAAACCTTACAGTTATTAATGACTTGAGGATGGACTCAGTGATTGAAGTGTAGAACTGGATCAATAGAGCAAGCTGGAGGTAGAGTTTTTTCAAATGCCTTAAGGTGGTGATGCACAGGGAATTGAGTGAGTCCACAGTAAAGACTACAAAGAGATGTGATAAAGAGCAATGAGGACAGCAGAGATGTCAACGTTGATAAGATTAAGGCAGTCGGCACAAAGTGAGAAAAAAAAAAAAAAAAAAAAAAAACACCACCAGATGTGCACCTGTAAAAAGTTTCGACACAAGTTCGGATTTATTTTTCTACATTCTAGAACAATACTGGATATTCCAAAACTATAAAATAAAGCATAAAGTTATAAGCTGTAATGAAATAGTTGCAAAAATAGTATTGTCAAGTGCATTTGCAAAATCCATCAAGCACCATAATGAAACTGGCTCTCATGAAGACCATCCCAGGAAAGCAAGAACAAAACTTGCATGAACAGAACTAAATGAACCCTGCTGCAGTTCATTTAGAGTCATCAGCCTCAGAAATCACCAATTAACAAACAGCACCTCAGATTAAAGCCGTCATGAAAGCTTTACACATCATGAGTAGAAGATACATCTCAATATCAACTGTTCAAATGAGATTATTGCGTATTTTGACAGCCTTTAGCACTGTTTTACAAATAATAAAAAAATCAGGAACGACCATGGAATTAGAAGGCATGTCCAAATTTTAGACTAGTAATGTAGGTTAAATCCAAAATCCTTTCTTCTTTAATGAAGTTGCTTCTGCTGGGTGAATTTTATGTTCAGTAAAATATAAAGTAAACATTCTTTTGTCACGTGACTCCCATAGACACTATGCAGTGCATCACACAGAAAACAGAATTGAACCGGTTCTTCTCAATGACTCTTCTAGTCCTAGTCATTTGTTCTTTTGTCACATGACTCCCATAGACGCTATGCAGTGCAGTACATTCAAAAGAACGAACGACTCAGACTAGAAGATATGACAGGTGAGCTGCTCATTCTGTTTATTATAATATGTCCTTGGCTGCATTGTAATATTTTCATTAATGGAACTATAGTCGAAATTTGGGTATGTAGACGTGTTGGGGGTCTGTTTACTGAAAATGTAACATTTAATTTTATTTCTGAACAAAAGAACGAAATGAACTAAATGACAAAAAAAGATTCGTTCATTTTGATGAACGAGATTCAAAAACAGTCACTAAAATGATCCTAATTTCCCATCACTACCGCATGTAGTTTCACCAATCAGACGCAGCAACAATAATCACATGACTCCGTTTGACCAATCAGGACAGGCGGCAAAAAAAACCTTCAGCCGGTGTTCTATAAATTCATTCTACCTGTGAAACTGTACACACACACTGTGTGTGTGTGTGTGTATGTGTGTGTGTGTGTGTGTGTGTGTGTGTATATATATATATATATATATATATATATATATATATATAGATATTAGTGATG
>JAQMYL010000003.1:20303410-20315569 GCA_030014365.1 Clarias pachynema | reverse complement strand
TCTCCACATGTAATAAAAGGATATGCATAATTAGGTGTTGTAGATGTGATGATGTTGTAGAGAAACAGGGACTATCAGTGTTCTTTGGCCTTTGTAATGACTTATCTGCCACAGTAGAGGGAACACCTCCTGATTTTACTATACCATGTCCCCCACCTTGAGAGCTATATGTCTCCGTGGTTGAAGAATAGCTAGGGGGAGCAGAGACAATAGATGATTCCACCTTAGTAGTGAGAACAGGAAAAGCATGTATGACTGGTTTGGAGTTGGGGGTGAGTTTATACTTACGAATTGTATCTTTAAAATTTTTTGTTCTCACAACAAAAAATGAGTGCTTTTTTGAGCACTCACCATCCCACTTTGGTTTCAAATCACGCCAAGAAGTAAATGCTTTTTTCATATATTGACTGTCCCACTGTGGATTACCTTAACCTTGATTAATTAAAAGATCAGCAGTGATAATGTCAGCATTGTGAAATGAACCTTCTCTAGGATAAGGTCTCCACTGAGGAGAATCCTCTGTCCATCCAGCCAAATTGTTAATGAAAGGTTGAACAAAAATTCCAAATCCCTGTTATCCATCCAATCTTTAGGAGTAATGGACTATTTGGAACGACCATTTCACATTTTGTTAGCAAGTTACAGTTAATAAACAAACCAAGCGTATTGAAGTTAAGCGAACACTTTAAGCTATTCTTTTTTCTTTAATTACGGGTAGTGTGACCTTCGACCAGAGTATTTAATTATATATTAAATATATTTTTTAAATAGTGTAATTTATAAGTGTATTATCAAAATGTGCAATAGCTCTGCATTCTCGAGAACACTCTCCGAAATATGAATTTAATTTTAAATTCACGTGCCTCTATACCTTGGAGATTATTCACACATTTATCAAATACAAATATAGCAAATTAATAAGGGATTCGGCAAAACAATACAGTTTCTGGGAACACTCTCAGAAAAACAAGCCTAGGATGCGACGGGCCCAGCTCGCACGCCTCTATGTCAGGGAGAGAATCAACACAAAATCAAGCACATCACATGTGTATAACTGCAGCTGCACGCCGCTCCCCGTTCCAAAGAACACTCTAAGGAATATGGTTATTATAATCAATTAATTTATTTATTTTCTAACCAAGCACCTCTATGCCAGGGCCAGCTTATACACAGAGTGCACGCTACAAATGCCTCACTAAATTACAAATATTTTAATGTATAAATCACGCAAACAACAGAAGTTAGCGAACATATAACTTTTTAAAACACATCGCGTCTGGACCGTGTCACCTCTAACTGGACGTGGTTTTGATGACGTAGTTACTCTGTGACGACAGCATTTTAGCTTGTTGCTAACAACACGGTTCAGTTTCAGTTAAAACCTAGTTTTATTTATATCTTTAAATGAGCCACAATCGCTACAGTTGCACTAATTCTAATCAATAAATCAATGCGAGTAATGTTAAACACAACGCGAGACCAAAAGTAATTAACACGAATAAAGTTTCTCTTCTCCCAAAATATATCCCAAATATATGCCAATTTACTATGTAACTATACTTTCTTAAAGTTCAACACAGGTTCCAAACTTCTCTGACCAAGGAAGTAAATAAAATAGCAAAAAAAAATTCTTAACTTACCTTCCTGGAGAGGATAGATTGAACGAGCCCCCAGATTGTAAAGTTTTTAAAGTTGCATAGTAGAAGAAGCGAGTTGCTCGGTCTGTCCACTGTACTTCGATAAGCTGTTCTGGTGCCAGGAGGGACTCAGTCAAACACACATACGTTGTCTGTCAGAAAGGTCTCTGTTTATTAACAGCAAAAATAGAGTTTTTATATGTTTGACCAAACGCCTGTGCCATCGACAGCTGCTACTACAAAGAACATAAACCATTGTTTAACCTGGTGAGATCCTGAAGAACAAAGGAGTGGAAGTTAGACAGGTGTCCATCCAGAGACCAATAATGAGGTGTTAGCTTGAGAGAAATAGAGAGAGATTCTGCACTGGCTACCTGTTCAGTTTAGAATTAATTACAAACTAGCATTATTTACCTACAAGGCCCTAAATGGTTTAGCTCCCACATATCTAGCCAGTCTTGTGACACGTTACAATCCACCACGCTCCTTAAGAGCACAAAACTCTGGATTTCTAGCAGTTCCCAGAATATAAAAATTTACAAAAGGGGGTAGAGTGTTTTGGAAAGCTTTGGAACAGCCTTCCTGATAATGTTTGGGGCTCAGGCACAGTCTACAGTACCAGTTTAAAAGTGGATTACAGACATATCTCTCTTAAGCTTGGCATATACATACTTTATCTCATAATCTTTTACTCCAGTACATCTGGAAAAAATCCATATTATCCTCTACTGCTGCTAATATCATGAACAGCAGCTATGCTAATTGTTTTCCACCTGTTCCTTTTTCTAACCATCCCGAGGCATCTGGAGTTTGTGCCAGCTTCAGTAGACAGGGGGCAAACCTATGAGGATCCTGAGGCATCCAGAGAAGGACCTGCTCCAACTTTCAGCATGTGGTCTGCTAGTGATGCGTGTGGTGACTGGGAACAGTTCCACTTTACCAGTTTTCCACATGAAGACAGTCCTGTCCTCGGCTGATACAGACAGCTGTTCTCTGAGGACTCGTGACTGCAGTCGCTCAATAGTTCAGGACTGGAGTTTCCTACAGTCTACCTGAGCCTCCAATAACGAACTGGACTCCATATTAACTTAAACACATCTCCAGTTATACTGAACTTCCAGCCTCCTAACACACAGTATAAGGGCAGATCAATCCCTACTATTCGTTATCACCCAGATGAGGATGGGTTCCCTGTTGAGTCTGGTTTCTCTCAAGGTTTCTTCCTATTACCATCTTAGGGAGTTTTTCCCTCAGCACTGTTGTCCTTGGCTTGTTCATGAGGGACTATCTGATCATTCTGATTCATACAAATTTTCTCACATTTCATACACACTTCCATAATTTTCTTTTGATTTTGTAAAGCTGCTTTGAGAAAATGATCATTATTGATGATCATCAAGTGCTATACAAATAAACTTAAATTGAAAATTAAATTAAATTGGATATGGAAAAAACTCATTGTGGGGAAAGAGGTTGCAGGAGGAGGCTTGTCATGTGTGTGCAAAGTGCAGGAAGAGAGTGGATGTCAACAGGGGCATATAGATTAAGGAGAGGAAGCGATGGTTGTAGGTGGGCAGCAGTTATGATTCAGCAGGGTGCTCGATGGCAGTTTTCTGTCAGTTTTAGCGAATTCTAGGTAACTTTGCTTGGTTTATAAAATTCATAAAAAATTTAAAACGTTTATTATATTTATGTAAGCTACTAGAACTCAATAATATCTACTGTCAGTAATTGCCACATAATATTAAATAAACCTCCCATACAGTTGTAAAAGTTATTTAAAATGTATGAATATGACATGTGCTGCACAATTTTAACTAAAATTAATGTGTAAATAATAGTCTGTATGTGGAAACATCAGTTAAGGTCAAAGAAATTGTATGAAAGATAAGATACAATGGCCGGTGTCACAAATTAAAAGAGTCTTGATTGTTAGTAACCTAAAATATATGGCTTTAATTGGAGAGGCGAGGTGTTTGTCAATTCTGCACCACTTGTGACACAGTATAAATCATACCTTAAAATAAGCAATAAAGCAATATTTGAGTTTAATAATGTAGCGTTTCATAAGACACTCAAAAGCTAGATCAATTAAATTCAATTTTATTTGTATAGAGCTTTTAACTTAGCTTTTGAATTTAGTATTATCGTAAAGCAGCTTTACAAATAAAATTGAATTTAATTGCTTATTTTAAGGTATCAAATCAAAAGAATATTATTATTATGCTTTTTGCTTTTCTTCTTCATGTATTTATATTTAATCTATTTATGTTGTTTTTTTGTAACTTGATTCTGAGCTTCGCCAGTACGAGTGTTAATTTTGTCAACAGAAATAATGACAATAAATATTCACTGATGACCCTTTTGGGCGTCATGGTGGTGTAGTGGTTAGCATTGTTGCCTTGAACCTCCAGGGTCCGGGTTCGATTCCCGACCAGGCTCGATTCCCGTCTCTGTATGCATGGAGTTTGCATGTTCTCCCTGTGCTTGGTGGGTTTCCTCCGGGTACTCCGGTTTCCTCCCACAGTCCAAAGACATGTAGGTTAGATTGATTGGCGTTCCAAAATTGCTCATAGTGTGTGAATGAGTGTGTGAGTGAGTTTATGTATGTGTGCCCTGCGATGGATTGGCACCCTGTCCAGGGTGTACCGTGCCTCGTGCCCTAAGCCTCCTGGGATAGGCTCCAGGCTCTCCGCGACTCTGAATACAGGATAAAGCAGTCTAGAAGATGAGAGAGTGAGTGAGTGAGTGAATGAAGGAATAAATAAATAATTTTAAAAAACATTTTATACTTTATATTTTATTGGTTAGCACTATCACCTTGCACCTCCAGGGTCCGGGTTCGATTCCTGGCCAGATTCGATTAGCATCTCTGTGTGCATGGTCTCCCCGTGATTGGTGGGTTTCCCTAGGGTACTCCAGTTTCCTCCCACAGTCCAAAGACATGCATATTAGGCTAATTAGCATTCCCAAATTGCCTGTAGTGTGTGAATGAGTGTGTATATATGTGGGTGTGCCCTGCGATGGGTTGGCACCCTGTCCAGGGTGTACCCCGCCTTGTGCCATAAGTCTCCTGGGATAGGCTCCAGTCCCCCTGCAACCCTGTATACAGGATAATAAAGCGTTATAGACGATGAATGAGTGAGTGAGTGAGTTAGTGAGTTTATATTTTATTTCAAAAAATCTATTTATAATTTTAAAAAATTGTACTTAGTGTGTTAAGTATCTGAATTACTGATCAGAACGTCAGCAGTTCGAGCCCCATCTCTGCCAGATGTTGGGCCCTTGAGCAAGGCCCTTAACCCTGTCTGCTCCAGTGGTGCCATATAATGGCTGATAATGTGCTCTAACCCCAGCCTACTACCAAAGCTGGAATATGCAATGAATAGAGTTTGCATACATATGCAATGTATATGTTGCGGCATGGTGGCTAAGTGGTTAGCACTGTCACTTTACACCTAAGCACATGGTGCGATTCCCGCCTCGCGCTCTGTGTGCATAGAGTTTTCATGTTCAACCTGTTCTTTGTGGGTTTTCTCTGGGTACTCCAGCTTTCTCCCAAAGATATGCAGATTAGGTTAACCGGTGTTCTCAAATTGCTCGTAGTGTGTGAATGAGCATGTGTGTACAAACTTTTCTGGTGCGCACCAGATTAAATAATTAATGAATTTTTTGATTGATTGATTAATTGACTGATTTTCACTCCTTGACCCTAGTAATTAACAGATTAGTTGTTTTAGCTGTGCTTGACCAGTAGAATCACTGACCCTCCCTGGTTTAGGGGCTCCGGAGGCTTAGCGACAATTGTTAAAAGTGCTATAGTTATCACACGAGAGGGAGCGCGGTTGTGCTGGATATCAGCACAGCTGTGATGAAACCATAGCACATGAGCAGGTTCTTGAGGTTCTCATGGTGGTGGTAACTAACTGCAACTGGCCAAGCTGGCCACTGACAATTACCAACAGTCAGTTAGTAGATAACCCGGGGTGAAAGTAGTTTTAAATTCTTACCGGTACTATGTAGTCAAAAGGTGAGGAGAATAAAACATAAAGGTAGTGGACAGTCATGTAAGGTTTCTCTTTAGAAGATTCTCTTCTAAGTTTCAGCTTTTCCAGGAAGTTAACCTCCAGGTTCTGGTCTTAAATCCCAAATAGCATTAAATGAAAAGCTAGTGTGACAGGGTGTACAACCAAGAAGTGCCCTTGACTGGAGGTTAAAAAGGAATTTGCGATTCAGCCTTGTATTAGCTTTCTAGATCAGCTCAGGTGTAAATAAAACAACACTGAGGCAATTCAGAACCACATAGAAGCACTCATTAAGTAGACAAAGTGTTGTTTGAAATGACATTATCAGATGTGCTTTCTTGCTAAAATTTGTCTGTGACTGGTTGGTTTTGAATGTGGGTTTTGGCAGGCAGTTGCTCTCCCTCGGTACCGTGGACTCTACACACCTAGGTTCATCCATGCTGTGACTGACAGTTAGTGTAATTAACAAATGTAGAATACCTATGACATATAGTTAAACCCAGCGCTATTATCATCTATTATTACCAATCAGATTGATCAGAGCTAGCTGTTGTAGAAATAAAATTTTATTTAATTGAAATAGTGTGCGATAGACTGGCACCTTGACCAGGGTGTATCCCACCTAGTGCCTGAAGTCTCCTGGGATAGGCTCCAGGCTGTCCCGCAACTCTGAATGTAGGATAAGCCATATAGAAGATGCATGAAATAATAGAATACCTGCAATACTGTAGTGATAATGTACCAGTATACTTACGTACCTAATAGCCTTAGGTTGTAAATCGTTAATTGCACCAAGACAGGTACTTAGGCTGGAAGTGGCACTCGATAGAGTGTGTGTTAAAGAGAAAGAGAGAAGCAATTTTCATTTCTGAATAATGGTGATGACTGTAAGTTTGAAAATGAATGTTTAATTGATACTACAATTAAATAATATAGGTTGCTGGATCTACCCACTACAGTACTTGCTTTGCCGGCGTTTTCTAAGAATACATTTGCATTATTAACTTATTAAATAATAAATGTTTTACATTTAAGTCTACAATGTATGGGCAAATCCTATTACTGAAACACAATAACCTAGAAAAAAAGACTAATTTAACCAATAGTTGAATGAATTTTCATCATAAATATCGTTTCTGAACAGTGTGGCTATTCATTAAATAACATTCATTTAAACTTTTTTTATGTTTTATTTTTTTTTATTGTAAAACATGTTTGTGTTTCATGCTTGGGTTCAAAGTTTAGTAACAATAAAAAGTTTATTTAACCTTTACTGAATAATTTACTGAGTAGGGCAGAGTAGCCGGCAATAAGCGAACACTGAGTTTTAATATCACATTCCTATGGGGAATATCACTGATTTATGTTTACCAACTGTGTGTTTTTTTTAGGCCACAATGGGACCAAATGCTAGTACTTTCCTTACTGATGGTATCTGTCTGCCAATAATCAGCTGTACAGTAATCAAGATAAGTATTACCAGAAATTTACTAGAAATATACATAGAACCAATGTTGTATTAAAATTTGTCAAACATTTGTCAAACACAGCCACATATGAGTAATCTGGCTCATACTATTCTGTTTGACCAAATATGAATGGCGTTCAAGTCAAACCTGGACTGGTGATGAACTTTCTTGTGAACGAAGGCTTAAAACCGACTGACATTTACTGAAGTGACTAGCCCGCCATATGCATAAAAATCGACAGATAACTTGTTGACAATTTGTGGACACATCTGTCTGTGTACACATAATCATGCACAAACACCACATGAATATTACTGGAGCTCAGCTGGGAGTTATTGCCACATAGTTCCTAGCCATTTCAAGTTAAAGGAGTTCCTGGAAGGCTAGTGTTTTAGATGTTTTATAACTCATCATGAGAGTATATAGAGAAATAAAGGTAGTTTTTACTCCCATAAGTGTTCTGTTTTTCTGCACAACCAAAGTCCTGGTTTGGCTTGAACACCCCTTGTAATTAATTTGATACCTTAAGTTATTATAATTCCACGCAATACGAAATACTCATACAATTATCTACAAATAGTATACACTGTACATATTTGCTATGTCCAAACTGAACAGAACACTATGTCATGGTTGTGTAATAGTTCTGTAACACAATATTTTGTGTTTGGCCTGATCCCTGAACATGTGTACAATGTTTCCACCTGGTGGTCATACATAATACTACACTGTTTTTTTTTTGTCTTTTTTTTTTTTTTACAACTAAAAAACATGTTTTTAAGGGTGAAAAAATGAAATTGATACGTAAAAGGTCTTTTTTGACATTTATTATCACTGTTAAAATTAGTTGAAATCCTTAGTTTTACAAAAATGTAAAAACCACAATAAATGTACAAGCAATATTGCACAAGTTAAAAAAGTGTCAAAACTTCAGTGTGGCTCAAAGGAAAATTCCACAATTTCTTACACAAGTGAACTTCTACGCACTTCACAGTGTGTTGTTCATTATTATAGTGTTTTATTTATTTGTTCATTTCTTTTTATTAATTATTGATTAATTTTGAAATACTGACATCTAAAATAAATTCGAGACAATAAAAATTACTTCTAAGATTAGCATCCAAGTTCATGGGTATTGTAAAAAAAAAAAGTATTTTAATATAATTACCATTTTACCTAATTACCATTATCCACCTTGTCTACTTCAGTGTTCAAAAAGCGATTTAGGAGTCGCTCAACAGGATCAGGCTTGAAGAGAGAATATTCTAGAAAATTTTACTAGAATAGACCAAGTTAGAGCCAAGTTAGTTATTGTGTCTATGTATGTTAGAAAAGGTAAAAAAAAAAAAAAAAGTTAAAAAAATAAGCATATAAACTACTACTTCAAGTGTAAATCAGTTAAAACAAACTTGAGATATTCAGGAATATGTCCGTCATAATACAATCATGTTCATAAAAACATTGTGAACAAAGTTAGATAAAGTTTATATCTGATAAACAACAGAAAAGATGTATATTCTGATAAAAATGCTGTCCAGTCTGGAAAGAGCCGAAACCTTCCTATCAGTCCCTCTTAATTTCTTGGCCGTTGGTCTCAGCATGTACTCGTGCTGAACTCTTCCGAAGTTGGGATTTTTTGCTTTTACGGTATAGGTAACGTAAAAGGTCTGCCACAAACACCCATGACAAGACATACATGGCCACACCACCGCACTTGATAATGAACTTTGGCCTGGGTGAAATCAGCTCGCAGTACAGCATAGCCCCGCCCACGAACACTCGCATAATGATAAACAAGACCACGAACAGGAAGTCCACCAATTCGCCCAGGAAAGTGTCGTAGCGGCCAGAGCGTTTCAGGAACCAGCGTGTCTGCAGCAGCGGGTTGGTGATCTCGCTGCCAAAGATCACGGCGCAGGACTCGATACCTGACTCACCCAGCCACAGGGTCAGCAGAATACCCAGAATGCTCATGGTGTGATGGGCAAGCATTACCAGACCTTCACTCTGAAAGTACACGCACCAGGTCATGTCGAAGATGAAGTATCCTAGACTGAGCACCATTGCTGCGATTTGGAGAGGGGTGTTCTTTGTGCCTGGAAATAATTTGGAAAAAATTAACAAACAAAACATAAAATTAGGCCTAATTGTTTCACATTTTCTGGTAATTCATGCAGGAGCTAAAAAGCTGTAAATCTGAATGAATGGATGAAGCTGTGAATTAATATGAATGTATATGTTGTGTTTATGTGAATAAATCTTCTCCCCTAAAGCCATGTGATAAACCTGATACATAAGCTAACTATCTAACCCTAAAACTATTCAACACATTTAGCATCACCGTCATTAACAAATCTTGTCCTATTGCCTCAGTGAACATGTAACGTGTTAAAAAACTGTTTAAACCGGGAACATGAATTCTATAAGGATCAATTCCTGAAGCCATTCCATATACCTGAAATGGAAAAAGGATTGCAAAGCAAACTTCATATAATCCATAATTCATACAAGCTCCTAAAGGAAAGATACTGTCTGGCCACAAAAGAAAAGTCACACATTCTAATATTTTGTTGACCCAGTTTTTGCCTTGATTACAGCATGTATTCATTTTGGCATCGTTTTGATGAGCTTATGCAATGTCACATCAAATATTTCAGTCCAAAACTACATTCATTTCTCACCACGATCTTGTTTTGATGATGGGAAAGTCAGACCACTGCATAAAACTTTCTAAAGCACATCCCAAAAATTCTCAATGGGACAACATGGTGGCCAATCCATGTATGAAAATAATGTCTCATGCTCAGTGAACCAGTTTTTCACAATTTAAACCAGATGAATCTTTGCATGTCATCTTGGAATATGCCTGGATCATCAGGGAAGAAAAATCCACTGGTGGAAAAACCTGGTCATTCATTATATTCAGGCAGTCAGCTCACCTCATTCTTTTGGGCACATAACATTGGTGAACCTAGACCTGACCAACAGAAGCAACCCCAGATCATAACCCTGCCTTCACAGGCTTGTACGGTAGGCACTAATCATGATGTGTACATCACTTCCCCTTTAAGTGATCTACCATCCCGCCTGACACCTGACCGCAGTTCTTCCTCGAAGATCATGGTTTACCACTATACTTACAGGTTTTAATAATGCGTTTTGCAACTCAATTTTAGTAGTTTCAGCAGTTTCCTTAGTTGTTTTCTTTGTTTGATGTAGGACAATAATTTGACCCTTTTGAAACAGAGACCACAAACACTGGATGCATCTTCTGATTTGATCTAAGAAATCAGATGCTACTCGCTGCATCATATAGGGTTAAATAATTTGTCGTCAACAATCCAATGAAAAGGTCCTTAACTATTTGCTTAGGTAAATAAAGGAGGAGGCTTTCCTTTGTTTACTTTTGGCTAGGTCGTATCCTTTCCACAGGCATTTCTTGCTATAAACCATATATAAATGTGCATAGTTTATGCCTGTCTGTCTCTGTTATACTACAAATCTCTTTAACTATAAAATCAAGAATTAAAAAAATCCTGAAAAATCAATTGGCAATCCAATAGTCAACTGTGGTTGCATGTATAAGGTTGTTGTGCAGGGTTAATCTACTGTATAGTGTATTGTAGTTTTTTTTTTACCTGGGTAGGTGAAAGGCCATGGTCCGTCTATGTAGCCTATATACGCAGTTATACATACTGCTAGGATGCCATGAAACAGTGTGACCAGACGACAGTTCCATTCATAGCCACAAGAGCTGTTTGTGTAACACAGCAGCGCATAAAGAGCGATCCACCCCGCCAAGCAAACACCTACTCCAAGAACCAGCGGCGACATCTTTGAGCCGTGGGCTGAGAATTTTGATACAAAAAATAGAAGAAGAAGAAAAATAATTTAAATCACTGGGCTTCCTTAGTGCCATATTCAAGAATGCCAACATCACAGACATTTACTGAGAGACTTTGGTAGGACTTCTAAACTGTGGGAGTCCAGTGGAACTCTGTGTCCTCAGACCACTCCCATGTGTACAAGTGTGTAGGAGCACAGTATTGTTGCACATCATGAATTGAGAAAGATTTGGCTCTTATCAGAACGTGTCAAAAAACATTTAGGGTAAAAGTAACTATGGCAAAGGAGCAGCGAGTTTCACATACCAACAGTTACATGATCCACACTGAGCATGCTGAATAATAAAGGCATGACATGATGTGGGTTATAGAGAAGAAAATATGTCCAACTTATAATAGTTAATCATGATGGTATAACATCGCACTCACAACAATCATGTTATTGTTATATTAATATACCTTCTTGAATTGTCCGAAATAAGGGCATGAGCCATCCATTTGCATAGAAATTACATACTTATATTTATATATATAAGTATTACATATATAAATAGAATTTCATTATCAATGGAACTAAGATGAAATGCATTCCCCATGACAGCTAGTTTGTACTAGTTTACATGGACAGTACGTTTTCCAGCATCGTCTAATCCCTTTACTGCTATAATCTGAACATTTACAAGACATAAATGCAAATGGCCTGCTTTTCAAAAACCTCATCACGCTGTACATTAAAAAAAAAACAGTCATTTAAAAGCAATAATCACCTGAATTACATTGTAGCTCGGTGGCTCCGCAGTAATGGCCGTGTCCGCCTGTGTCCTGGCCTCATCCACAACTGTCACCGCCTTCCGCTCCCTCATCTCCATGGAGACGAGGCGCGCGAGCCACTAGCAAACAAAAGCCGCATTCGCACAAAGCAGATCATCCAGATAAACCAGAAGAGCCCTTATAAACCGAAACCCCGCCCACCCGGTTTTTTTTTTTTTTTAATATATATAAAAAAATAAAATAAAATAAAAACAGCGGCCTCTGGTGGCACGGACACACTACTGCAATTTACGATTGTACTAGAGCAACCTGTTTAGCCAAATAGAGTAAGCAAATATTTAACATTTGATTTAATTATTACTGCAGTAATTAGATGACAAACAGATAGATCATTGTTCCCTTAAGTATAGTC
>JAQMYL010000003.1:20284624-20303038 GCA_030014365.1 Clarias pachynema | reverse complement strand
ACACACAGTATATGTATGCGTGTGTGTGTAGGAAGAAACTGAAGTACCCTGGGAAAACCCACTAAGCACGGCAAGAACATGCAAACTCCACCCACACAAAGCAGAAATCAAACTCTTGACCCTGGAGGTACAAGGACACATTGCTAACCATTATGCCACTGTGTCAGCATAAGGATAATAAATCAAATTTTAATTTTCTTTGGAAAATTCATAGCCATACACAGTATAATATGCAGTGAAATGCATATTATACTGCATATTATACTGCATATGCAGTGAAATGCCCATGACCTAATAGAAGGGTTTCTCTAAGATAAATAAATCGCATTAAAAAAATGGAACATTTATAATATTCACAGGGTTACTAAATGTAATAAAATTCAAATAGAAGTGCATGAGGTGTTAAGTGTATAAATTATGAACAATAACATTTGAAACTGAATACAGTACAGTCATTGATGCAATTACAGGAAGACATGTATCTCATGGTCATGGAAAAAATGTCATTGTCTTTCAGAAAGGTCAAATTTTTTTATTTGTATCACTCAAAGAAAACAAATAAGGAGATTGTTTATATTACTGAATTGGGTTAAGTCCCGTCCTATGCATTATTAAAACCTGAATGTGGTTAAAATAAAATCATGAGTGACCGTAATCAGAGATCCCTTAAATATTTGAAGTTATGTTGTAAAAAAAAATATATGGTATATATAGAGAAATCACAGCTATGTTCAATAGTGCAAGTAAGAACATTTCCACATGCACTATGTGACAAGAACTTCCAGGATTGAGACTAAACAAAAAAGCCTTCAATTTGCTAGAGAATATAAAGATAGAATTTTGGATCAATAGACAGACAAAGTTATCTGATGAGTCCAGATTTACTCTATTCCAGAGGCACCCATCATGCATAATGCCCACTGTACAAGCCTCCGGAGGCAGTGTTACGATCTGGACTAGCTTTATTGGGTCAGGTCTAGGCTCAGCAACCTTATGTTGCAGTAAAATAAAGTCAACTGCTCAATTTACTGAATGACCAGGTTCAATGGTATGCATCAATTTCACATTCATCAATACCAGATCTCAGCCAAGACTTAATACAACTCATACATAAATTATGTGATGTTGCATAATGTTGTCAAAACAATTCCATGGTAAATTCATGCTTTAATCAAAGCTAAAAATGGTCCAATGAAATATTAATGTACTATTATTTTATTTTATTTTTTTTTATTTTTACACCTTTAACTTTCAGATAAATCAGTGCTCATATATAAAAATATAGGCCCGTTAGCTAAATCATACTTTGACATTTTATTAGTGCTAATTGGCCAACTGAATTCATGTGACGTATCAAAAAAAGCTAATTACAATTATATGAAACCATTCATAAATGTACACCTTATTGAACCATTGGAATCCTGGACTGCACTAAAAACACAGTAATATACTGTACAAAGATCAGCCATAACATTAAAACCACCAAGACATGAAGTTGATTATACGTCAAGGGATCTGCTGGTAACATCTTGATGCCAGATACCACAGCACACCAACAGAGACCTTGTGGAGTCCTGATGAGACGGAGTTCAACAAAGCGAACTCTGTACATTGTTAGTGCACAAACAATGAACCACAGCAGGTAAATATACCCTGTAATGTACTTTACCCTTTGTAGGGAATAGGAAGTAGAGGATCACTTTTATTTCTCTCATCTGCATTCTTTATTAGTCTATACCTGTCTTGGGTTGCTGTAAACATGTGAAATTATTATTTATTAGGTTCCTTTTTATCGTAATTTGCATTCAACAAAAGACAACTTTAAAGGCTTTCTGGACCATAGATTTTTATTTCAAATTATAACTTCATAGTCATTCAACATTTTTGTAGAAAAATATTTTTTTTTACACAATTCTATAACTTCTACCTGTAAAATAATCAGTAAACACTGATACATCAAGGCACTTTAAGAGCCCAAAATTCAGTCTGGGCAGGTACAATTTGGCATTGAACACTTATCACTGCCTTACTTTTTTCCAATAGATTATTATAGCAGTTGTTTTAGTAGCGTAAACAATGAACACATCACTATGGACAAGGTAAGTTGCAATGAAAGTAAGAATTCCTTCTTATGGCAAAAGCACTTTTTGGTCCTGCTCGGTAAATCTCAAACTTGTCCAAGCTTGGTCCTTTTAGTTCAAGAACACTTCTGGTAATTTGGGGATGAACTCGTGTCCTGTTGAAGATGTAGCAGATGGTATAGCCTGTGACCAGGAGATGGCAGTGTTGAATGTAAAATGTCACTGTAATCCTGGATATTTTTCCCCCATGAACATGCATGTCCAATTACCTTTTTTCTTTCTTTCTTTTTAAAAAATGTGTTTGCTTGCAAAAACATGGCTGTGAAATGCATAGTAACAGGGCAAAATTCTCTATCTATTCAAACGTGTGTAAAAAAAGAAAAAACACAAATACTAGTGATGTGTGGTCCCACCAACCTGATCATAGAGGCCCAGAGACATGAAACAGTGATTTGGTTGTTAAAGGAAAACTCCACCCTGAAATAGGTTAATATTTCAGAAATACTATATTTGATCTAGAACATACATAATATCTAATATGGGTTTAGTGTTGTACGTATAGGGTAAGCCAAAAGACAATTTTTCAACATGATCTCCTCCTTTTTCAATATGTATTCCCTCATTTAAAAAAGTTTTAGTCTGAGCTGCAAGTGACGAATGCACCACTGTCTTCACCTTTTCATCAGAAGTGAATCTTCATCCTCATAGGGCTGCTTTGAGGAGATCAAACAGATGAAAGTCTGATAGAGTGAGATCAGGACTATAGGGTATCTTTAACATATACTTTAACACCTCAGAACAAAGTTTCTGCAGATTGTCGACAGTGTAGGCAGAAGTATGCGGATGCACATTGTCATGCAAAATCACAACGCTCCTTGGATAGCAGTCCACTGTGTTTAATCCAAAGTTTAGGCTTCTCGTTAATAAGCATCTCAGTGTAACGAGCGCTGTTGATTGTGAAACTTTTCCCTGGTAATGTTCCAATACTGGCCCTTGAGAATCCCAGAAAACTGTAAGCATCAATTTTTACAGCTGATGGTTGACTTTTCAACTTTTTCTTAGTCATTTTCTTAGCAATTTAGGATGTTTCCATCCCATACTTTGTACTTTGTCGTTTACACTCAGGCTCGTAGTGATAATTCTATGTCTTGTCACCAGTAATGATTCTCTTTAAGAAACCTTCCAAGTACAAGTCCAAATTTCGTTTGCAGATATCCAAATGCTTTTCTTTCTGCTCTTCTGTGAGTTGTTGGCACCGGGTACACCCCGAGACCACAAGAACTAATCACTTCACCCCGTTGTCCTTTTACACAAATCACACGTGGGACATTGAGTTTTGCTCGCACCGCAGTTACCAATGAACCAATGTAACACGTTCACATCTGCACAGCAGTGACTGGGGAGACAGTAGCCTTGAACTATGTGGCCAACAGAAGTTTTAACATAACTTGTGTGCAGATCATTTTGGACTCATCGCGCCGAGTTATAGTAAAGACTCAGCTCAGCTAGTTAACGACCTATTAGATGACCAGCACAGTGGAGGGAGCGATGATGTTAGCATTAATTTTGAAGCCGTCAAACCTGATAAGTAGGAAGATGTGAGGAATACTAAAACAATTAAAGTGCTGCTGCATCGCTCTCCTTACTTAGGCATGAAGAAATTCATCATAAACACCATGGAAGATTATACAAATGAGCTGGTAAGTTGTTCAGGGTGGATCTTTCCTTTAAATAAGTTAAACTTTATCACAGTGGAATGATTTGTTACAAGTTAACAGCGAGACAGTGTTTCAAAATGCACTAAAATATCAGCAAAGATGATCTCATTCCTTTCCTCATACTATAACACTCATACTATGATACCTCAGGGCAACAAAATCCTAAAAAAATAAAAATAGAACTGTGACAAACATTTCTTTCCGAACATGTGCATAAATCTTTTACGATAATTTCCCACAGCGAACAATAAATTAGAACACATGGTGACCAGAAGAAAAAAAAAAAAAAGAAAAGCATAAAAACCGGACTGAACATGTTTTAGGTAATCACCAGGTTATAGCTTGTTAGACTATAGACTGATTCACAGTTGCTTGGTCTACAGGAAGTGAATCTGCAAGTTCTGTAGACTCGTTCCACCTCCACTAATCATAGTGAAAAGATTTAACACACACACACACACAAAAAATAAAAAAAGTCATCGCTGTGGCCTGCCGCACGGAAACCCAGAAGGCCTCATGCAGATGAAGCTGTTCCTGGTCTTATCTTGAGGCCCAGGTGCTTGACTCTGTGTGAGATCATGTCACACATTCTCTCACGCATAGAGAGTCAAAATCACATGGCTCAGGGCTTGAACAAAAAGTCATCCCCCTCAAATAAGAAAAAAAGCGATGCCGAGTGAAACTGAGCATGCATCGCTAACGCTAAGTCTCCTCCTCCCACAGACAGAGCTGTTTATGAGGCGTGTAGTATGTAAAGTCGTAGCCTTTGCTGCAGCTCTTGATGCCGCACTTGTACGGGGCGCTGTGGCCCAAAGAGTCCTTGTTCCGGCAGTACTTGAGCAGGCACGGGTACCACTCGAGCCTTACGCTGTAGCTACAGGAGCAGGGCTGCCAGAGATCCTTCACTAAGCGGCAGCTATGAAGCCCGGGAGCCTCCGAAGCATTCGGCAGAGTCTCGAACATGGAACCCTCCATACCTACAGTGAAGATTGCGGGTTTTAGCACAGACCATTAGAACGATGCAAACATGCATAAATGTGAGAATAATACAAATAAGAGATTTACTGTAATGAGAAAAGAACAGAGATGTAATCAAACACATTTAGAAGTTATGGTATAATTTGTCCTTTCAAGGTTTTGGCTCGTTTTTAATTCAGACGGTAATTATTTATAGTTATGCTTTTATATTTCACATCACATCACATCCTATGACTGATTGTTGATGTTTTATTCATTACAAGATCCTACTAAACCAATCAATAGTCAACCCACATATTTAATTAACATTAACATATTTAATTAACAGGCAGAAGACAGTGTCTGCATAGAGTTCCACTTCCTTCAGGTTCTCAGGTTCCCCCCACCCCCACTCCTAATGAATGCCTGTAGGGTTACTGGCTACGCTTAAGTGTGACTGCGTGCGTTAACGCGTGTAAATCGTACCCTGCTGTGGACTGACGTCGTGTTCGGTGTGTATTCCAGTGTTGTTGTGACAAGCCCTGGAGCCACAGTGACCCGGACCACTAGAACACCCTTACTGAAGATGAATGAATCGGTTATTGTGTGATTTCTTGGGAGGAGCATTTATATTATATCCTGACATCACACAAACTTGTCTGTCCTGTTAATTCTTGTCAGTGAAGATGAATGGCTACCTGATCATGCATGGAGAGGACAAAACTCTCCTGAAAGTGTGAGCAGCTGAAATGACTAACACTACATAGTATCCAGTTTCCACACACTGGGGAAATTGCGAAATAACTTAAAAAAAAAACTTATAGGTTTGGTCTTTTTTTTTTTTAAGGTAGGTTTAAGAATGCTTTTGACAAAAGAAGAACATATTGAAGTCATTCCTATGGCTGGATCCGGAACGGTCACAGGGTCGTGATGGACTTTACCAGGAAACTTGGCAAGCATATCACACATGTACACAACACATACATGACACTTGCCAAGCTTAACAAATTCAAAGAGTCTGGAAGTGTTGAACTGAGAAGTGGACGTCCACTGGTTAATTCCGCTTATGTGTGAAGACATTTGGGACACCGAATGGAAACTGACTGTTTTTGCAGCAATACCTCATCCAAATCTTTTGCTTGCAGTTTTATTCATTAATTTGACATCGATTTGTTATCATTAGTTAATAGATAGGTGGTTACAGCATTAACATGTGCGACAAGAGGAATTCTCTTACACTGTATTGCTCCGTTACATTACATCCACTGTGCAGCTGCATCAGTGCAGCTTTCCTCAGAACATTCTCTCATATCTGTCCGATCCTAAGACCTTAATCTTTCCTAATGGTTGCAATATGTGTTGCATCACGCAGTGATCTGTGATAAAATGTTTACCCGTGCCTGAACTGCCCTTAGACTTTCAACAGGTCATTCTGCACATACAGATGTGATGGACTAGATTGTTTAATTAATTATTTCTTAATTAAATTTCATTAAATGTATTAATTATTAACATAAACACAAATTGTTCAGCATCTCTCCTTGATCTACAGCTCTAAACGTTAAAAAAAAGTAAAATGAAACGTAACAGAGTCAAACTGTATCAATAACAGTTTTTGAAAGCAATGGTAATTTTCTTGTTAGAATAAATTCTCTAAAGAGCCCTGCTTTCAAACACCAGCATTTTAGAAACGCTCAACTTCTGTGTGCGCTGGAAATAAAGTATGCTCTTTCACTGTCCATATACTGTGTTTCCTATTTCCAGTTGTGCTGATGCTAAAGAATGAAAATGACTGGGCCTGAGCCTTTAAGAGGAAAATGGCAGTAGTTTGGGACCCGATTAAAGCGTGCGCTTTTGGCAGGCTGTAATTAGAAGCACTTGCCTGTGGCCAGCCAGTGGCGCATGTCAGCCTCACGCGTGTACATGGCGTCGCGCGCCACGCTGCATGTGTTGTAGACGAGGGCGCTGAGCTGCCATGCCAGGGTTACGTTAACTGCTATGTTCATGCTGTACGTCTCTGTCGGCCTCTTCTCCTCCGCCGTCCTTATGGTGTGGGGGTTTTTCTGTGCACAGTTCAAATTTTTATTAAGTTAACAAACTTTCCAGAATGTTTAAACCAACAGAAATCCTTCGTTTTGGTTACATATTTAAAGCTGTGACATCAACAAATAAGGATGGGAATAGATCCATCAGGAAAGTACCGATACAGTATTATCACAATACTTTTGTATCAGATTTTGTTACAGTTCTAAACAAACTTAGCAAATACTTTGCTCCTACCACACGGGACGCTATGTGGAAGCTGTGTCTAAAAATAATTTTAGAATCAGTGTGGCGATACATGATACAAAAAATATGATTTTTTTTTTTTCCTCCCCATCTCTACTAATAAGACACATCATTACACTGTAGGTCTGCCCTATGCATGATGTAACAGTCATCTACTTTGGAACATAAAATCCACACACACCTACATACAGCCTACACGGCCGGTGTTTCTAAACCAGGGATATGAGACATAATTACAGCAGGTCCATAGAATTGTTTAAATAAGATATATTAATTATGCACTTTCACAACTCTATGACCATTATATCATACCTTGCTTATTCTGGAGGAAAAAAAACAGAATTCTTGATCTCTGTTCAAAGTTAAAGGGAAAATTAAAAGATTTTTTCCCTTTAACTGCTTTCATGACAAATATTTATTAAATTATTTCATTTGAGACACTGGCAGATACTTTATGGAAGTATGCAAGAAAAATGGCGGCCAAGTTGGTGGATATTTATTTACTCATTTTTTCAATTCTGCACGATACTTTACTAAGTCTAATGTAATATCACCATTAGCCCATTTAAAACCCTCATCCTCCACTCATCTATCTTTCCTCTTTCCTGCACGCTGTGTGTGGCTCTGGAAAACAACACTGACCTGCCGGAGTCTGGCCATGGACTCGCTGGAGATGATCTCATTGTGGCTGAGGCGTGTGATGAAGCACAGTGCCTGGTACTGGCTCTGCCCTCTTTCCAGCTCTCCCAGAATCAAGGCTCGGAAGATCTTCACATCCTTAACAAAAATAGAGAAAAGCAATTTTGCTGAACTGAAGGGAAAAACGAAGTAAAAGCTGCATTTTAGAGATTCCATGAAGATTCCATAAACAGGACACCATGCCTGCCTACACCTACACTTATAATCTAATCTAAGTTTATACTCAGAAATGAATTATCACTGTGATCGCTGATAAAGACCTACATGGACGGTACTGATAACCTCTCAGAGGTACAACTCACTCCCAACATTTAAATACATCTCCATCTTTTTACTTGACTGATCTCTATCCATGCTAATAAAAAAAATAATAAATAAAATCATCAATCCAGGACGTTCCTGCTCAACATGTTAAACCTCTAAAACATTTTCTGCTGCTTAGCGAAGAGTGTGTAAACACTCTTCTATGTTTTGATGACGAATTGATTACACTATGGCATGCGGTTCAAAAATCGGACATTCCTCGTGTGGGGAAAGCACACAAAGCTAGTGAGGTTTAAAAAAAAAAAAAAAAAAAACTTTTAAACGGTGCTCTCCCTGAAACAGGGTTAGAAATCACCCTAAATAATACCATCTCCATTCCACGTACAGTATATACACACATGACAAGGATATTACTGGCAGTCATTTTTTCCATCACTTTTATCTGGCTGCCAGGAT
Source organism: Clarias pachynema (assembly GCA_030014365.1). NCBI lineage: Eukaryota > Metazoa > Chordata > Actinopteri > Siluriformes > Clariidae > Clarias > Clarias pachynema. Next base: position 20,294,574 of record JAQMYL010000003.1, on the reverse strand, counting down.
TTACCACAGTGACATCAGATGTATTTTCCCAGACCGTCACACATATTTGATCCGGTCATACCAGATATATCATTACACACTGCAGATGTCTAGACAGCTTTTGCCATACAGCATTATTTTGACATTTGGTAAATAACAGAAACGCTGATTTTAAAGGTCTACATGCCCTGTTAATGCTGCAGGATTCTGAAATGAAACCAAAACAAATAAACGTCTGATCTTTTTCTTCGGCTTTGATGTGGATAAGCAAATAAAATTTGAAAAAAAAAAAAAAAAAAGAACATAATTAAGTCCTCTGGAGGGGGGAGGAGTGGGAGGCTGTGGAGTCTGGCAGAGGGGTGTTAACGATGAATCCTTTGGGGGCTGCAGGTTGAGGGAGTGTGATCGAACTTGTTTGTCTGATGCATTCCATGGGAGCTTGATCGGATAGGCGTATAAACCTTGAACTTTTTGCCTGCTTAGCCCCATACACGACAGGATGTGATGCACTTTTTTAGTGGTTTGTGTTGCATCAGCTTTTCTGTGGGAACAGGCTGAACTGGCTTGCCATGGGCATAGATGGGTGCCCATGAACCTGTTACCAGTTTACTGCTATATAATTGATAATCAATCTTATTTCATGCACCTGGCAGTGGTGTTAGTGTTATGACAGACTGGTACATTTTAAAGCTTTAAAATCTGCCTCTCTCTACTTATTGCATTGTATGTATATGTTGATAGAAATATCAAAATAAATCACCTAAAACCATTGTGTCAAAATGTGTTACAGTCTAATGAGACCAAGTTGTACATTTGGGGTCACAATTCTAAAAGATATGCTAGTTGCAGTAAGCAGACCTCTCGCCTTTTGAAGCATGGTGGTGGCAGCATCATGCTATAGAGCTGTTTTCCTACAGCTGGAGATGGGGCTTTAGAGGGAATCATATCTAGCTCTAAATCCATGGTACACAATGCATGGGCAAAAAACACACAGTGTACACTGCATAAATATTAGTGTATCTGGCTTTTGAGTGACGGAAGATTCTTGGTAAAATTCTTTTAAACCTGCCTTTAAATAAAAGAGACCGCGATTCCGATTCAGCGGGTGAATAACAGATTTATAGAGTTTTGTGCTAGAGCGGCGCTGTACGTTTCGGAACATTACAGGGTTACTACTGGCAACGTGATCGGCACCCTGGCAGGCATCCTGTAGCTATAAAGAGTTCCATGTGAGAAAATGATGGGTAGCCACCGACAAGAGTGAGAGCACAGGCCTGTCTATTCATTCATCAACTGTCGGTCACACACACGCATGCACACCCACACACCAAGGTCTCAGAGCATAAGGCCAGCAGAAGGCTTCGAGAGTCTTGTTCTTCCTGGACAATCAAAACTAACAGAGACCAGCTGACGTTTGTTTGCTCTGGAGCTTAATCATCTCCAACTTTCCGCAGAGAAGGTTTCAATGTCAGCGCAATAACAAAACACCTCTGCATGCAGTTAGCAGATATCTCCCTGCAGTCCAGACGCACAGGCAGCCAAGAAACCCTCAGCCTTCTGTTATTTCATTTGAGGGCTGATCAAAACGTCCAGATTTTTCACGTTGGTTGGGCGGGGGAGGGTCACAGATGACAGAACAATCAGCGGAACAAAAAAAGAAGAAAGAAGACCTCTCAATCATGAAGGGATTGGGAAAGGAATTAATGGCCAAGTTAAAAACTCTAATACACAACACAGACAATATTGCTTTGCTCTGCCTGGTGACATCACATCAGTCTATCCTTCTGTTACATTATTCATTGATGCTTTTATGCAAAAAGACATATATGATTATTTCCCTTTTTTTCCTTCATAAGTTTAAAGTCTTATTTAGATTTCCAATCCAGGCTTCGGTTTCAATTCCCTGAAAAGCCAGTATAAACACTGTAGCCTTCTGGACCTCAACTTAACTTGTCCATTGGTCCATATCCCACTTGTCTCTCAGCCCCTCTTTTTATGTCTCCCTTGGTCAGTTAGCCTATCCCTGCAATAGACACCCTCAACTCCACCTTTGCAAAACATCATGCTGGTCACGAGACTAAACACAAACCATGACGCACGGCAAGTTCACTCTCACTGGCTGGGTGTCATCTCCAAAAACAAGATCATCATCAGGGGCCTGTTCCTCTGCTGGCGCCTGGCTGGTGTGTGCCTGAAATACGCCATCGTCTCTCATCCTGCCAGTCAAGTGCCAATTACGGGCAGAGCCTTTACCGGCATGTCTCACTACACAGCTCCAAACGCTCACACATTCTCTCAACCTGAAGCGAAACTGCAGATCGACGGTGGATGAAGTAGAAAGAGACAGAAATGCAAAGCCCTGTGCAACAGGATGATACTCTGAACAACAGTAACTTCAATTAATACTTAATACCTTAATTATCAATGCTCTACAATACTTTACATTTCAAAAAGCCAAAAAACAGAAGGCAAGGAACCGAACTTAACAACATATCCAAAAAAGTAATTAGACTCTACTGGAATAAGACGTGTCCCAGCACATGTGCAATGTCTTCTGTTAGCAGCGAATGTTTCCCCTACTTTTATTTAAACTGGCACTTTTTTTTACACAATGCAGACCACTCTACACCCATTCCATACATACCTCTGCAAAGTCAAAGTGACCTTCAGCCAAAACAACTGCTGCTCATTTCCATCACTTTAATGAGCTGACACATACTGAGCCACTGTAACCGACCATATGAGGATACCCGGTCACCAGTACAACCATCAAGGAAGCAATCAGCAAGACCAAATTTCATCATAAAATGGGGGCAAAAACATTGAATAGATTACATGGCCATAACTATCTGAATGCCTGACCTTCACTGCCATATGTGGTTCTTCCTCAAACTATTTCCACAAAGTCGGAAGCACAGAGTTGAATAGATCGTCACTGCCCCACGCTGGAACTAAGAGGCATAAACATATTCCAGGATGGCGATGGCCCTGTGCATAAATTAAGGTCCATAAAGACACAGTTTTGAGCTGGAGTGCAAGATCACCAGTGGCCTACACAGAGCCCTGTACTGAAAAACTTTGAGATGACCTGGAACATGGACTGCACCCAAAGCATCTCTTCTGACATCAGTGTCAGATCTCACTAAAGCTCTTATGACTAAATAATCACAAATCCATCCAGCCATGCTCTAAAATCATGGTAGAGGTTTTTATTCTAGCAAAATGGGGGACTAGGGGGGGTTTTTACATTAGGCACATCTCTGTTCACGGGTACGCTAGCGTATTTAGACTTTCTGATACAGCAGGTGGCAGTATGCACCTACTCGGCCATTAAAAACAAAAGAATAAGAGAACGAGGAAGTTAACCTTTGTGCTATCCAATTATATTATCGATATCTATATATTGATTGTCACGGCTAATCTGCGATCTGCTTCTGTTCCCAAATATGACTGGCTTTCATATCTGATTCGATCCGTGCCCAAGTCTGCCGTTTTGTTCTCGAGATCACCTTTTCCAGTGGACTCGGGCATGGTTACCGAGCGTTGAACGATTGTGTTCTCACTAATCAAAATAAACCAGACAGGTCAAATGTTCTCGGGAAATGATCCCAAGGCCCTGATGTGAAAACGCCCTTAATCTCGAATGGATTGGTCACAAAACATAGGTGTGCAATGGTCAGGTTTTCAATCTGTCAAAAAGTCTTTTTGTCACAGAGTTCAAAAGTTCCCAGCGGAGTCCACTGAATGTCATCAGGTATATAAAAGGAACTGTGCAGAGCCAATCGGTTCACGACTAGCTGTAAACGAAGTGGTGGTGTTGAAAACCTGAAAGCGGTGTCTGCAATTTATAAGGAAGTAATAAAACACGGCAGGACAAGTTCCTATAGGAAAATTATTAACAACAGAATGGTATAATCTATTCATTCATTTGAGTTCAATACGATATTATTTGTATAGTGCTTTTAACAATAGACAGCACCTCGAGGCAGCTTTATAGAAATCCGGATGTAGATTTAGAACTTTTTAGAGCTCAGTTTACAACTAAAGATTGATAATTAATCACAAAAAGACTCCCTGAGGTGAGACGAGGAGGAAACCATGAGAGGAACCAGACTCATAACAAAACCCATCCTCTTCTAGGTGAACAGGTAATAGTGAGATTATAAATATTTGCTCTTCTTCAAATGTATGTGAAAGTCAAACAGAACACAGTGTGCTGAAAAGACACCCAGCAGGAGAATCATACTGCGGCAGTACTTCCAAGTCCACAGCACCCACATGAGACCTCCCAGTGCATAAAGGACGAGACATGGGCACCAACCACGCCCACAAGCGCAACCACCAGGGCATCTGTGTGAGACCATAAACTACCATATATTTTCCTTTAACTAAATGTGCCAATGACATTTATATTCTACCAAATAAATGCACCAGAGATTAAACCAAAAACCCAGAGACCAACATTGATGGCCATTACTGAAGCAGCAGATCGTACACACTTTTATACAGAATATGTTCATATAACAACTTTTCATTCTTTTTGATCTTCATTACATGCAGTCTGATGGATTGCATCAGCTCTGTAATTTGCAACATACCTATAGAAATGAAAAATGTCTGATCTTTTTCCCACATTTTATACAGTGTATGCGTCAGTAGTTTAATTAAGGAAACAGTGACACACTTTGAAGGCCATTTTAGTTTATTCTGGTCCGAGTCTCTTACTTCTCCCCCTCTGGCAGATATGATGCAAATAGTCCAATGGAATTAAGAAGCCTGTTTACTGTGTAGGTTTTTTAAGGACTTTGTACTTGTATGAAATGACAAAAGCTGCCACACAATAGACTGGGAAGTTATATTAAGGGTCTTTGTTCGATGCTCTCTTTGAACATGCAGGAAAAACAAGCTTCTGAAACAGCCAGAGGTTTCTCTTGTACACAAGTACACGTAGGCGAGCAACACATTACGGGGAAGCACTGAACAAAAGATCGCCATCGGGGCACGCTGTGATTCATAAACTTTTTGATGTTCCACTCGTTCTGTCACGTACGAAGGTTTTAAATCGGGAACACCACACTCGGTGGATGCACAGCTGCCCCTTATCACATATAATGTACCTTTCTCTGGAATATCCCAGGAGAGCTTGCTGCACTTCCTGTTTTCCGGTCCCCTCACAGTACGGGTCTGTTTGATGAGGCCTCCTCACCTGACACTCTAACCAGCCAGTCTTGCTACAAGTCTGAACTGTTTCGGGGGGAAATAAAAGCCATGATCGTGTTTTACCAGGTTTCTGACTTTTGTCTTAACTTGGCACTTTTGTTTAGTTAATCTAGCAAAAAGCCTAGCCTTTCTTTTCTGTGCAGCCTGAGACTTAACTGTGGCAGGGAGCCAAAGACCATAAGCAAACAACCTGCGAGGCAAGCGGAAAGCTGTAGAGATTAAAATGTTTAAGGTTAGGGTGGTTTAATGCTTGCGAAGAGAAATTAAGAAAAATAGCATCGTGTGACAGTTCTCTCGCAGGAGCGAAAGGGGATTACGAGGAATTCGGCTACAGCGGAGGTATTTGCACCGGCAGACTAAGCGGCCCGGTGAAAAGGCACAGGTGGAAGGCGGCCTTTTAATCCATCTTGTAAAAGACTAACGATGTCGCACAATAGCGTGTAAAAGGGGGAGGGAGTCAAGCTGATGAGAAATGCTTGAGTTGGGGCTAATTACACCAGGAATGTGAAATGTCCTCACACCTATACCACGGAGCTTTGAAGAAACATGTTTAAGCATAATCCCAGTAAGCATCAAAACACAATTAAAGGCGATGACACGCACAGATTTCTTAAACAACACCAAATCAGTGTTTCTCAATCTGCATTTTTACCTGTTATGACTGAGCTGGAAATTCTTAAAGCTGCCTCGGGTGGGGGAAAAAAAAAAAGAAAACCCACAACATTGAGCAATACACAATTTTCCAGGACTGGTAACCACAGGAGGAAGTATCAACAGAAGCACTTTTACAGAGGTCACATTTAACAAGGGATATTAGAAAAGGGCACTCCAGTATCTTCCGCTTTGTGCCATGTGATCTTTGGCCTCTACTTGTGTGGCTAATAGAAGGGTGTTTGCTTTCAGCCAACTGCCTGTTTGTTCTCAGTAAAACATCAACTGTTCTGCTTTACTCAAGGTTTTCCTCCTCCAAGGAGCCGCATGAGCATGCTTAGCGGGACAGAATGAGCGAAATTGCCAACGGCACGGCGTGGTGTAATACGGCTAATTAACTTTCCCACCCCACCCCCATCTGGGAAAAAAAAAAATAAAAAATACGGTTCCTTTCTCACGCGCTGGGTAACGAATCAAATTCATGAAACCGGTTTCATAATAACCACACAGTCAGATCAATATTTCAACATCGCTTATCATGCCAAACTGTTGCACAAGAGAAAGAGGTGATGCTACAGAGTGGAATATGAAGTCTTTAAAAAGTCTTTCATTTTCTACATAGACAATCTGTTGAACTGTAGTACAAAAAATACTGCAGCTGATTGTGTAGTGCGAGATCACAAAACGTATATGCCGTTTCAATCTGTAATACGATTCTGTAAGTGTCACAGTTTTATAAATATTATTTTTTTTGTTTGTTTGTTTCAAAAAAAAAATATTTAAAAAATTTACCAAAAAATTGTGAATAATTTAGAGAGCCACCTGTAGGATTATAGAGGAACTGCAACATTTTACCACCTTTAGTGCAAACAAACAACAAAAAAAAAGTATTTTTGGGGCAGACTTCGGGTGAGCGACAATATGGAGTGAACTTAATTTCTTCACTCCTTTATCCGTTCCTGAATTTTAAATTTACTCTTTAGGGTGTTCGATTTTTATCCTTTATCCCAGGGTCACCTATGTTTGACCTTCAATGACTACTAGGAGCGTAAAACCAGGAAAAATTACGACTCTGTGACCGCTCTAACATTTTATCTCCATGCTGCTGGATAAACACTGTCAAGCATTAGTGGCTGAATTTAAACCTTCATTTAGTTTACTGGAAACAAAACTGGACCAGATTCAAGCCAAAGTGGAAGACCACGGTCGATGCTTACCCTGCTTAGAATTCGCTACGGATAACCTGAGCCAGTGTGTAAGCAAGCTGGAAAATATTTCCGGTCTTTGGGAAAACAGCTCGAAGTTAATGGCCAGGGTCATAGACCTAGAAGGGCGGATCAGGAGATAAAACTTGAGTATCCTAGGCCAGATTGAAGACCTTCTAATTCGGGAGACACAGCGGAGAGGGAAGCTGGAATACCAGATTCGTGTCATAGAAGATTATGCTTGTGATTGTGATTATGAAATTTGTGCATTGTTTATCATTATTTTTCTTTTCTTTTTTTTTTTTTAATGACTTGTGGGTTACATGTTTGTTTTCTAGGGTCCTTTTTAAGACTTACACAGTAACATGGGCGAGGTTTGGAGTTTTTTTGTTTTTCTTCATTAAGAGATTTCATTATTAAAGTGTTTGATTTTTTTACATTATTTATCCAATTAGTTTATCCAAATTATGTATTGGAGCTGAAGATGGTGTAGTGAGCAACTGGAAGATTTGTTTGGTGGACAATGGACGAGTGGAAGAGCTTGCTGCTTTGTTTTTAGCATCTATCCTGTTGGGGCTGAGGGGCGGTGTGTGTGTGTGTGTGTGTGTGTGTGTGTGTGTGTGTGTGTTGGGGCAGGTATGGGATCTCCAAAGCCAGTAATATGTTAGAACTGTGTACAGAGTTTATCTGTAATATGTCTCTCCATGTTTTAGACCTTTGTTTTAAGGCTGACATTTGGCATTTCATTATAATTTATGGTTACCACCCAGCACCCTCTCTCTCTCTCTCTCTCTCTCTCTCTCGAGGAGAATGAATCGTTCTTTAAACTTAAGGGACTAAATCATTCAGTCAAAAGAAGGCAAGTGCTCTCACACTTTAAACAACTTAACACCACAATTGCATTTTTACAAGAAACCTCATTTCATGCAGCACTACCACTTTATCTTTCAGGCCAAAGCCAGGGGGTCTCAATCGTCATTAACCCAAACATCTGTTTTGAGTACTATAAAGTTATTCCAGATATATATGATTGTTATATCATTGTATAAGGGAAATTAGTCCATGCTAATATAGTTGTAGAATTACGGTCATTAAAAATGAATATTCTTCCTAATTTCTTCCTAACATCTTTTTCAGTCTGCACCTGTTTTCTTCCCAAATCTTACTTTGATGCAGTTAATTTAATTATACCATCTTACCTTATACCATCTGTGGGTGCCCTTCACTTTTTTCATATAAAATTTATAATATCTTTTTATAATAGCTTTTTGCTAAATCCGTGTATGGATTTTGTTTTTCTTCTCCTCCTTTTCCTTTATTTATTTATTTATCTATTTTTATTTAAATGACATTAAAAAAAATTCCCTCTTTTTTTTTTCTTTTTCTTTTTTAAACATACAAAACCCAGATTTCTAGCTCCATGTTCTTGTTTCTTTCTTTTTCCTTCTTTAAATATGCCTGGTGTCTAGCCTTTCTTAGACATGTAAGGCTGGTTTGGAATTAGGGATGGGTGGTGTGGGAGGCTATAAGGGTGTGTAAGGGGTTTATGAATCAAGATTACACAAGTGAGCGTTGAAACACACATGTTCAGTTTGTTATAAAATCAATTAAAATATTGTCGAAAGGAAATAAATCATTTTGGCAGTCAGTGTGGTGATGCATAAATTGCCACACAAAAGAATCATGATTCATCACTGAATCGATTCCCCGCCCCCCATCTCTACTATTTAGATTATGTACAAACAAAACCATACATACATACATACATACATACATACATACATACATCAGACCACCAATACAGTAAAGCATTTGCTTACAGTAATCTTCATTTAGGAGTGATAACGCTGTATTGTGAAAGACAGCTCTACACTAAACGCATCATACTCCATCACTGTCACTAACGGAATGTGTTTCAGAGCACTCGGTCACGGGGTGCTTTTAGTTGCGTCTGCTGTTCTCTGGGTTCTTTCATTATCTGGAGTCTTCAAAAGGCCAACAAGGCTTGGCTCTAGCCTGAATAAGATATCAACATTTGGTTTGAATGAAGCCGCTGAAGTGTCCTCTGGGAAAGCGCCTGCAGTTGACACAATGGATGAGAAACTAAATCGTCACCATACTTGTTAGAGGACTGCTGATCTTTCTGTCCGAATCGAACGCACTTGGTTTGTTTAGGCAGCTGTGAGCACAACAATCATGCTCGGGGAAAGCAATCCAACTGCTCCAATACTTCCTGAGAGGTCAATGTGAGTCTGCGGTCAGACTGCTAGGAGAATGCCATTTAACTACACTGAAATGAAAACTCTTGGCTGAACCCGAAATTCATAGCCATCCGGACTGAATACTGCTGCATTCATTAGTGTGCTATTATATTAATAACACAACACTGCCGTGAGACTGTCTGGTCTAATGTTATACTTAAAACAAAATCCCGATTGTCCAGGCTGAAAAAAGAAACAATTTGCCTGTAAGGTATGACCAGCTGATTAAAGTGAAATGAAAACTATGTAGGTACGGAAAATAAGTTAGATCGAAAAAAAGAGAGAGAGAGAGAGAGAGAGAAGAAAAAAGTTTTTAGTTAACATTTCAGTAATGAGGTGTAACAAACATGTTATTTTCATCTGGTGTTCATTTTCAAGATGTCACGGTGTTGTGTTAGCAAAGTTCTGGAGAGTTTTCCTTTCATTTTGCCGAATTTAGTTACTTATGCCACATCCCTACTGTTCCTTATTCTGAAAATATTGTTAAGCATCTGTTCAAACTAATTTCATACACCGATCAGCAATAACATTAACACTACATAACATTAGCACATTTACTAGGGATGCACCGATACCACTTTTTTGGAAAACGAGTACGAGTACTTGCATTTCAGTACTCGCCGATACCGATACC
>JAQMYL010000003.1:20225743-20244928 GCA_030014365.1 Clarias pachynema | reverse complement strand
TTTTGTTAAGTACATAACTCCACATGTGTTCATTCATAGTTTTGATGCCTTCAGTGAGAATCTACCATGTAAATGGTACAAATGGTGTGTCCAAACTTTTGGCCTGTACTGTATATGATGATATGTATCTATTATGTTATGTTGCACAATATGAGATTCGAGGTATGAAGAAAATCACATGCATTTAAAGCTTAAACCAAGTTTTAAACTTACAACAAATGTTATGTCAGAGTGATACTAACACTACTACTACTACTTCTACTAACCTCGAGATGTTGGAAGAAGAACACAAAAGCTCTTTAATGTCACACGGACTGCAGTGACGACTAAACAACACCTAGAAAAAAAGCAGTGATTCATCAGCATTTACAGTGATCAAACTTCATCAGTTATCGAAATAATGAATCATACATATAAATTTAAATTATTTAGAAAGGAATAGATGCTAATACAAATTAAATAAGCTCAATTATGATGATGAGATTGTGTAGAAGTTTGTCTAGATGTATAGCAGGAAAGATGAACAGATCATTTAATTTTGATTTGTGGGACCAGCGTGGAGTAAGGGCCTACAGGTGTGTGAGACAGCTCACTCAGCTCCAGCCTCCAGCACTTCCTAATCTAGAGTGGACGCATGTCATGTCCAGTTCCCACTTGTCCCTTCTGCAGCCTGCGTTCCACAGAGAACTAAGCAGTGACTACATGATCATAATTTATATCAATATGAAAAGTGCTTCAAGCATAGTAGAACGTGAAGACAATTCATTACACATGCACTGTTTTTAGAGTACAATTACACATGCGACTACTCTACCATAGAGAGAAGTCTGAGATTGAGATGTCCCCATGGAATGGAGTGTAAATTGCCATCTCTTTTCATTACAGTCATTTACTTCTCTTAAGGTCTTTCCTCAGGGAAATGCACCTGAGAAGTGCTGACAGTGGTGGTGCAGGTCGAGCATGCTAGTCGCAGGTGTCACTGCAGCCTATTATGCCATTGGCACCTGTGAATCAGGTCATGTTCAGCTTTATTTTTACCTTCAATTCACTACTAAACTACTGCACATGCTCTTGACTACTAGTCCCATTTTCCTTTCACCTGATAATAAATCATCTCTTTGGTGATCTATTTTCTTTTCTTAAAAAAAATAAATAAATATAAATAAATAAATAAATCATATTTGGGACAAATTGAAGGCCAAACAATTAATGGAATATTCAATTTAATCAAATTTTATTTTAACTTTTATTTATTTCATTGTCTGTTTTTTTTTTTTTTTTTTTTTAATGTAGAGCAGTTTTTTCCTTATCTCTTACTTTTATTATAATAAAGACATTTAATCATAAGGTCTATATTGATTGTTTTGCTTGTTCTGCTTTTTCATTTGGTGATTTTAATTAATATTTTGAAGTGGTTTTTGTTTATTTGACTGTTATTTTATTTGTTCCTGATTGCACTAAACCTAATTTTATTGTCCAGTGCTTCTTCTGTGTAAGTAAATGTAACTTGACATAATAAAATATGATAAAATTTATGATAAAATGTAATTAAATTAAAGTAAAAATCTCCTCAAGATGAAAATTCGGACTAACTGGAGAGACATCATCTTCTGGGTGACTCTGGATGCTGGGATACATTGTCCAAATATAGCAAAAATTAATGATCAACTCCAAATATTACAGAAATATTTAAATGATTACTAGTCCTTTATTATTTTTCATAATAATGTCTTCTTTCCATTAGTAAACTAAAGTTGTTTTTTATTGTAGTGAACTAAGTGAACATTGGAAGGCTTTCTAAAACAATTTAGGCAAATGAACTTAAAATTATCACATGTGTTTTTTAATATGTTAAATGATCTTATATTTGTTCTATAATAAAATGTAATTATAGAAAATATTGAGAAAATATAAAAAAAATTGAACTTGCTAAGATTTTGTTTTTGCAGTGTAGGTACCTAAAAAGCTTAGATTTTTTAATAAGCAATAGTACTCAATGCACTGTATCTATTTAAAAAGTTATTATTTATTTTGTGTCTTTGCAGACAATTTCAATGCTAGTAAATTCCTTTATTATGTATATTCCATATTTACATATATAAATTTAGTAAAGACATTACAGATAGTCGCATTGCACTGGACAGAGTTTGTACAGTATAATTGCGTGTGACCAACAAAATTTAAATACTTTGATATGCTTGTTCTGCTGTGTTATCTGAGCCATAACATATCCAGGAATGCACTACTGACCTTCTGTATTTTGCCATCCACGTCCAGGTAGATGGCTTTGGGAGCGTAGGATGAAGAGCTTGATCCCATGCTGACAGTGGAGACTCACCGAGATAGCAGTAGGAACTCTGAGAACCCCTCTGGAATAAAGCTTCCCCAAGTCCAGAACCACTGAAAAGCAACACAGGACCCCACTGATGACTTATATTACCTTAATTGATATTAACCTTTGATATGATATTATTAATCCGATTCATCTGACAGTAAACACTGATGTAGTTTTGAGATACTTGTATAAAAGCGGCAGCTGAATTTGATTCTGTCAGAAGAAACTCCTGTCACTTAGTGGTGCATGGGAATGAAGCATATATATATTTTTAGTTTATCAGTTTAATATGTATTATAGAATGTTATTTTTTAAAAACTAAGAGTCCTCAGCGTCTGGCAAGTAAGTCTGTCTTCCGGATAGACCAATACTGAGTAATGCCAATAATATCTAAGTAATACTAATATACTGTACAATCATACACATATAGCACATGTTTCACATTACCATCCCATGATCCTGTCTTTATGTACAATAAGTATTAAATCACTTTACACACAATATCCATATGAACTTACCTGATGTGATCAAAGCTGTTCTCCTAAGGTGTATGAAGCCCCTCACTGTTCCAGGTGCTATGCATGGAGGGAAAAGTGCAAGGGGGGAGATGTGGAGGGATTGTAGGATTTTTAATGTAACTGCAGCTCTCCACCGTTGCCAGGGGACTGTTACTACACGGAGGAAGTGGGCTGCTCTTGCTTCTCTCAGATATCTTCAGTTCCTATTGCAATCGCTTTTTAATAAAAAAAAAAAATACATATAGCTGCGTATGATGTCAGCTGATTCAACAATTATGTTAGATGGGTTTATTTTGGCTTGGATGGAAACATTTTGCCCGCTTTTTACATGCATCATAGTTGTGTTAAACTGAAATCAATCCAACTGACTGAAAAGGATCTGCTTCTGTTGTCTGCTTAAAAGCTATTCTTTTAAGCTATCTTCTTAAATTATAGCCTGCACCATATATTTAATTCTTTATTCTTCTCATTAATTCTACACAACACTGATTATACGTTCAGTATGGAAAGCATTATAGAATCAACTAGTTCTGAACTGTATCTCAGTATAGTATAGTAGTCCCCTTGAATCCAAGTAGCAGATTTTTTCGTCAGATATGAACAAACAAGACAAGACAAGTTGTTATACCATTTTCACTTCCTTAAAGCATATTTTTGTAATCAGCGTTAATTATATATGCCTTCACAAACAACTTACAGGAGAGAATAAAGCTGTTAGTGCATATGGCTGAATCATTAACACCCATATGAGAAGAGAATTAGGGTGTCAGCAGTGGAGGCAAGAGTGAGCCTGCTCAACATCGCTGCTCTAATTAGGCTCCTCCCTGAGGGGTACAACATGCTTCTCACACCTCCATTCACGAAATCTACTTTGCTCGTCCCTAAACCAGGCAGAATACACACATAGACGTAGATCGGTGTGTGTTTAGAGCTCACTGGATGGGAAAACAACAAGAACAGGACTTAGGGGACCAGAAACCAATGTGGATCATAGTATATCTTAAAAACCATACCTTTGTTTGTGCTGTATTACACAGAGGACACACAATGCTGAGAAGCTGGAAAACCTTATGCAATCCACCACATTAGACATTCACACTTTGGTTAATCAAGGATACGAGAGGCTGCAATTAAACATGAGACAAAGGCGAGGCGTCCAATCACATTTGAATGATAAGAGGTGTTCAGGTGGAGATCTGAGAGAAAGACATTGTCCTGATAATGGAGACTCAGCTAGACTGACACAGATGAAGCCAGTAATATGGAAAACTCCTCTCTTTGGCTCCTTTTATCTTCTTCTATCTCTGATCTATATCCCTATCCTTTTTTTAAATTTTTTTTTTTTTAATCTTCACCACATGTGTAGTGCTTGAAAGCCTTGAAAGCATGAAGATTTATAAATCTAGATCGTTAGGAGACATGGCACTGTACTGTAAATGTCTGAGTGATCTTGTGATCTCATTATGAAAGAAGAGGAATCAACATTATGGTCAAGTTTAAAATGATCCTATAGATTTCTGATGTAACAGAATCCAAAAGATGTCATATCATAAACTGAACAAGAACTGAAAGTCCCTGGTTCTGTATAAGCACTTCAATTAAAAAAGGCCACTTAATTAAAACTCTCTAAAAAGTAATCAGGAACCTATTCAGTAAAATGGATCGCATTACCAGGCTGATTAGACTTGATTTGGTTCTATATTTACACTGGAATACTCTGAAAAACACATGAGTTGACTAAATGATCCAGTTTCCTTCCATGGAGCCTGATTAGAGTTATTAGCATTAAGGGCCATGCAGAAGCACTCAGTAAGCTTAACTACGCTCCTGTGAAGAGTTCTTAACCCATAAATAACAACTTTGAGCCTTTTGGGACCCATCCTGGTTAAGTACAATCAAAGACGGCTATAGTTAAAAATTACACTGAAGGATAACTATCATTACTTCATGCAAAGTAAGTATTTGAAAAATGACCAATACAAGTGGTGGTCATGCGAATGAACAGGAGTCTAACTGAATTTAACTGCAACTGAAGTTACTCACTTATAGAGACTAGTAGTACCAGTAATATTATAGATACTTATTAGGGATTAAACATTTCTGAAAAAAATAAATGTTTTTTAACTCTAACCTAATACCAGACCTCTCAAACCTCTCCTGTGTTGATTTCATTTAAATCTAGCTGGACCGATATACTGTATATACTGTAGAGTGTTATTCATCACCGGGGCTTTTTGATAAGATAATTCTGACTTCATTAATTTCTCTACAAAGGTGCATTAGTGGAGGTTGTAGGTTAAATAACAACTCAATTCAGATTATCATTGTCTAACCTTGCTCCTCCAGGATTGCTCTGTGTGCATGGAGTTTGCATGTTCTCCCTGTGCTTGGTTGCTTTCCTCCAGGTCCTCAAACTCAAACCATGTCAACAGTCCATTAATAGTGATGACTATTAAGCTACAGCTAGAATCTGCACATCCTATAGTGTTTAATATGATTAAATGACCAGGTGTTTATCTTCGCATGGGTCATTTACTCATATTGATGGATCCAGAGTTTACTCATCCAGTGTTGGAGTGGCCGACCCACAAATAGATTCAACCCACTGTATTATCTACAGCAACAATTCAAAAATAATTTGGAACAATTGGATAGTGAGAATATGATACATACATTGTAAAAACTCCAAATGATTTGGATATTTTACAATGTTAAATTCTTACTATACTGTATATTTTCATGATTTTTTACTTTTACGTCCAAAATGACAATGCCACCCACCATTGTTAAACACCTGTAATGTAACACTCATGACGTGACATTAAAAAAAAAAAAAAAATCCAAACAGAGCATTATTTTAAAATGGATGATGCATTCAGGGAAATACTATCTTGTTAAAAATCTCAAACCAGTAATTCTAGAAATAATCTTCTGTTTCGATTTTTAAAATGTCATGGTCACTAGCATCATATTATAGATGTGTAACAATGAGTGTATTGTCAATTTGGTTGCAAATATGTTGTGGATTTCTAGTGGCCGTTGCTAATGTTACACTTTTGACTGGTGTTACAGTTCTATATTGAGAGTATTTTCTGTCTTTTACGTTTTATTTTATTCTTAAAATGCATGTCAGTAAAGCACACAATAGTTTGTTTTGTGCAATAAAATGTTTTGCAGTGATGGCATCATAAAAAAAAGAACACATATTATTGTTTGATTAGAACGAACAATAGCTTTTTATTATTATTATTATTATTATTATTATTATTATTGTGTGGGAGTACGTTAAAACATTGGTTTGGGAGGTTATTACACGCCTGCAATAAATTCTGTGTCCACTGCTACTGATAGTAAAATTCCTATTCAGAACACTGTGTCGCCATCTACTGGTTAAAGTGTATAATATTTAAAATATGCTGGAGTAGTCATGGATGCAAATAAATCAATATAAGCATTTCATTGGATTTATAGTTAGTACAGTTACATTACACAAACCTAATTGATAATTGTCTTTGTGCTTATTACATCTTAGTTTAATATTCAGTTTCTGCTAAGTTGAATAGTCTTCCATACATGTACATGCCCCCCACATTACACAGTATAAACAGCACCACAATCTTGGGAAACGCCATCTCATTACAGAAGAATCACATTTGTGTGTGAAATAGTTTTTCACATTTAATGAACTAAATAATTAAATTATATACACAGATAAGCCATAACATTATGACCACATGTCTAATATTGGGCAGGTCCCTCCTTTTGCCACAATAACATAGATGCACTGTGTGTTCTGACACCTTTTTATCACAGTCAGTATCTACACTAGGTTTTCTATTGGATCATACTACATGGGCCAGACTCCGCCCTCCATGTGCGGCAGTATGCTTTGGCCACCCATGTCCTTGTCGCCAGTTCACCAGTTTTCCTTCCTTGGATCACGTTTTTTATGTCCTGACCACTGCAGCCTGAGAACATCCCACAAGACCTGCAGTTTTGGAGTTACTCTGACCCAGTCCTCTAGCCATCACAATTTGGCCCTTGTCAAAGTCACTCAAATCCGTATGCTTGCCCATTTTTTTCTGCTTTCAATGCATCAATTTCAGGAAAAAATGTCCCCTCACTGCCTAAAATATCCCACTCACTTCCAGCTGCCACTGTGATGAGATATTGTGCTTGTACCTACTGTGAAAAGGGACAAATTATATTACTGATATATTATACTGGTAACACACACACATTACTGATGTGGTCATAATGTTATGTGTGTATATATATTTGGTGCTGTGGATTGTAGGGTGGGGTCCCCATGGATATGACTTGTTTGTCGGGTGCAGCCCATGGGTTCTCGCTCGGTTTGAGATTTGGACAGTTTGGAGGCCAGGTCGGTGGCCTTGAGCTGTTTGACTGCAGGGCCTGTGCATGTTGGGCTGTGTTGTACTCTGTGTTTTGGTGTCTTTCTACTGTAGTCCGTCATTGACCTTTGCAGTGATTGGGGCAGCATTGGCTTTTTTTGTGGGATTGGATAATCAGTATTAATGTGTTTCATGTTACATGGTGTTATCATATCTGATACATAAAAACAATATTTATAACACAAACAATATTGTATGCCTTCATGTATATACTGTATTCTTGTATTCGAATATTGTTCGTTTTAATTTCTTTTTATATTTCAGCCAGATATATTAAGCAACATTCATGTTTTTTTTTATTGTTTATATTCTATTTATAGAAATTACAATAAAATATAACTTTATTTTCATGCATTTAAATGGTCACTGTGGATAAGGCATTAAAGGTTCATAGTGATATGGACATATTTTACAATATATTTACACACATGCTGTATATGTAAAAATCCTCTCTCTGGTACCACATAAAAATAACATTTTGCAAAACTAGTGTATGGTTACAGCATTTATATTATATAACAGTTGTCCATGGCAAATGTATTCTAGGAAACATTGCTGTAGTCAAAGCACAAAACCATGACTGTGGAAGCCTGGGCAGACACATCATTTTAATATAAAAGGCTAAGGACAGTGCGCATCATTTGTCAAGCTGAATATGAGAAAATCTTTTGTAAAGAATGCAGCATCGTTTAATCAAGAAATGTTATATCTCATGAGGGAAAAAGTAACCTATAAAAGCTCCTGAGTTTGTGCAAATGTATGTGTAAGAATTAAATGTAACGAGACTCACTAATGTGAAACTCAACTGATAGCCCCTGAATCTTATTGGCATGGGTTGCTGCACATTTTTTATGTATATATATATATAGACAAATTTAAAGATAATAACAAATTTACTTTAAATACACACAAACATATTAAAAATGTCGTGAACGAAATGAAAAAAAAATCTTTCAATTAAGATGAAAACAATTAGGCTTAGGACAAACTTAGGACAAAAGAACTGGCACTCTATTAAAGTTGGAAGAGCTGATGTGTCCAATATACAGTATGAAGTGTGTGGGAGTCACTCAATCACCGCTTTGTCATCAATTTGCCATCAATGTCAAGCTTTTATAGAGCATTATGTTCACTCACTTATTTATTCTCTGCATCACTCTGCAAAGGCGGTCTGGAGCCTATCCCAGGGAACATGGGGCGCTAGGCAGGGTACGTCCTGGATGGGGTGCCAGTCATCCGCAAACACTCACACTCTCACTCACACACTATGGGCGTGTCTTTGGACTGTGGGAGGAAACCATAGTACCCAGAGGAAACCAACCATGCACACAGCACCAAGGCAGGAATCGAACCCTTGCCCCTGGTGTTAGCCACAGTGTTAACCACTACACCACATTGCGTTCATAACAAATGTAAATCAGCTGTGCCATGAACATTCTTGGTATTTTACGGTTGACTGATATAGCATAAAGATAATCAACGTTGCTGAAAAAGACTATAAATCTGGCAGGAGTTTTTGTTTGTCCTAGGAAAACATTTACACAAAGTTTTACCAAATAATTAAAAAATGTACAAGCCAAATACTGGATATCAAGTGGCACACTTGATAATAAGTGAGAATATGGCTGGCTTTTGTTTTTAGGGCAGCTATACAGACACATTCTGAACCATTCCTAGTGGGAAAATGTACCACACTTCAAGAAGATAGTGTCATGTGTAATTGCTAAGGGCAGACACTGTGAAAAGTGGAACCCATCCAGATACAAGATGACTCACCAGACAATATTACTTTCCTTTTCCAAGCTTGCAGTCATTATATAAGACTGGGTTTGGATTAGCGGTTGTTTTCTAAATGCATACACTTTATGAAAATATCACAAACATTTAATGGTATTTATTTATTTATTTATTTAATGGCTGTCCATTTAACTATTTAATGTGTATTGCTATATTAGGTGTTCGATATTGCTTTACAAATTGAAATGCTCTTAAAGAGAAATAACATTGCAGTAAATGAACAAGACACACAGGTCTGTTGATTTTGAACTGACATAAATCCATTTCATAACATGACCCCCACTTTTATCTGACACTTTCATTATCTTTTGGGGCTTCAGTAAGATAAATGTGTAGCGGCCTGGGAAAATCTCCTTCACACTGACATCTGGTGGCTTTCATGTAATCAGGAGCTCACTTGACTTTTTGAGGGGTGTCAGGACATTTTTCATAAATACTGTACCTGGTTTTAACTGTACGATTGATTCCTTGACTTAAAGTGACTTTGTATGTAAAGGAATAAAGAAGCTCTGGGTGTGAGGTAGAAAAGTGGTTCAGGACAATTACGAATCCTTTGACTATCTGTATGAATTTCTCAACAAAGAGGAGTGGCAGATCCTAAACTCCATGGAAGTACATCCAAACTCTAAAAGGCAACACTGGGAATAAATCCCTGTGCTTAGAGCAACATTACTGAATGCAGAATCCATTTGGCAGTTCCAGAAAGCCGGACAACTTTGGAGCTCAGTATTCTGTTATACTTGCTTGGAAATTTCACACAAAACTAATTGGGACTTTCTAGAGGCAGACTTACTTGGAATAATCAGCCTTTGTGGTTTTAAAGACTAATTACGGGAATAAAATGGATGTTGGGCATGATCTCTGTCTAAAGCGGATGTCCATTTAGCCGGACATCAAGTTTCTGACGGCTGCTATGCAGCAAGAACACCCTTCTCATTAGGTGAGCTGCAGGTGATGCAATGTAATGTTACTCAATGTGTGATTCATACCCAGTGCATTGATATCTCACACAGGCTGAATCTGTGAATAAATCTTGTGGTGTTAATATCAACTGATGGACTTGTGAGAGTGAAAATTTTGTTTTGTGCTTTTAATTTCCTCAAATATTACATGGCAATAAGCAGCATGCATTTGATGAAGGTATGCAAGCGTTGGCCTGATTCAGTCTAAGAATTATATTTTCTGTCTGCTTTTTCAGTGACACATTTCTCACCATATGAATGGTTTTCCCAGACCGCTGCAAATTATCATGAATGTTCTCTCCCTCTCTCTTTCTCTCTCTCTATCTCTTTTTTTTTCTTTTTGAAAAAAAAAAAAGAATACAAGAACTGTATTCTTTGACTTAGTGGTTAAATGCGACTATGAACGCTAGTCTCGTGTACAGTCAACTGTTCTTCTGTATGCGAGGGGGTGGGGCTTGCAGCTGAAGGGTGAGGCTTTCGTGGTAAGCTTCGCAGGTGTGGTGAAGATGATGTAGCCATGGTGGTGGTCGGGGTTGTGGGGGGAGAGGGAACAGGGGTGCGAGGGTATCTTCTTCCTGAGTAGGTATATGCATCTGGAGAGGAAAATGTGCTGGGATAGCAAGGTGGACTGTGTGGATCCAAAGGGTGGATGTAGTTACACGGCTCCTCGTCTTGTTCTTCAGAAAAGTCCTGCAGTTTGATAAGAAAATAATTTAATATAATCAACTAAGCTAAAGAGTGAAGCTTTCCTTAGATTTAAAATTTGAAGCAATTCAGCTTTAACAATGCCAGAGACATTTTTTACTTACTGTTTCTTTCAGAACATATAAGCCACCTGGGCCTTTACGATTATGGTAGCTCCTCCCTGGAACAATATCAACTGCAACTACAAAGTATGGATATGTATTGTTAATGCTTATTTGGTAACAGTTTAATGCTATAGTGACATAAAACCCTGACATGAATTATGATGGATATATACAATCAGACTAACTTGCACTCACATGTAATTTTACCGGAATTAAAGTTAACACAGAAAAGTCTTAAATGGGTTCAATTTGGAAATATTTCCAAATTGAACCCATTTAAGACTTTTCTGTGTTAACTTTAATTCCTTAACTTTGACTTTAATATATTAATTTAAATTTGATTTTGTAATATTAATAAAAATTTTAATATTAATTTACATTTTATTTTGTAATATTAATTTAAATTTTAATATTAATTAAAATTTTATTTTGTAAATGTAATTTCCAGTTCCATTTTTATTTTATAGACAATCCTACCTTTAACACTGTTAAAAAAAAATTTTTACTGTGAATTTTAATTTGAAAATTTTTATTTTCAGTTTATTTTTTAAAAATGATTAATTTTTGGTTATGGGCAGTCTTGTAAATGTGGCAAATCAAATTTAAGTTGGAATTTTGTCAGTAGGTCGTATGTGACCCAAAACATTTATTTGACATATATTTTGATAAAAAACTGTCAAAATAAACCTTTATGAATGTAGGTTCATGTTAGGTATTATGAAGTGTAAAGTTAATCTACATTAAATAATGTACAGAAAAATGCGTAGTACAATTACTATGTGCAAGAAATTTATAATTCTGTTGCTTATGAAATTAAAATGAAATTACGTAGTCTGAAATCCTGAGGTGTTACCTTCATGATTGCCATTGCTCTGCTCAACATTTTGCCTGCTGTGCATAACTGGCTGTTGCCTTTTTCTATAAAAACAGATAAACAGATGAGGTTTGTTAAAGAAATATGCAAATAGATTGATTAAAAAAAACAGTAAGCCTTTAGTATTTTAGCAGGTACATATATGATAGCATATAAGGGGTTTATTAACGTGTTATTTGTATAATGCAGCTCAAATAAGACAACTGAAACATGTTTATTCACCATAAAGTATATACACATTGTTATTCGTAGCAAACTTTACTTGTACATAACTAGCCATCAGTTATACAAAAACGACAAATTACTGCATGTGTTAGTTGTGGTAATTATTAAAATAATAAGTAAATCAATATCTTATTAGACTTGATTATTCATGTCAGAACTTGACCTGAACAGGATCTATGTAGTGCCAAGTGACATGGGTTTATTGATGTAGCTTACTTTTTTACATTACCACACATAATGATATTAACCGTGATTGTCACAAGACCATTCTAGAATCTATATGAGTAATACAAAGATCTATATTATTAATTAATATTTTTCTCATAATGTTTATTAAATATTTTTTTCCACATTATCACAACTAATAATGCAATAACTATTCATTTTTACCTAACAGGTCAAGTTATGTACCAATACAGGTTGTAATAAATAAAGACTAATACATAGTGAATACATTGTGAATAAATAAGGATCTAATTTAAACTTCATTATACAAATCAATTAATGACCTTAATTGATCCATTATACACTATGTATTCCATAAAATAAACATATTTCATATGGTACAGTATTACTACTAATTATTCTATAATGATTATTTAGTACAATCCTTAACCTCTTTGCATCAATAAACAATAAAGCATATACAGTACTGTGAAAAAGTCTTGAGACACCCCTCATTTCTTCAAATTAAATGAAATTAAATTATGTACAATGGCAAGAAAAAGTATGTGAACCTTTTAGGAATTTCATAGTTTTCTGCGTTAATTTGTCATTAAATATGATCTGATTGTCCTACATGTCAAGACTATTGACAAATATAATGTGCCTAAAATAATAACACAAAAAATGTCTTTATTGAGAACAACCATAAAAACCTCATAGTGCTAGTGTAAAAAGTGCTTTCAGAAATCAAGAATTGTTGATTTACATAAAGCTGGAAAGTGATTTCAAAGACTTTAGGAATTCACCAGTCTACAGTTAAATGGAGACACTTTGGGAACGTGGCTACTCTACTAAAAAGTGGGCCCCCAGAAAGAACATATCATTGATGACCCAAAGACTCATCAATGAGGTAAAGAAACAACCTCGAGTGACAGTCACAGATTTGAAGGCATCATTGGAACTGTGTTCATGAACATCTGTGTTCATGAGTCTACAGTACAATAAAACATTGAACAAGTAGAATGTTCAGGAGACCACAAAGTAAGCCACTGCTTACTAAAAAGAACATTGCTGCACGTCTGAAGTTTGTGAAAGAGCACATTGACACTACATAGCAGTATTGGCAAAAATGTTTTGTTCAGTGATGAAACTAAGATTTAACTATTTGCAAAGAACACAGCACTACATCTGACATAAAAAGGGCACTGCATATCATCATGAAAACATCACCCCAACCGTAAAATACTGTATGGTGATCAGGGACTGGCCAGCTTACAGTCTTTGAGCAGAAGAAGGGGAATTAAAAAATTCTTCAGGATAATGTGACAATCTGTAAGTCAGCTGAAACTCAACTGTAGAAGCTGGGTGATGCAACAGGACAATGATCCAAAACACCAGTGCAAGTCCACAACAGAGTGGCTTCAGAAAAACAAACTCTGCCTTTTGGAGTGGCCAAGTCAGAGCCCAGACCTCAACCCAATAGAGATGCTATGGAATGACTTCAAGATAGATGTACACATGAGACATCCAAAGAATATGACAGAGCTAATGCAGTTCTCCCAGGAAGAATGGGCTAAGATTCCTCCTGAACGATGTGCAGGTCTGATCCTAACCCTAACCCTAACCCTAACCAAGGGTTCACTTACTTTTTCCACTAACATTTTTGGTGTTATTATTTTAGGCACATTATATTTGTAAGATTTAGATGAAGATCAGATCACATTTTAATGATACATTAATGCAGAAAGGTTCACATACTTTTCTTGCCATTGTAACTCATTTCCCCTATCATCTGTTATACTAATCACCGGTCTGATCATCTGCACCAGTTTCTCACTGGTTCATGCCTTAAGTTAGATGCTTTTATGAATGATTCATAGGTCACTGTGCGGTATAAAAAAAAAAAAACATTTATCTGAAACTATATTATTATATATAGTTTATGCTATGTATATAGGTTTAGGGACTGGACTGAAAATGAGAGGCAAAAACATGCCAAAAATGAAACCTAAGAAGTCCTTCAAGAAGCTTGGAGAACTATTCCAATAGAAGAATACAAGAAAGTCTGGCTCTTTGGAAGCAAAATATAAAGAAATGAGCTGCGGCTCAAGCTGTTTGCACAGTATTGTACATTAAAAGCCATTAAAAGTCACATGAATATCCATGGATTATATAAATTGTTATTAACACAATTTATTAATTGAGCATTGTTTAATGTGACACAGAATGTAAGATTACTTTTTGGAAGGCTTCCAACAGGCACACACCGTCACCAGGGTTATAAGCAAGAAAATTCCACCAGTGGAAAGAATGATATAGAGAGAACTTCGCCCTGCAGAAAAAAAAGAAACACCAAGAAAGCCACTGCTGTCAAGACCCTATTCTTTCGAGCTGAAAAACATGTGTCATTTTTCATCCATCTTGTATTACATACATAGATGCAGCACTACTGTAAATTGATTTTAGCTCTCAAACTAAACCAAGAGCTCTTTAAATTCTACTCAAAAGAAACAAGAATGTAGATGAGTCTCAGAGCTCAAGCTGTGACAATGGCCTGGTTGTGTTTACAGGTTTTGTTAGAGCTGGAATGAATAGTGGTGCGAGTTTTTTTTAAAGGGCAGTGGGTGCAGAGAGAATGCAGAACCCCACTGGGTTACTGCAGTGCCTTAACTGTGCAGTAGTCCATTAAGGAGGAGAAGGAGGAGGAGGAGGAGGAGGAGGAGGAAGAGTGGTGGAAGTGGTGGAAGCAGAGGCGATAGTTAGTACGCTTCACTGGCATAAAAACTTCACTTGGCCCTTTCAGCAAGCCCTGTTAGTAGCACATATGACATTTGAAATGATGTTAAGTTTGGAGCTTAGCACAGCTTATTGTAGTAATACATACCAATGTAAGTATACTATAACAATATGAATCAATTATAAAATAATAAATAATAAATATTTGATTGATTGTAACCTGCACAATTATTGAACAATTATTATGTATAATTTTTAACATTTTCCTATACTGGAAAAATAATAAAAATCTTTTGAAACAACATATCAATCTCAAACTCCATTTGCATCTCACTCATTACATGACTTCTTACTTTATTTGCACTTCCTGCGATCTTGTAATCAAATATATCTGCTCAACTGACCTCAAAACTCTACTCTGAAGTATTGCTCATAGCTCATCTGTAGTAATGCTATCGAGTCTTTCATTTTCTGTGCAAACCATTAAGCTGCCAACCACGGAGCATGGAAGCTAACAAATGGTTCCCCTGAGAAACAGACCTAGTCTAACCTAGTGCATCTTTGCAAATTGCTCTACATGCTGGATCTCAGGTCAGCATGAAACATTGGGAGGAAAGCATTGTCTAACCTCTTCCGCATACATGATCTCATAGATGCTCATAATAGTGTATAATTCTAGTGTCACTGTGACTGATAGAGGCAAGAGAGAGAATATTATGCTGCTCCACTTAGGAGTCATCACAGCGGATCATTTGTCCCCATCTCACTCTGTCTTCTGCATCTTTTCTGTCACACCAACCTTCTGCATGTCCTCCTTCATGTCATTGATGAACCTCTTCCTCTTTGGCCCTCCTCCACTCCGCCTGCCTGGCAGCTTCATCTCTAACAATCTTCTCACAATATACCCCTAATTCCTCCTCTGCACATGTCCAAACCATCTTGGTCTAGTCTCTCTAACTGTCACAAAACTGTCCTACTTGCATTGTCCCTCTAATATACAGTACTCATCTCTAATCCTGTCTAATCTCCTAATGACCTTTTTTAACCTCCAAATTTGTAATGTTCTAATTCTTTATTCAGAGTTCAAATTATTCTTTTGAAAACGAGAATTTTGGACAAGCAACAAGTGAACTGAAGCCAGTAAATGAAATCATCACTATCATCATAAATGAAAATCATAAATGAAATCATAAATCATAATTCATAAATGAAATCATCATCTGTTGTGCTAATAAGTCGCTGACCATACAATGTAAAGACCTCGGAAAATTTTTAACTAAAAAACAACAGTGGCTATCCCAGCTACCCTAAACATGAACAATGCTAGCAAACAATGCTTGGCTCACAGTACAAATGCACAGTAAAACCTCCAATATTGATTTAACACTTTCAGAGTTTAATTCCTGGGTGTTAATTTGACACTCTAAGTGTAATTCAACACTGGGAAATTTGCAGTGTAGAAGTGCCACAGTATTCACTTGATTGTGTATGTGTGCCATAAAACTAGCATAGGATTGTAAGAATTGAATAGCGTTCAACTCATTCACTCAGGCTTCAATTAAATGTGATCTACATTGAATCAATATGTTTTCTTACACTTGTTCAATATAAAAAAAAATGTCTAGACAGAAAATCTAAAAATACAGAGAAAGGTTTACATTTCCCATCATGTATCTCTAACAGCATGTAGTATGGAGTGAGAATCAATCCCGACACCTACTGTAGACTGTGAGTCTGACAGGAATGCTTTTCATGCTGCTGATGGGGTTCTCCACAGTGCAGGTGTAGACATCATCATCTGACATCAGCACCCGAGAGATATTTAGAACTTTGTGGTCATGTGACAGGAGCAGACGCGTGTCATTGTTCATAGGCTTCCCGCCCTTCAGCCAGCCATAAATAGGCTTTGTACCCCTGTCGTGAGTGCAGTTCAGTGTGAAGTGTTCAGTAAACTCCAGCACAGAGGAAGCCACCAAGTGCACGAATGGCCTGGACACAGGAACTGACAACGAAAGACAAAACAACAACAACAAAAACATTAAACTGAAAAATCATGTTAATCAAGTCAAACTGCAATGAATAGTTTTAAGCATTTCTTAAACAACCATGTCAGAAGAAGTATCATGTGGTTGTGGCAAATATAATACTCTGTTAAAGAAGGGTCAAATTTTTGTCATGCATCAAGAAAAGGCAACAACTAAGGAGATTTTTAAACTATAAAAATCGGGCTAAGAACTGTAAAACGCATTATTAAAACCTGGAAGGATGGTGGTGAATCATCATCTTGGAGGAGGAAATGTGGTTGGAAAAACATCCTGAATGAAGATCACTTACACATTTATTGAAATCAAAGAAAAAAAACAAAGAAAAAAAACAGTAGAACTCACAGCTATATTTAAGAGTGAAGGTGAGAGCATTCCACACACGCAATGCAAAGAGAGTTCAAGGGATTGGGACTAAACAGCTGCGTAGCCTTGAAAATACCACTTAGCAGTGAGGATAATCAGAAAAAAGGTTCAATTTGCTAGGGGGTATAAAGAAAGGACTGTGGAGCGTCTGAAAAATGTCATGTGGCCTGATGAGTCTGGATTTACCCGGTTCCAGAGAGATGGGTGCATCAGGGTAAGAAGGGACATAGATAAAGTGAATAACCCATCATGTCTAGTGCCTACTGTACTATACAAGCCTGTCAGGACAGTGTTATGATCGGAGGTTTTTTCAGTTGGTCAGGTCTAGTGTTCAGCCATGTTACGTGCCCAAAAATAGAGGTCAGCTGATCACCTGAATATACTGAATGACCAGGTTTCATCAAAGGACTTTTTTGTCCCCGATGACAAAGGCTTATTCCAAAATGACAACACCAGGATTCGTCAGGATCCAATTGTGAAAGAGTGGTTCAGGGAGCATGAGACATTATTTTCACAAATGGATTGGCCACCACACAGTTCAGATCTTAAACTTATTGAAAAGCTTTGGGATGAGCTGGGGAAGGCTTTATGCAGCGGTCTGACTCTCCCATCATCAATACAAGATCTTGGAGAGAAATTACTGCGACTCTGGACTGAAATAAATGTTGTGAAATTGTATAAGCTGATGGCATGGCCGTAATCAAAGCAAAAGGCTGTCCAATGAAATATTAGAGTGTGAGACTTTTTTTGGCCAGGCAGTGTAGGTCTTACAGTCGATAAACAGGATTATTTTTGAGCAGCTTATTTCAGTCTCCATAACAACGGATATTCAATCAATTTTTGTCTTCTAAAATAGTGGGCTTTAAGCACTACATAACAATGCTCAAACCTGCCCATCTGGTACCAACAACAGTTAACCAGAATTAAAGTCACAGACCTTACATTTGCTCTTCATTCTCATGTGAAAATTAACTAAAGTTCTTGACCTGTAATCTGCATTTTTTTTTTGTCATGGTCTGCTATCATGATTTGATGATTAGGTATCTTTATAAACGCTCAAATAATGAGTCACACACACACACACACACACACACACACACACACACACACACACACACACACACACACACACACACACACACAAAGAGTCGACAAAGAGTCAAAAATATGTCTACAGTACTCTTCAATCCATGCCTACTTCATTGTTTCCTGAAGATCATGTACTGTACAGAAGAGGGTTTCTTAAGTGATACAGTCACCTTCACTATTGCTCAACATTTTTCTGTTGGCTTTAGGTCTAGAGATGACCCAGGCCATGGCTCCAGAATAGCCATACACATAGCCAGTGGATCACATAGGCAGTTTTTCAGTTAATTAGCACAGCTTTTCAGAAAGATAGGCTTGAATACATGGCATGTGATGTTTTGATATTTTTGGCCAACACTGTATATTATTGCCAACAACCGGAAAAGTAGAATCTTTGAAATATTAAATTAATTTCATTTTTTATTTTTGCTTTAACGACAGCATGCACCTGTGCTCGCATAGATGCAAGCTTGGGCAAAGTTGATTATGATTAATTTTAAATATTCAAAATTTATAGAGAAACAATAGAGACTTCAGTAGAAGAGACTAGGTATATGAAAAGCTGATATTTTCGTACAAAGCAGTTAACGTGGCCAATATGCTTATGTTTAAATAGGGACCCAGAAATTTGCAGAATCTCGAATACTACATATGTAACATCCTGAACATTTATTTTAACATTTAACTTTTTTATTATTATTTTATTTATTTATTCATTTATCTTTATATATATACACTACCGTTCAAAAGTTTGGGGTCACTTTCTAACTCCATGATCGATTTTTATTTCTTTCTACATTGTAAAGGAATGCTGAAGGCGTCCAAAAAATGCATTAATCTCCTTTGAACAGTTGA
>JAQMYL010000003.1:20214699-20225643 GCA_030014365.1 Clarias pachynema | reverse complement strand
TTTTTTATTTTTTAAATTTTTTAATTTATTTTTTTAAACATATTTTTACATTGTAAAACCTCCTGTTTATTTCCAATTTTAAAATGGGAAAAATTAAAGATTTTCAATGTGGCCTCTGGATTTTTGGACCGAAATAATCATCGCACAAATATTTTTTTTCAAAATTTCAACTTAAGATTCAAATCTGTATTTATTTCTGTTAAATTTTTCAGCCCATGGGTCAAAGATATCTGGTTCTTGGAGTAGGTGTTTTCCTTGGCAGGAAAACTGGAAATGGAATAAATCTTAAATTTTTATTTTACTGCTTTGAAAGCCTTTTTCAACTTTCACCCAGTTACAGTACTACTCTTAGAAACTCAGAGCTCAGATAACTGTGCTGTTTCAGCAGATTCTGACGTATTAAAAATTACACCCTTGAAATATACAACAGTGTGTTTGTGCTGCAGTGTTAAGTGGAAAGCTACAATACATGCCTTCCCCTGCCTACCGTCTACAGTGAGGTTCAGGTGTTTCTCCCCGGTAAAGGTGTCATCAGTGATGGAGATCTCCACTTCATAGGCACCCTCATCTGACAGCTGCAGGTAGTTGAGCAGCAGCGAGCCGTTTTCGAAGAGCATGATGCGGCCACGGTATTCGCTCCGCAAGTTCCCAATGATGTCAGTGCCGATAGACTGCACCACAGTAACAGGTTTGTCCCTCTTCAGCTGCCACTTGATGACGGGTCTGTCTGAGCTGGTGCTAGTGTAGCTGACGGAAAGCAGGGCCGAGCTGCCTAGGGTGCCCCTTATGATAGAGGATGGGCAGGTGATGTTCACACCACTGACGGCTTGATGCCCACAAAACAAGACACAATATATATATACATGTAAGTCAAACAAGCATGCTCTGAAACCTGTTGCTTTTTGCTAAGGATTGTTTAACAATTAAAAATAAATCAGCTAAAAAAGTCTTGTCAGATTTATTCACTTCCCCAACAAAACATTTTTATCATGCAAAACAAGACACAATATATATATATATACATGTAAGTCAAACAAGTCAAACATGATACAAATGTTTTGTTGGGGAAGTGAATAAATCTGACAAGACTTTTTTAGCTGATTTATTTTTAATTGTTTAACAATTCTTAGCAAAAAGCAACAGGTTTCAGAGCATGCTTGTGTTAACTTCACAATATAAATTAGAAGAAGAAGAAGAAGAAGAAGAAGAAGAAAAAGAATTAGATGTATAGAGAAAAATAAACATCATTACATTTACAGAGGATTTGCCTGTGTTTGGATGCTCACTACTAGCTAAAAAGTAAAAGATACTGTATTGGCACTTCTTTTCTAATTACAGCCATGACTCTGAGTGCAGTAGCGATTGGATATTGATTGCTTTTCAGTGTGGCATGACAGAAATGAGAAATTTTATTTTTTAGCGTGGCACTTTGTCCTCATATTATAAATGGAAAGCAATATAGTCTGTTTATTGCTACATTTTCTATTTACATTTTGCCCCTTAATGATTTCTTTTCTATTAGACATCTTCTCTATAATTCTCTCCAAACACAACTAAACTCCAATCAGCCATTTTTATTACCAAAATACAAACTCACACAAGATAAAGATCCAGTTAGCTTTATAGGATTTTTGCAAGCCAGTTGATTTTACAAAGCTCAGGTCTCGCTGACCACAGTTTTTAATCCAGATCCAGAAAACTCTACAGAATACATTTAGAGCTGCACAATGCCATGCCCTCACCCTGAATGATGTAGAGGTTTTAATGTTTTGGCTTGGTGGAGTAATGTATCTATATAACAAAATGTAAATTTTTGGATCATCATTACACATCTGAGACTCTGAAGAATTATCTGTAGACCATGTAAGATGACTAAATGACTGATAATTACTGATATATGACTAAATGAGTGGAATTGTTACTGGTTTCTTTACAAATGTATAATTTTTGTCCTTTTAATTTATATCCATTTTGAGTTTGATTGAAATATAGCTGAGGTATCTAAAATAATTACTAGTGCATCTTAAATCAGCAGGGATAGAGGCTCATTACATTGCTTGCTCAGAAAGATTAAATTAATCTGATTCAAAAGACTGCCACAAATATCAATAGTGTAAATTAGGTATAACAACAGTCAGGTCTGTTACTGGATGCACAGTCACTACAAAAATTTGTTTTCATTTTCATATCACGGCACAAGACTTTCAGGTAACTTTAATCGGCTGGGTGTCAGTATAGAGCTTTAACAACAGAATAATATATTTACAGCTTCATGATGTGAATAAGATTTTAGCTGTGCCTTTAAGGATAAGGTTAGGTCATGATTTAATGTATTTAGACTAACCATCATGGCCACTAAGTACTAGAGGTGGAAAGTACATTTTTAAAGTACAGTTTTCACAGAGTAGTTTTATTAATGATTACTTTGTACTTTTACTCCACTACATTCTACAACAATTATCTGTACTTTCTACTTCACTACATATGACTATATATGATTGTGTATGATTTGCATTCCCTTTGTAAAACGCTCAATTATGTACCAGGTGTTTGAAATCTGAAGCATAAGTAATTACAGATAACCCCTTTACAGTTTGGTATGAGAGAGAGAAAGAGAGACAGAGAGAGAGAGAGAGAGAGAGAGAGAGAGAGAGAGAGTATCATTGACACTTAAGTAATTTTAGGTAAGTTTCTATACTTTTTTAAATACTTTTTCTCAAATAGAAATTTAAAAGGAGAACTTCTATTTTTAATTGTGTAATAGTTACCTGGGAAATCTCTACTGGGAAAATTGTATTAGCCACAGAATACTATTAGAATTAACTTAAACTATGACTGAATAATATGATAGAAACACTGTAATTACACTGGCCACACCATTAGCCAATAATACCTAAGTACATTTTGTCTGTTTTAACAAAATAATTAACTGACCACATGTTAAGTGTGAGTTAATCTCAACACTTAACTTAAGTCTTAAGGTTAAGTCACATAATTTGTGGCTACAACATAAAAATGTCAGGAACATCAGATGCTTGTATGTAAGATACCTTACATATCCTTTATATTTTACCAATCTCAAGTTCCATAGCCCAATGTTGCACAGCATTGCATTGCACATACAACTGCACATATCTGTACTTTATTCCAAAAATAGTTCATACTGTTCCTGCCATCTATAATTTATATATTTTCTGTTATATTTTTTATAATGTTTTCCTACTTGTACACAAGTAAATTCAGGTTTATGTAAATGTCATAGGTGCTCATACAAAACATTTTATTGCATGCCATACTGTATGTTTTTGTGCGTGACCTAAATGTCCATGCCTTATTAAAAAAAAAAGGTGTCACCCCTGTCACCTTGTACAAATTGTAATAAACAGAGATAATTCAGGACCAAGTCTCAGACCTGCAATGTCGACTAAATATCATCCAGGCTTATATCGTGCAGAAGCATTATCATTTTTGTAGCAAAGTCATCTAAATGCTCCAGCAGGTTCAAAGGCTGTTCCTCTACCCAGCCATAGCAGGATTGTGTAGTGCGAGTCAGCATGGCATGTCTTCATCGCCTTGGTAACAGGCCTCAGCGTTCACGGCTTGCCAAAGAGAGCTAACAAAGGCCAGGATTGTAGGCCTGTCCTAGTCCAGTGAGGGCCAGCTGGGTAAAAGCCATGCTCTTGTCTGATTGGTGGCTAACAGACAGTGGCGGCTCAGTGATTTTTACTAATCAACACACAGCACAATAACACAAAAGTAGTGCTTGGAGCCAGGCTTCAGCTGCTACATGTTCTCCTGCATGAAGCAACCTCTTTTCCTCTAAAGTATTTTTCCATCTTATCCACCATACACACCATCACTGATAGATGCTGACTTATAAACTAACAATTACTTAGGAAGACTGAAAATAAAACATTCCGCATATAAAGCAAAAAAACAAAACAAAACAAAGACTGTGATTTAATTATGGGGGAAATTATATAAATAATTACATAACATTCTTTTGAAGCAAAGTCTTTTGGCTAGAGCACAAAATTCACAAACCTTTGTCCTGAAACGAGAACTTGTTCCACTGATGGCAAGGAATGCAAATCAATGTCATGACCTAAACATTTTTATTTATTCAGATGTTAAATCCTAATAATGCCAAATATGTTCATAGCCTAATAAGAAAGATATAACATATAACACTCATTAGAATTAAGCGAGCAACATCACAAACCAATTGACAAGCAATCTGCAGGATTAAAAAAAAAAACTTTTTCTTTTTTTTCTTTTTTTGTCTTTTCTCTGTGGAAGTTTTGACCCTGGTTCACATGACAGCATGTATTTTTTACTTACCTGACAGGAAAAAGGTGAGGATACACAGGTTTTGAAACAGTAAAAAAACTCCTGCCTGATTGGAGGAAGCCTGCCTCTCTGCCTTCATCTTGGGAGCAGCGTTGTGTTTTTCTCCCCCGCACTCAGCATGGCTTGGCCACTCCAGGCACGTCTCCGAGAACACACAATGCTTCCTGCCAGACTGGACGCTGCCTGCTCTGAACCCCACTCTCAGGACCCCCAACTGAACAACTCTCTCTCTCTCTCTCTCTCTCTCTCTCTCAGTAGCTGCCCAGTGCACATCTATTTTCAGGGGTGCCGCTGCATGTGTCCTTATCCAGTGGTGCGTATTGTGTGTGGTGGTTTTTATTCAGTTCAGAATACTGATTTTCTGAATACTTTTGTATTTCTTGCACAAAACCCGAAGCACATAATTTGAAACTGATTTATAGTCTTTCTTCAGGGCAGGAATTTAGTCCTTCTTACAGAACATACAGGCTAATAAATAACTCTTGGGTAACGTGTAAGATGGTCAGAACAAGAGCCCAGAATGAATAGACCTGCTGTTGCTGAAAAACACTCACCCTCCAACAACAGAGCGCCATCCTTTCCAGTTTACCGAAACACTGCTCACTTTCTTTCTTTTTTTTAATGAGCCTTTCATGCCTAGCTTCTTGAAGCTTCAACGAAGGGGCGGAAGAGATAAAGAATTTGGCAAGATGTGAGCATTTTATATGATTTCTTTAGTGTGTTGTAGATCTACATGACATCCTGGATAAAGTATAATGCTCCAATTTTAATATTTAAATGACAGCATGGTGCCTTTTTTCCCAACATGACATGTGACTATGACTAACACTTCTAGCGGCAGTGACTGAAAGATGATGGCATTGTGCTGCAATCATTTTCTCTGGCTTTAAGTCTAGGAATTATTGTTTGGTTAGCGAGTAGGAAAGAATTTGAATAACACCTCTGGACGTTTGAAGCATGTCATGTAATGAAACATGATTTTCTCTGAATACAATGATGTGTGTTTTAGAAAGAATGAAAGTTAGGCACGCAAAGAGCAAAGTCAGAAATCCCCCTTTTCTGTTGCATGAGTCCTCTGTTTGAGCTAATCAAAGCTTTTATGGAGATCTAAGAGTGCCCTTTAATACCCTTACACAGACAGGCTTTGGCTCAGGCTTTTTAGCCATCTAAGAAGGATGAAAGCCCCACTGAGATGCTCATCTTCTGATGATCTCAATCAAGTGAAATCATAAGACTGTGTAGGAAAGAAGGTCAGTGGAGCATGAGAAGAGTGCATGGGCTTCCTGAAACATGTAAAACACCACCTTGTGCCTCCTTGCAAAACTATTTACCTGAAGAGTACTATGTGCATTACAATATCTATGTTATATGTTTTCATCAAAAGTTATCTTGAAACACCGAACACTCAGCGTTCAAACACTCTTTTAATTTTCATTCTGGTTTTCATCTAAAAAAAAAAAAAAAAAAAGAAAAAAGTCAAATTCATTGTTTTGCATCCCAGTATATACATGTACTATATGTCATGAGTATACTTGAGTATATGACTTTACTTCAGTTATATTATCACATCCAAATGTAGCCCTATTTGCAGAAAAGTACACAATCACACAAATGAAGGTTTACTTATTTATGGGCCACACTAAATTATGTTTCTTTTTTTTTTGTGAGTGAGTTTAACTATACACCCTCGCTCACTCACTCATTCTCTATACTGCTTGTATATTGTCTTATACTACTCTATCTTGTACAGGGTCGGCAGGAACCTGGAGTGTATCCAAAGGCACAAGGCAGAATATACCCTGGACAGGTGCCAGTCCACTGCAGGGCTCAAACAAGCGCACATACTGTACACACACTCACTGACACAGTACGGGTAATTTGGAAATGCCAATTGACTTAATCTGCATCTTTTCTGACTATGGGAGGAAACCAGACTACCCAGAGGAAACCAGGTATGAAGACCCAAAGACCCAAATATACAACATAATCGAGATATATTTTTTCTGAAGATTTGAATGGAGTAAACATGGCAGTCAGAGTAACTTTGTTTTTTTTCCCCCCTCAATACATGAAAAAATAGTTTGTCTATAAATTAGCTTTAAAATAAAAGTATTAGATTAGAACTGATTCTCTTTTAAAAACAAACAAAAACTATCTCCACATAAACTCTAAATAAATTTTAGGGGAAATAGGTCACAGAGTTAATATGTAAATTAAATGTACTGTAAGTGAGAATCCCTGTTAAATCCTGACATGATTTCAGAAAGAAACCTTTGTTACTTTTCACTATATTGTCCACAAATTAATAAATTTCCATAAACACATTCATTTTTAGCTAGCACGTCTGTCACAATGAATTAATACATACAGTAATTCTTAGGATATCAGAAAATAGTGAAATGTATAACATTAAGATTTTCTGACTTATATAAGAATGCACATAATAATAATAATAATAATAATAATAATAATAATAATTACATTTTGCAAACAAATTCTATGTATTCATGTACTGTGACAATTCATTCGCATTAAATGATTATACATGGACCTTATAGCAAAGTAATTTCTTTCAGATAATTTGACTTTTCACATATGACCTGACAAGTGTCCTCATCTACTCTGGTATCTTCTAGACTTTGCTAGTCACCATGATCTCCACTAGAGGGTGAAAGACCTAATTGAAAAGACGCCATATTCTTAAGTAACTCCTGCTAAACAGGCAGTGCTGTTCCAATGACGACATGAATATAAACTTGCATATAAAACTTTATAAACTGTATTAAACTTTCAAGATTTGAAGAGTTAAACAGTTAAACTTGATTCCCTATTCACTGCATTGCAGCCTATGCTGTGTCTTATGGATCTGTTCTCTGCAGGGATTACATGTGATCTCGGCATCTATAAATACGACGTGTTTCTGAGCTGAGCAGCTTCAGTGTCTGACAGAAGTGTCAACAGCAGTGCAGCACAGGTCCTATAACAGCTTCACAAGTGTGTAAGAACAAGAGAAGAAAGAGCTGTCTTGCAGGCTTTGCGTTGCCATTGGCAACCTGCGATAGTGCTGATGGCAGGCTCTAACTCCTGGAGCTGGTGACAGGATTCATTGTGAGGAGACACTGATACCTGCCTGGTCCCCATGCGAGTGGGAGGTAGTGTGGGCGGCCGGCTAGCTCCACTGCTCATTTCTGCACCCTGGGAAGAAGCCAGCTTCAGCCATAAACATGACAAACATGACAATTACTGTGAGGGTCTCTCATGGGCTGTCTGGGTTGAGAGAACTCTGCTTGTGAGATACTTTATACTACAGCATGATATGAAAAATTTGCCACAGGGTATATTTCAATAGCAATATAATGGTATAAACAATTCAGATTATCACAGCATACTACCACATTGATGTACTTTCACAGCCTTACTGTACTGTAAATTTGAAACTTCACCCCAGTGTCAGGTGTGATCACAAACATCTCTGAACACCACAAGGTCTCAGAGTGCAGCAGTGCAGGAAGTTTGATTTAGGTGAGTCTGGTGCAATGTGACAGCGTTGCTGTTTACAATGCACCTGCAGATCTATATTTGTCATCCAGAAATAAATAAGTGGTAGCATTGCTCAGGGTACTGTGTGTGTTGTTCACGTGTTCTCTCAGTGTCCATGTCGGTTTCGTCAAAAGTTCTTCAGCTTCCTCTCACCTTCCAAAAACATGCAGGTGGTCTGGCTTCTCTAAATTGCCCCAAGCAGGGAATGTTTGTATGGTATCCTGAGGTGCAGTTGTGATTTCTGCCTCATTAGCACAATGCTCCTGAGTACAGTTTTCCAGATTGAACCAGAGAGGGGTTAGTAAAGATGAATGAATGAATAATGTGCTATATGCTTTGGCCTCATCAAGATCCACTTAAAAGTCTGAGTGAAAGTTAGGAAAACACAGTGGCTAAAATTTTCAGTTAGGCTTTACACCAAACATCAGAATGGTGATTCAGAATGTGATTTCATTAACCTGGAACATGACAAATGGGCCAGAACAGCAACAAAACAGTTCTGTGGTGGAAACATCTCGTTAATGAGAGAGATGAGTTAAGAATGGTCGTGGTTTCTCCTGACAGGAATGCTAAGTAACTCAAATAACCACTTACTGCCAGAAAAGCATTATACCAGAAAAGTATTACAGAATGTGCACCATGCTGAATCGTTTGGCAGGAGCACTCCAATATCACAACGAGTTGCACTCCTGTCAGCCAGGAACAGGTTTTTCAACTGTTCCAACGGTTTCAGTGAATTCAGTGTGCCATCCAATACGTTGCATTACTCACTCACTCATTGTCTATACCGCCTTATCCTGTATACAGGGTCACGATGGGGGCTTGGAGGCTATACAGTAGGGTATGAGCCGGGGTACACCCTGGACAGGGTGCCAATCCATCGCAGGGCACACACACATACACACACACATACACACACTCATTCACACACTACGGGCAATTTGGGAAAACCAAAGTCTAATCTGCATGTCTTTGATGACTACTATGGAAGTAGTCCCAGAGTACCTGGAGGAAACCTACCAAGCACATGGAGAACATGCGAACTCCATGCAAATAGAGGCGGGAATCGAACCTGACCGGGATTCAAACCCGGTACTAACCACTAAGCCACTGTGCCGCCATTTTGCCATTATTAAATATAAATAGCTGCATGTTCACAGTAACCAAAACTTCCTAAACTACCTTATTCTCAAAATACTACAAAGTACTACATTGAACTTTGATGTATTTGTCATACATGGAAGTAACTATCTCTGACATCTTCTATGTTTTTGGAGGCAGATTAATGATATTTCCTACTACTTCCTCCTCCTCAGTGGTGTTACTGAGAAGCCAGGTGTTAGGAGTCATAATAAATAATTGGCGAAACGTACTGGATTTGTTTCCTACTAGGAGAACCCAAAGGGAGCACGATGAGAGGGTGGCGTAGATTAATATTTCAACTACTGCTTCATGCCTAATATGCTGCTTTTTGTGTTTATGGCTTGAGCTTCTCTCAAGAAAAGCCATCATAGCACTAATGATCTTCTGCAACCAGCTTGAAATCATCTACACATAAAACATTTCAGAGCGCTTTATTCAGGTTACTGCTAATGCTTCATTCCATTGTTTACATGCAAGCTGATCTTCATAACCATTAATAAAACATACATTCCAAGTCAAATCAAAATTCT
This sequence comes from Clarias pachynema, assembly GCA_030014365.1. Taxonomy (NCBI): domain Eukaryota; kingdom Metazoa; phylum Chordata; class Actinopteri; order Siluriformes; family Clariidae; genus Clarias; species Clarias pachynema. The sequence goes on along the minus strand of JAQMYL010000003.1, from coordinate 20,216,080 downwards.
TAAACTCCTTGAAATACAGCAACTTTGATTATTAAAAAAAAAGGGGGGGGGGGGGAAAGGAATAAAGAACAGAAGGCTAGCCATGCTAACTGCTGTTTTGGAAGCTCTGATTATCTTTTTTTAAAATCTGATTCTACAGAGTGAGAAGTTAATATTAAAGGGAGCAAAGCAAACATTTAACAGATTATCATAAGTTAAAGCAGATTCATAAGAGGAATTTATATTGATAGCATTCAATAAATTATAAACACACACACACACAAAAAATATCCTAAAGTATTTAAACATAATGCATACTACATAATAACCACTACAACAAGGCAAATTTTCAAGCAAATAGCAAATACAAAAGACGGCTGTGATACATAAATTCAAGTCTAAAATATATCTGAATCGAGCAGTACAATGTTAAAACTTTTACGGGCATTCCTTGTTGCTTTCACACCAACACTTGGACTAGCAAACAATCAGTAAGAGTACAAGTGCACCAAGTTCATGCCCAGTGAGATGCCAATGCATGCTGGTTTGGGACAGTTATTTCCCTTAGACTGGATAAGAAGCAGAAAATAAAGAAAAATGAGGACTAGGGAGAGAGAAATAGAGAGAAAGAGTGAGAGAAATAGACTCAATATAAAGAATGAGAGATATTATTTCAGATTAATGAGATCCGACCTATGACTACAGTTTGTCCCTACATAAAAAGGTACGTCTCCAGGAACTGCCGTCCCCAGAGTGAAGAATCCTCACTGCTCCGGCACGGATGTCTCATCTGTCTCTACTCCTTCTGATCCTCCTGCTGTCCAAAACACACAACAGATTTAACAGGTTTAGCATGCCCTGCTGACAATATTGCAGACAGTTACGTCATCATCACTTAACCGTAAAAAAAGGTGTGAGATATTGTTTTCACACTTAGTAGTAATCAGCCGAAATATTGCTACTAATGCAACAGATTTAACAGTGTTATATATTTTTCAGTGTGTTCCTTACTATAATATGGTTTAGATATCTAATAATGGTTGCTGGCTACTAAAAGGGTGGATGGATATACAGTACTGTATAGATGATTATAAATGATGTTAGTGCTAAAGGAAATTTATAGTCTCATGCATTTAAACTATACTGTATAGTCAATAAATGCATAAAAAAATATTATCTATTCCGATCCTATCTATACACTAGTGATGCTCTTATGAAAGGTTCCCGCTTTTATGAAATGATTTGGCCCGCCCCAGCCCGCCCCGCACCACTGTATCTATTTTTAAAACCCGCCCCGCCCCGCGACCATTAAATTATGTAAAATGCCGACCTCAATTTCTCCCGCACCTCGTCTTCCATCTTCACTTTTATTTCTTTGTTTTTGTTGTGACTGGCAGCGGAA
>JAQMYL010000003.1:20200168-20214599 GCA_030014365.1 Clarias pachynema | reverse complement strand
TGGCAGCGGAATTGCACGCAACATACATGGATTTTTTATTTAATTTTGTTTTTAATGACCCGCCCCGCAAATAAAGTTACAATTTCTTTACCCGCCCCAACCCGACCCACATCACTACTATACACGTATTAATGTACAAAACAGACACATTATTTACTCAAATTACTTTATAAACAATCTCTCTAGTATGACAATATGATATTTTACACTTGATTATAAAAATATCAGAGCATCAACGTCTATCATTTTTAGGGCACAAGACGCACACCTAGCCAGATGTCGGTCTTTTTTTGGGTCCACACCACAGTTAAGACAGAACCCAGTTTCTCAGCTCGATCTCAGTGGTGCAGATGCACCTGAGGATAAAAATAACAGCTCCATTTATAAAATGCTTAGCAACAAAGAACTGGGTTGATGTTGCTTGACAGAAAAAGGTCTAAATTCCCCCAGTCCGCTTCATAGGTGGGGTAAAAGCAGACCAGCACAGCTGAAGGGGAGAAATGTAGGCTTGGTGATGTGAAAAGGACACGCGCACACTCATTGCCTGGCCCACTTTCCACTTCGAATCACTCGCTTTACTTAGTTTCATCGCAGGTTTTGCAAACCACATCAGTATGTTCAGATACTACATAAATGCATAAAATAAAAAAAATGTGTTGTATACATATACAATATTAGTTTTGATCCTTTTCATCTCTGCTGGTTTCATGGTTGATTTGATTTCTCAAGACACATGGAGTCGCGTTTGGGAGAGTATTTAAGGATGTGAAGATTGGATACGGATGATGTTAAAGCACTATGGGGACACTATAGGGAGAGTAAATAAATAAATAACGACACAGCTGGGAGTGCAACAGTGCTTTGCATTGATAAAGCTGTGTCACTGTTTTAAATATCTGATCCTATAAAAAATAAGATTGTTCCAAGTGCAACACTGGATTAGAAAATATTAAATTAGTTTGCGATACTTTCATAGCCAGTTATAAAAAAATAAATAAAACTGCAACGGCTTCAGCCACCCACAATCACAATTAGATTTATGTCTTTAAAACTGGGACAAGATTACCATACTGAAGGTGTGAGATTTCTCTCTGTCAATCTGTTAAATTTACTTTCTGTCTTTTCCCCAACATTTTCTCCCTAATTTGCAATAAAAATTCCCATCCATGTTAGTTTCAAAAGACAAGGAACCTCAACGGTTATCAATGCTTCATAAAACTAAAGTGTCGCTAGAGTTCTGTTTCACCACTTATACTGTAACTGCTGTGTGGAATACCCGGTTAATGTATGTCAAGAGTATAACATGTAACAGAACCCATTTTTCCTAGAAAGATGTTTTGACATGACCAATACATTCATATTACTTAGAGGGGCGATGTTAACCTTTACGAGGATGGCTTCCCTGTTGAGTCTGATTTCTGTCAAGGTTTCTTCCTCTTGTCATCTCAGGGAGTTTTCCCTTGCCACTGTCAACCCAGCTTGCTTATCAGGGACAATCTAATAATTGTGGTTTATATACAGTTCCTCACACTTTTTAAACTCATTCCCATATATATTTTTTATTCTGTGACAATGACCTAACTGCGACCTCCAGATATCAGCATCTTTCTTAAGCACTTTTCTTCTAAGTAATGTCCATGACAAGGAGATGATCCTTGTTGAGTGGACATAGTTTAGGCTGGGCAACTGGTAAAGGTAGTAACCCTATAAGATGAGGAATCCCCGATGCCTTTTCTCTATGGCAAATGAACAGTTGGCCTAAGGATTGGATGGCTGCCAATCCTGGTCTAAATAATACCACAGGGCATGTACTAGGCACAGCGAGAAATGCTCTACAGGATCAGCTTCAGTTAATGCTGCAAGGTCAATTGACTGATTCATTAATTTGGCTGATATAACACTGGACAACCAGATTCAACCACTATGTCACCCTAGAATAATCTGGAATATAATGTATAGTCTAGCAGTCCCTGAAAAAAGTCAAGTCAGGATTCTGTGAATTAAGCAAAGGGTTTTCCTGAAGAAGAAATGTCATTCACAAAAAGTAGAAAGCTTCTACTTCAAGACATAAAAGACTATAGGGTATGCTAGGGACTCTTGCTTTCTGAAATGTCTCCTGGACTACTGGGTCACAATCCTTGGCTGGAAATTCAGTGTGAGGGGCCAAACCATTGGATACCATATAATTGACCAGGCAGTTGGTGCCAAATATCTCACCATCCGTTTGGGAAGGCAGATCACCTTACAAAAAAACTAGTGAAAGCAACAGTGGCAACCAAGGTCTTGCCAACCACCTCGGAGTCACAAGCAGGACACTCTGGCGTAGTTAATGAATACTGCTCATCGTGGGAAGACACTGACACTTAGGAATATACCTAATGCCAGTTGCTGGCTAGAGCATTCTCTCCCAGTTAGCTGTCTAGCTCTCCCAGTAAACCTTAAATGTGCACATGGTGACTAGCAAAGAGGTCCATCTGCACCTTCTAAAACCTTTCACAGATATGAACTACCATTTTTGAGTGTAGAGGCTTGACAGTGCATCAGTTGAATCATTTTATACCAGCAGTTGACGTTTCCAAAGTGAGACCAATCATCATTAAACTCTATGAGATGTTGTGCAAGGAAGGGAGAGGTTCTTGTCCTCATGCCACCTACAGTAGATCGTTGACCTAGCCAACATTATCTGAGTGGACCAAGACATGAGGTCACAGGAGCAAGAATTTCAGAGCCAGTTAAACGTCCATCAATCTAGCTGGCTAGTGATTGTTTCTCTAGTATCTCTATGGCACCATACAATCACCAGCTTTTATAAAAATACCTCTATGGGGCACCATCATGGGATCTCCAGCAACCAAATGCTTGGGCTCCATTGTCAGAAGTTTCTGTCCATGGGAATTGGGGTCCAACCATGCAAGAGCATCACAAGCCTACTGGTTGACTAGACGGTTGACAGGTTAAAAAGAAAAAGTTGAGCGGAAAGTGACAAAGTGAGCAAATATTGTGTCACATAGAGGCTAATTACTAAAACTAAACAGTGCGATATGCACACAGATGAAATATTTTTTATATATAGTTATATCTGTTTTATATGCTACCACTTGACGTTGTTGGGAGGGTTTTGCATGTGTTAGTGCACATACAAGAAGGTATACAGATTTTTCACTCAAGCGTTGGCAGTTAGGACAAATGAAATTGAAGTGTTTGTATTTCACAAGATAATACAAGTCCTTAGGCTCACTTCTAAATTTCACCTGAATGACGACGATCTTATTGCTGGAACGTGTTCGTGGGAAAAGTAGAACACTTTGATGTATGTAAACTACAGAACTAATCCTGGGCCTCAGTCTATAGTCTACAGAAACTGGGGGCAGTCACTGACCTGCGTCCCCCTGGCTCCCGTTGAGCGTCTCACCAGTGCTGCTCACCTCCTCCCCGGGCTTATCACCGGGTTTCAACTTCTTCCGGGTCATGTGGCCTCGGAAACCTGCCTGGATCTTGGCGGCTGCCTTGTTGGCCTCTGGGTCATCCAGGGGGATGTCCATGATGTCCTCTTCCTCCTGCGGCTGGCTGCTCTCCTCCTTTTGTCACAATAACCAAACAGAATAAGTTCAGTAACCAATCCATTTACATTCATCTCTTTTTTCCTGCTTGGGCGTAATCTCTAGACATGTGCGGCACCACAGTTTAGTGGGCTTAGTCTGATCACCAGCCATGTTAATCCTCTTCGCAGTGACTTCATGCCCTACTGAGTATATACTTGACCCAATATATTACACTTTTATAATAGTTTAAGTCACTGTCTCATTTTCCACTTGCTAAAAATAAATATCAATAGATAGGAAAAGGAAGCTCTACTTTTGGAGGTATAAAAAGGATTCAGTAATTAAGGCCCTAAACATTTCACCATTTACAGAAAGAAGATTATAATTACTTAACCTTTCCAGAGGTAAAAACATGTCCCACATGGTATAATTCTCAGAAAAGGAGGACATGCAGCTGTCCTAATCCCCAGGTTTTGTGTTGGTGGGATTTGGCTACACTATACTAGGTGTTTATGACGCTTGCATTTGTGAGCCCATGCAATCTCCCACCAAGCATCTGTAAAGGAGGTGAGCAGAGGATGAGTGACAGGACTGAAACAGCCCCTGGGTGGGTGGAGCATGGAGCCACCCACTGAAGAAAAAATTAAACAGCTCATTTTCATTTTGTTGAACACTTTAACATTTTTTATCCCACCGTCACAGATAAAGGCACAGGTTTTATGGTGTTATGTATGAATTTTACATTTTTAAGTACTCTGCCAACGATCATGTAATCTTCCTTAGGTATTCCAAATTATTTATTTAAGTTAAATATGGTGTGACTAGAAATACCAAAATAAACCACAGATATGTCCCAGTTTGCAGCTCCAGGGTTATACTTTCGTACCACAAACCGCTTGAATCTCATGTAAAATGCATTTGTGCTTTTTTTTTGGAAAATGTCATATGCACTTCAAAGCAAATTCCATTGTGGCAACAAATAATAAGTGTCATTGGAACTGCTTTCGAACCATATCTTGCATTATTGGCAACTAAAAATGATTAAGTTGTATCATGATATTACTCTCCTTATCAAATATTAATCCTATAAAACATTTAATTCTAAATAATCTGAAACACTGTTCCAGAGCCAGTACTGCAAAATCAAAGCCAACATAACATCCAGACTGCATCATTCTTAAGTCATATGCTTAGACGCCTTATTGGTGATCTTAATTCTGAATATTTTCACACAAAAGACATGGTTACTTTAAAGGTCCGTGTTTTTAGCTACAGTATGTGAGTTTACATTTGAAACCCAAAGCCGGAGCCGTACAATTTAGACACAAAATAACATGTTACAAATATATTATTAATACTAACATTGTAATTCTAATGAACATTACTATTGCAGTAATGCGAGGTCTGAAGTAATGTGTGATTGCGGATAAAGCGATTATTTAACACCATCAATATGTGGTCCTAACAAGCAAACCTGTTAGGACCTTATAGCGAGAGGTCAGTTTTCAGAAAACACACTTTTTTTAAATAAGGGGGAAACTGAGGAATGTTAAAATCCAAAGAGCAGTATGAACAACACTTCAAGTTAACCAACATTGTGCACCTCTAATGGAAACAATTACACTTTTTTTATGGTCAATTAACTTTCCATTAAAAAGCTCTGAATATTTCAGATTACTGTACATGATGAGGCACATCTGGCTATCTGGACGTCTTTTCCATAGGCAAGAGGACTGGACACTATGGACACAAAGTAGCAGTGTATGTCTTTTAGGTTGAAAATCTGTGAAACTATGCAGTCACAGTTAGTGCATTTTTTTAAAATGATTTTTTAAAAATGCATGCATCGATCCATCAATCCATCTATTCATTCTTTAGGACAGGGCAAGTTTGGCCCTAGAGAGTCGCAATCCTACAGATTTTAGCTTCAACCCTGAAACTTTTTTTTCAGCCTTAGTAATCCTGGAGACCATGATTAACTTTTTCAGGTGGGTTGGATTAGGGTTGGAGCTGAACTCTGCAGGATTGTGGCTATCTAGGACCGAACTTGCCTACGCCTGCTTTAGGATAATGCCATGATTTATCAAAACTGACATATGAGTCCTCATTTACATATTGAGGAATATCAGACATTGCAAAGACCATGGTTAATAATGATTAATGGGTAACTCATATTATTTTGAACACCCCTAAAGAGGACCTCCCTGTCTTTTATCACGCTACATTTCTCAATACGTGGTATATTACTGATCATGTCCAATCTGACCACCAGAGGTCACTATAATGCAACATTTCAACACAATAAACCTTGAATAAACTGTTCAAGACGCCATTTGGCTAGAGTTATTTGGTTCCATCATTACAAAACGCCGTCGTTTCAAGCAGAGCGCAAAAAGACAGAATGCATTTGGAACTGAAAAGGCTTTGCAGCACAAAGGAGTTCAATAGCGTCCTCTAGAGGCTGAGTATGGAAGTGAATTCAGGAAAATCCTATTAAAGTGAAAAAAAAAATGCTAAATTGTTTTCAAGCACTATTTAATATAAAATCATTTCTCAGGAAAAGACCATCCTGTAGTAGTTTGATCAGGACGCCAGTGCATTTAGCATTTTTCGGATGTGAAGTTGCATGAAATAATCGGGTCTCTTTCTTAAAAATAAATAAATAAATAAATAAGTAAATAAAAAAAAAGAAACTTAAATAAGTTAGAACAATACGGCGTTACGTAAATAGTTCTCTACAGAAAGCAGGCATGTACTTACGCAGTGGCAATCCATGCTGATCAATGTGTTCTGTACTGGACTAATAGACGATAAATGTGATGACAGGAAGATTGGAGCGCGCGCGCCTCTCACCCAGCTCTGCTTATTATTCTCGAGCTGAGGTGGGCGGAAAGAAGGAGCGGGGGAGAGAGAGAGAGCGCGCGCGAGAGAGAGAGCGCGCGAGGGAAGGAGGGAGGGAATAAAGGAGAGAGAGAGAGAGAGAGAGAGAGAGAGAGAGAGATGTCTCACTATCACTATACCGTCCCTCCTATTATTACTCTGACTCAGATGGCATGACTTTTCATTGTAAAACGTAATAAAAAAATAAAAAAATAAATAAACAAACAATCAAACAAACAACAACAACAACAAAAATATATATATATACTCAAACCTACCACAGAACAAGCTCGTCGTCTACACCGCTTCATCCTGTATACAGGGGACCCCTGGTGTGGTGCCAATCACGCTCATTCACACACTATGGGCAGTTTGGGAATGCCAGTTAGCCTAATAGGCGGCATGTGGTCATAGTGGTTATCACTAGCACTGTCGCCTTGCACCTCCAGAGCCCGGGTTCGATTCCCACCTCACGGTCTGTGTGCATGGAGTTTGCATCGTGCTTGGTGGGTTTCCTCGGACAGTCCAAAGGCATGCAGATTAGGCTAATTGGCGTTCCCGAATTGCACATAGTGTGTGAATGTACGTGTGAATGTTAACCAGAGATCCTACCACAGTGGTAAAATTGGGAATAAATACAATGGAAATTACCACTGGTCTTAACGGTCCCTAGTTGGACTACAGAAGTTCCTACAGTATATGGATAAATGGTGTAAGCCTAATAGACTGTGAGGGTTAACTGGAGTACCCGGAGGAAACTCACTCAAACCCAGACCCTAGGGGTGCGAACCCACAGTACTAACCACTAAGCCACTGTGCCACATTACACACAAAATGTTGTCTCATTTTTTAATTTAAAAAATAAATACATAAATGGTCTCAGTGAACTTTAATGCTCCCAGTAGGCCACGCTTAGGGACAATTAGAAAAAAATCCATTATACAGTATGTGCAAAGACTAACACTGTACCCTATCTGGATAACAGAGTAACTAGGACCCTGCATTTGTGCCAGGCCTAGGAGTTGTGTGTTCGGTAATCAGTATAAGAGTACTCCATCACTTTCTATGTCCACAGAAGCAGAAAAAATGTTCGCATAATCTGCTTGAAATGTATATATGTGTTGTATGTCTTGCAAGAGAAGCAAGACAACCTAATGTAATGGTCTAAGTTGTTGTATAAAATTTTAAGGTGATTCACAGTGTCAAGCCTTGCACTAAGTAACATGCAAGAAAACAGTCCACTTTAAAAGTTGCTAGTAGCCATGACTACAGCATCACAGAGAATATAGCTGCATTGCTAACTAACATTACCTAATAAAAATAAAAAGCCAGCAAAATTTACATTGTGATATTTATCCCTGTCCCTGAAGACATCTAAATTAGAACAATGAGTAAATTTAAATTTATTTTATATTGTATTTTTTTTTCATATTTATTTACTGTTAATAATCTTTTATTTTTAGGTCATGGGCAGTCGTTTAAGCATTTCATTGCATATCGTACTGTGCATAACTGTGTATGTGACAAATAAAATTTGAATTTGTAAATGTTAGTTATAACTGATTAATGTATGAAACATTGCTACCATATGAACCATGGATACATGGCACTTTACATGTGCTACCACATAACTATGCATGCATCATAGGTGTGCTCCTGTACAGGAACAAATAACAAGAAACTAGGTTGCAGCAATTTAGTTATTGAAAGCAGCAAATATTTACTGTCTTGGAAGATTAATGTTTGCTATATTCATGCAAAAGGTGGCAACAAAATGGTTTCATCATCATGCTGCTCTCACTGCTGGTGATAGTTGGTTGTGATATTAAGAAAGGATCAAATATAATATTTCTTTAAAAAAAAAAAAAAAACTCAACAGTGAAACTATTACGGTTAAGCAGCGTGTGTCTAGACTCCAATTTTGGAGACTTTATTACAACCATAAAGGTATTTTAGATGCACCTAATCAATCAACACAAATGATGTATTACAGACATGTCAGTGAAGCACACTGATAAAAATCAGCCCAAATGGAGATCGGTGTATCCTGCTTTTCCATATGGTGTGTTTGTCATATCCTGCTGGTGTGGGTTTACGCCAGAAAAAGCTCCTTCTGGACCCTCAATAAAACCCCTTCCACATTTGCTCCATACCATCCCTTACAATGTATATTCAGTATATACTGTAGTCTCATGTTACAGTACTTTATTCTGCATATAGTAATAATGTATTTTTATTGAATTGAACTGAACAAAGCATGGTATTGGTTGTGTCAGGAAAGGTTACAGTGTAGATGTTAAGACTTTAAATGAAGAAATGAAGCAAACAACGATAAACAAAACAATAGTACAACAACAGAACAGATCAGACCAGATGGGAGACAAAGACTAAACCAAGAACAAGACTATTTATCACAGACTAATCAATCGAAGCCAGACTCAGGTGAACACAATGACACTAGGTCATGGTACAGTGTACAGTATAAGTCCAAGCATAAAAAACACGAAACATAAAGAGTCAAGTGTAAGGCGCCCTCCAGGGGTTATGCCTGGCAGGTTGTCATGTGCTCATGTAGGTCTTGGGCTGCAGGCTGATTGTTGTTCAAAATCAGGACTCATCAGGAATACGGGACCGGCTGCGAAAAATCAGAGACAGGTGATTCTTAGAAGCATTCTTCTCAATAGGATTTGGTAACGTCGTCACATTGTAGATTTATCACTGCAAAACAAGATGAGAAACCATTGTTATAGGTCTTATGTCAGCATCAGTGTAGCTTCATCCATTAACAAAGCCTACGCGAATGAACCTAATTCCCATAAAAATATTCTCGGCTTGCTGTCCATTGCCTAGAGGCAGTAAGAAATTGCTTATCATCCAGCTTTCCTTCTGCCAGGACCATAGAGTGTTTCGTATTTTTAAAAAAAGAAGAAGAAGAAAAAAAAAGGTTCTACCATGTGCTAAAAAAAATGCTGAAAGCCCAGCCTCTATGTCTAGACCCTCAATAGATATTCCTTCTCTGACCCGTTTGCATTCTGCCAAGCCGCAGCACCAAATCCATCCATCCCTAACACACTGGAGCATTACACATTTTCCCTACTGCTACTCTCTAACTAGATTAACTAAAAACACACACCAAGGCAAAAATATCTCAACGTTTTGCTATCTGTTAAATATTGAATTTCATCCAGATTTTCAGAATATCTCAGCGGACGTGTACTTCACATTAATGGCAGGATTAAGATAACCATAAATCTGGTGCCTTGAAATCATCAAATGCCTTTCATCCATTTACAAAATGAAATGAAAAGTTGCTGGATGTGATATAGATTAGGTTAGATGACCTACATTGTAAAGAGGGAAGAAGACAAAGAGAACACGCTGCACACATCTAATTACCCCCTGCAGATGTTCAGATACTACTGATCTAGTTGGGTTTCCATACCAGATAGTGGATTTTCTTTTTCTAATAATAATAATTAAGAAAAATCAGATGTTTTAGTAAAGAATATCTGGTAATAAATAAATAAATAGATAAGAGCATCTATCTTGAGTTAGAGGAGAAACGGCTGGTACCATGTTTCCATGGCAACTCTTATAAATCCTTTTTCACCAAACTTCCTACTACAAGAATCATATAGAAATTAACTTTGTGTGTTTCGTCCGAAATCACTAGGATGAGACTCCCCTCTGTGATTTTTATCTCCACTGACAGCACTGTAGCACTGAGTGACTGGACCTATGTGTCTGAATGTTGCAGTCTGTTACCCAGAAACTGAACTATTTCAGGGGCATCTTCAATCACCTATCTCTCGAGACTGCAACAGACGCACCTTGCTGTTGATCAGACATGTCCTTGAGGTTTTTATTTTTAAATTTCAGCTTGGGACAAAAATTAGAACAGCCTAAATCCAGGATAAGGTCATCACTTATCCTGGATTCTCTGTTTGGCAAAAAATTCAGAAAAAACCCCCACTATTTCTACATCTTACCTGTTGGTCCGCCTCCTTGTTCTCAGTGTCCAGTGTGGCCTCATGGGCCATGTCTTCTTGGTGTTCAGACTCTTTATAATCAATAGCTGTCTCAGGTTCCTCTGTGTTCTCTTGTGAATCTGTAGCAGCTTGTTTATCGGTGACCTCCATGTGCTGCTCAGTTTGCTCAGATGTAGGAATAAGAAGAGCTTTGTTAGATTCCTGAGATAATGGCCTGCGAGACAAATCGTCTTCCTGTGTCTCTGGCTCATTCACATCATTATTTTCTTTCTCAATTTCACTTATCTCCTCAACTTCATCTACATCCTGCTGAGATGTCCTAGTGTCATCTTTGTTCACGTCCTCAGATGAAAAGCCACTGGCAGCAGGGAACTCAGTGACACTTTCACTATCATTATTTCCTTCCTGAACTTCAGATGCTACTTTTGCCAAATCATCCATTTCTGGTCTATCTTCGCTGCTCCAGTCTGCTAGACTGGCTTTTTCCACAGTGAACAATGATTCACTTGTAGCTTTAGCTGACAAAATGTCACTTGCTTGCTGGTTTTCAAACCCCAGTGGTACTTCATCTGTATATTTTTCATCAAAAGTTTTTGCCACTTCTGACACACTGATACTTTCTGCTGCTTCGTTTACATGTAGCTGATCAGCAATAGGAATTTCTGGGCCGGTATCATCGACCAAAGTATTACTCATTTCTCTGGCATCCTCAGACAGATGACCAGTTTCTCCTGCATCCTCTTTAACAGAGGAAGCAGTTGTTTCTTCATTATACGAAACCTCATTTAATTCTTCATCAACATCCTGTTCAACATAAAATGAAGTCTCCGTACCAGATGGAGTGAACTCATCCTGGGTATCTAGGGCATCTTGCTCGACTGGGCTTTCTGAAGGAAGGATAACACCTGCATCGGTCGCAGTCCCGTCTCTGCCGCCTTCAGTGTGTTCCTCCTCATGTGAAGTAGACTGTAGTTCTTCAGCGCACACGTCTACATCTGCAAGACCACGATATGATGACAGGGTGTTGGGATCGAGCTCTTTTTCTGAGGCCTCATTCTTTTCATCGACACTGGCAGACCCCTGTATGTTTTCTAGAATTTGCTCCTCAGCCATTTCCATTTTATTTAGCTCTTCAGCACATATATCAACATCTGCAGTTCCTTTGTATGAAAAATCCAGATTAAGTTGAGAATCAGTTGCCCCTGATTCATCCTCTGATTTATTTAACTCTTTGTTTGACTGTGGTTCTGTCTCTTCATTGTTTTTAGAGATATCAAGGATCTCAGATGATGGGGAGGAGATCTGAGTCAGCTGGGTAATTTTGTCTTCATTATTTTCATATGAATCATCTTGAAAAACTTTGCCTCTGAAAAGTGACATTATACATATAAGGACATTTAGAGTGATTCATAACGCAGGCTAAGTTAAAGCAGGAGCGCAAACACGCATCACAACGATAATTAATGAGGCGTGGAAGTTCTGGTACCATGACTAGTCCTTTGAACAAATGATTTTAATTCAATGTAACTGAAAATCTACACTGATTAAGATATAATTAACTGCCGTGGTTCATAATGCTCTCACAGTTAAATATACTACACTTTATGAGAAACTATAAAATACAGAAACACAACAAAAAATAAAAATCTGGATTCATTTCAAATTTTTTCCCCTACATTTTGTCCTTCCTTTTATGTCAAGAGAAACTGGATCTGAACCGATCGATGGTGCCTCTCATGTCAAGTCATGGAGAAATCAGACTCACTCATACACAGGGCTTCCAGTTTCTTTGTCTGGGCTGCTTTTTTGCTGGTTTACTGCATCCTGTTCAAAGAATCAAAATACAAACCACCAAGAACAGTGATAAACAGTGATAGATAAGTTCTTGCTTGAAGATGCCGCAAGATCTATTCAACCCACCTCATTTTTGGAGAACCCGTGCTCCATTAGTTCAACCCATTTAGCTGGATCCAGGCCACTTTCTGGACAAAAAAAAAACACAAACTATGTAAAAGGCAAAATAAATACGGAAGAGTATCATCAGTAAGACACAAACAAATATCAAAAAGTGGACAATGAAATAGTGCAGTTATAGACTTTTCCTCAAATATGATTAAACAAAAAAAGCACCATAGTGGTGCAGTGGTTGCCATGATACAGTTCCAGAGTCTCTGGTGGAGCTTCACATATTCTTTCTTTTGTTTATGTGGGTTTCCTCAAGATTTCCCGGTTTCCTTCCACCTTGCAGAAAACATGACGGAATGTATAGGGTACGCTCAAGTGTCTGAGGTGTGAATGAGTGTCCTCGCATTGATTATTTTAGATCCACCTAATTAGAAGCCCTAATCAGGATCAAATACTTTTTAAAGATGAATGAATGAATGATGAATAAGATAAAAAAAAATACTGTAAATAACAGGATCATTTCCACTATCATTCTATATGTTGGGTTTATAATGCATTACTAGTAACTTTAATATCATTAAGGACAGTATGCTATACTCCAAACATGGTCATGTCAGTTATATACTAACCATGCACTTTATTAAGAACACCTCTACCCTTGACCAGTCATGCGGTTATCTAATCAGCAAATCATGTGGCACACAATGCACAGAATTGATAGAAGATACATATCAACAGCTGGAGTTGATGCAGTTGATGAAGAGCTGCAGTTGAGTTGGGTGAGTCTGTGTTAGCCATTGGTACTAACATCCATGCTATGATTTAAGAAAAATATGATCTTTGTGACTTTAATTATAGCTCTTAACCTGTATTTGAATGATGTTTTCCAGCTAATGTTGCCACAATGGCTGATTAGACAATTATCTCTTAATGCAGTGGATCGTGAGTGTAGCTGAAGCTTTCATTTAAACTTTAAGGAAGATGCTGTAATCAAGGCTCCCAATCCAACATCTGGGTAAAGGTTTGTTGTTTGTTTGTTTGTTTTTTATATGAAAGTTTTGGCTTAAAATTTATTAAGATTACATGCAAGTTAGAAATCCTGTATGAAAAAAGGTTTATTGACATTAACCTCATGAATAAAATATTTTACGTATTACATTATTATTATTATAATACATACAATATCTACTCTTAACCATGTAGAATATAACTACATGGTTAAGAATACTAAATACTAAATATTTACTACAGTAAATTGAAAAAGAGTCCAGATACTGAGTGGAAAACATTTTCACATACAAAAACCGCAAACGACCATTAACAACATTCAGGAACAAACCAGACCAAACAGACTTTATAGTATGTTTGTATATTCTTTGTATATTATTGGGGTGCCAATATCTTCACATAAATTTTAAGGAAAAAAGCACTATTAAAAATTATTTTAAAATGAACAGAAGATATATATTTTTTAAACAATCCTTTCTGCTCATTTGCTTGGAGTCTGTCATACTTTAATAGAGATGGAGGAAAATTCGGTTATGTATCATGTTTTTTTGTGGGGCAATTCATATATTGCCACACTGACTGCAAAATGGATTTTTAAAAAAATTATTTTTGAAAAAGATTTTTTAAATTATATATGTTTGCATTTGAGGTGGTAAAATATTGTAGATCATCTATACTTGTACACTGGGTTTAGTTCCCACCCAATGCCTAAACCCCAGCCACTGCATGCAGTGCCAGTCCCAAGCTTCGATATTATAGAAGGGTTTTGTAGGGAGGGGCATCTGGTGTAAAAACCTGTGCCAAGTAGTGTGCAGATGGGATGGTCTGCTGTGGCGACCCCTTGATGGGGGCAGCTGGAAGATAAACAACATACTGTATAGAGAGCACTACATCTTCTTTAGACATGTTTTATCTTGGTCAGGGTCTCTAAGGATCGTAAGCCTTTCCCGGAAACCCTGGATGCGAGATGAGAATACACCCTGGTAAGGATACCATGGGAGCGCACACACACACACACACACACACACACACACACACACACACACACACACACACACAATCAGTCACACCTAGGGGGCAAATATATAGTGAAGATAATCCACATAC
>JAQMYL010000003.1:20182893-20196095 GCA_030014365.1 Clarias pachynema | reverse complement strand
ATTTTTGTGAAGCTGCTTTGAGACAATGACCATTGTTAAAAGCGCTATATAAATAAAATTGAATTGAATTGAAAGTAAAATCAAAGGAAATCAATTTCAGCTTACCAAGAATCTAGACATTTTCAGACTTATTTACGCTGAAATAAAAAAAAAAATTTAAACACAAAGGTTTAAAGTAGCCTAAATGAAAATAGCTTTGTCTTATTTTTGGTAAAAATGTATTGCATTTATGTTTTAGTTTTTCTGTTTTTCAGAACTTGGCTAATCATGGATTTCTTTTTCATGGCCTTGTATATATATATATGTGAGAGATGATGGTTAGATAGTGAAAATGTTTTTGTGGTAAAGTTTACCACATTTTAGCTTTCAGAGACTGTTTACAGACAAGAGAGAAACTTTTTACATGCTTGCCTTACTTCTCATAGATTACAGCTGACCAATCCTCAGCATCCAACACATTCTTCCCCCTCTTTTTGTAGCATAGATAAATCAACAGAAGTAGTAGCATGGCTGCTACAGACAGTGCAGTTGCAGCTAATGGCCTGATCCATCCAAAGTCATCTATTTGAAAATTGTGTCATACCAATTATTTTTATAGACTCTTTTATGTTTTTTGTCATCCATTACTTACAATACTAACAACTCACCGCTTTTAATGACACCAATCACAAGACTAATGTTCTGGCTGGTGCAAAGCTTATTTGTCTGGCATGTGTACGTTCCCTCATCTTCTTCTGTAATCGGATTCCATTCTACCGGTGTGGCCGTAATGATTTCTGTGTGATTAGCATCTTCTCTCATCCACTGGCCTTCACAATGCTGGTTGGTAGAAAAACATTCCAGTCTTAGTTTGTCTCCCACTGGCACTTGGATGGAATGTGATGATAGGCCTTTGTTTAAATGAATAAGGTTTATCTCGTTCTGGTTTTGGTAAATTGCAACTTTCATGACTACATCTGAAACAGAAGAAAGGATATTTGAGCAATTTGTAAATTTTGTGAGTCTACATGATAAAAATAATATATATTTATTTATTATTTATTATATATACAGTATATATTTTTTTACTTACCTAGAGCTATTTTACGAGGGATAACTGGTCCTGTAGTCTCATCTAACACAAACATAGACATGAATAAACACCAAATCAACATTACAGATAAATCTGCTTACCAACAAGAGCTGACCAAGAGCTGACCTAATCTGACAATTTCGTACCTTGAATTTGAAGTGAAACGAGGCGTTCAAGGTTGTTAGGGAGATCTGGAAGATCAATCTTCTCCGAAAAACAAGAGTAATTATACAAGGTTTGCTCCAGGGTCAGATTACGAGTTTGAATGTGTACACTGCACATGTCCTCACTCGTGTTTTTTTCTATCTTATCCCAAAAACAGGTGGCACACGCTGGAATGTTTTCCCATTTCCAAGAACCACGAATGAACCCAGAGGAGCAGTTGTAGGTGCAGTCTAATGTAAGCTCTTCTCCTAATCTAGCTTTAATAACATCAGGGATTTCTGCAGTCTTTCTGCATGCAGCATCTGAGAAAAAAAGATATATAGATTAGTAGACATGAGTAAGGCAGTGAGATATTTATATCCTGACTGTAGTCCTTACTAGAAGAGGGCAATAAGACAATACCTTTGATTCCAAAATGAAGCAGTAGAGCCACATGAGACAGAAACAACAGCATGGTGCAAATGCAAGAATTGGATATTTCCTGTTTCTGTTAACGCTCAAAACTCTTTGTGGAAAAAAGAAAGCCTTTTGTTGTTGAACAATTTAAACTAAATTAACACTCCTGCCTCCAGGAAATGACAGCAGCTGAAGAACTGCGGTTTACAGGGGTGGTAAAATATACATTCGCATTGTTACCACACATGTATAAGTCTGGTACGTGCATTTAAGAGTTTCGTTCACTCAGTATTTTTCTCTTTTACTTAATATAGCTTATTGAGGAGTGGTACACTTGATGGAAAAAAATACAACCTCCCACCCCCAAACTTTCTCTTTGTTTTAGTCATCATTTCAAACACAACTGCACTACATTTCTCTAAAATCATGTATATATTGAAAATGACCTGTATCTTCGAGAAGTTGATCTAACTGATTCAAAACTTTCGAAACGTTAACAGATGCTACAGGGAGAATGAAAGCATAAAATATTACACGAGGGGTGGTCAAGTCAATCTGCAAACTTATATTAAAATCTCTTGTGAATGAAGTTATAAAACCGAATGACTTCAAGCACATTTGAATGGTGCAAACATTTTAAAGAAGGTCGTACATCTGTGAATGACAATCCTGGCTGAGGTGGCTCAGAGCCCACTGCATTCATTCCCATGAACATTCGGCGAGTGGAACACCTGATGCTTAAAAAATGATGGATAATTTATCACCAACTTGCAGAAGAGATGCATCTGTCTGTGGAAACTGTACACACAATCATTCAGGAACATCACTTTCACATCATGAGTTATTGCCACATCCCCAGTACAGTCCTGACCTCGCTCCAAGCCATTTC
Source organism: Clarias pachynema (assembly GCA_030014365.1). NCBI lineage: Eukaryota > Metazoa > Chordata > Actinopteri > Siluriformes > Clariidae > Clarias > Clarias pachynema. Next base: position 20,193,573 of record JAQMYL010000003.1, on the reverse strand, counting down.
CACATGTTTTTGGGGCCATTTAGAGTTCCTGGAAGGCCAGCGTTTTAGACGTAAAGCATGTAGTCTGATTATGGATTCTGTGTATCTGAGAAAACCTTCTAACTTGATGGTATACAAGAACTTGTGAAACCCTAAAATAAGTGCAGTAGTGTAGCAGGGGATTATATCAAGTAATATAGGTGGTTTTTACTGTGTTATTTTGCAAAAGTCCTGTTTTGACTTGGGTGCCCCTCATAGTTTGTATAATCAGATTTACTAGAATGCTAGTACCATTATTACCATGATAGGCTACATTTTAGAGGTTAAGAATTAAGCTCTTTTAATTAGCTAGAGGTGAAAGTGGCACTGGTTTGGAATCAGTAACTAAATGCCAGTGTGTAAATCAGTGTGTGATTTAAAAGGAGGTAGGTTTGGTAACCCATTCTTGTACTTTTACTTTCATATTTGACAAGATTTCAAAGTGATGGAAAATTTTTGAGCTGCACTTTAACCTTTATTAATGTATTTAGAAGAACAAGTGCAGTAATTGAGTAAAATCTTCTTCTTCTTCTTCTTCTTCTTATTATTATTATTAAGTAATATTTAATATACGACACAGTAATATTTAATATATACAGGGCCTATTTCTCTTTTTTGATCTTGTGATTATGTACATTACATATGGTTGGAGGTCTCCAATTCAAGCAGGCAAACAAACAAACATTTCTAAGAATATGAATACATATGTAGTAAAGCGAACCTCAAATTTTCCCCTACATTATTATATTCCACTGTCCTTTTCATAATTAATCATCCTGTCTTCATTTGCAGTTTGATATTTATTTTACTGGATGTACATATATAGTCACTGGAGTAGAAACTTGGGTTAGTGCAGTTTGCAGAAGCACATACGAGCCAAGTTGCACCATGATACCTTGCATTGCCATCTGTTAGGTGGTGAGAAAAAAAGGAAAAAAGAAAAGACAGGAAACATCCTACTTTACCACAAGACAATCTCTCGCTGTAACCTGTCTCTGTTTCTTTCATTGTATTTCTTTTCATGTTTTTTTGTGCATTAACAGAACTTTCAGCTGAAGTCATTTCTGTTTGTTTGTTTCTGACTCATTATTTTATTGTAAGTGTTATATTGTCATATTGTAGCATATGCATATGACTGTATGATGTTGAATTTGTAGCACTATAAATCCTGGGTGTTGTTGTTATTATTATAATAAACAAAATAGATCATATCCTGTAGATCCTGTACCTTTTCTGAGACTGAAATGTGCCCCCATCCACCTCCACACCCAGCGTGTGCCTGAATGGCTGCTGGAGGAATCGAGTTACGTGGTTTGTATTTCACTTTCAATTATTGAGTCCTCTGTGTTTTCTGATAAACCCAGTGGGTCTGCTGGTTCATGCAGCTGAAAATTTCCAGATGGTACAAGCGGTGAACAAGGTGTTTGGATGCTGTTCATCATGTACCGATGGTTTGCTCTCGTTCTCTTCTGCCAAGTGTGGAATACACACCTGATACACAATATCCTCGTGTCAGGTAGGCATTAGCAGCATGATATTGAACCATTCTTGAATAAATATCTAATATTTATTATGTACCGCAGATATTCCAACAGTGTATGGGTATTTTTATGGTCCAGGTGCAGACATGAGGGCTGAGTGTATAAACTACTGTAATGTAACTGAACTCATGTTGTGTCCTGAGGGCTCCTACATTTCATCAGGGATTTGCTTAGAATGCCCTGCAGGACAATAGTGAGTAGGCAATTATAAAAATTGTAATGATTTTTTATGTTGTTGAATGCTGATTTACGGTAAGACTGTCATCTATTTTGTCTTAGCTGCTTTGGCAATGTGTCTGCACCTAGAAAATGCCCACCAGGCACATATAATTTCCAACCTGGAAGAAGCAGTGTTCAGGATTGTCAGGTATCAATCAAATATCCACACGTATATAGAATCATAGTAAAACTACATATGTAATAGCTCCAGTCTGAAAATAGTCAAATGCCATATTTGTAAATTGTACTGTATATCTTTAGAGAGCGTCAGGGATAGACAAATCAGAAATGCTTTAGTTTTTCATTATAGTGTGCTGCGCACTCCTATGTTTTGGTTGCCTGGATACTTACGTGAATATACAACACAGTGGTAGCTAATGTAATGTAATAATGTACAGAGAGCTGGAGAGATGTATTGTACATCAATATAGATATAACAAGTAAAGAGACTATAATCATTATCCTCTTCTAAAAGTCTGAATATAGCCCACTATGTTTGCATACATAAAACTTGACGTGCAGATCTGGTCAACCTGCTTGTCTGCCAAGAACTAGGAATAATAAATGACATCAGTTTTTCTTAAACATCCAAGCTAATATGTGTCTGTACTGACACCATAGTGTTCTAAAATCTTAATTATCTGTCTGTTACAGCCCTGTGCCCCAGGTTTGATTAGTACAGAGGATGGTGTAGATTGCAGGCTCTGCCCTGCTGGATATTCCTGTGACAGAGCAACAGGTTCTCTCATAGCCTGTCAGAATGGACAGCATTCACCAGAGGGACACACCCACTGCCTCCCCTGTCCCTTTGGTTTTGTTTGCAAGGATGGATTTCAAATGAAGGTATGTTTAAATCATGAACTACCAAACCTGGTTGCTTTGCAAGACAACAGTGATGTTTCTTACCTCTGGCATTGTATATGAAGCAATAACTGTATGAATGTGCTTGTGGGTGTATTGTTTCAGTGTGGTCCTGGACTGGAGCCTGACCTAAACCGAACTGAGTGCACAGAATGTCTTAAAGGCTACTACTCCACTCTGTGCAGTGCCCAGTGTGAGCTGTGCCTAGCTGGTAAAACTGGAAGATCTTTGCTTTATCATTAATTTAGGTCCATTCGATCACTTTCACCCGGTTTCACCTAATAGAAAAACCTGTGCATCTGATCACTTCAGTGCATTTGATCACCTACTTTCACCTGGTTTCACCCAACCCAGAACTGTTGTGTGGTACAAAATGTTTTATTCATTTCTCCCCACTAGGTAGTTATTGCCCACACAGTGGGATGTCTCAGCCGCTGCCATGTCCGATGGGGCAATACACAGATATAGCCGGCCAGAGTTCATGTAAAATCTGTAACGGTAGTGAAGCCTGTGCACCCATGGCCAGGTCTGAACTGCAGCCTAGCCAGAGGAACAGAATGTCTATCTCATGTCCACCTGGCACACATCGATATGGAGACGGACCTGGCTGTGATGTCTGTCCTTTTGGTGAGTTTTTATAACTCCTAAATGTATCATTTATAAACAGTAATAAGCCCTTATCACTACCAGCAATTAAAAATTATGTTTATAACCCAAACTGCTTTCTTTTAGGACATTATTGTGTAGGAGGTGTTGCTATACAATGTCCAGCTGGAACATATGGACCTAAAGAGGGTCTGCAGAGAGAAAAAGACTGTACTATTTGCCCTGCAGGTAGACCCCTAGCTAACAGAGAATATTATAAGAATATATAGAAAAACTGCTTGTAAGAAGGTTAGGTTGTAACTTTACAAAGATAACATCCTTTATTCACAACAATCCCAGTTAGACAAAATGTTGGGTTAGCTAACAATAATGAAAGACAATGAATAAATGCATTAATAAAGAAATGAAGAAAGTATAATCAATATTTTATATATAAACGATATAAAACTGTCTTGCCTTTTCCACATTTATAGTGTTACAAATACTAACTGAAAATGACTTAACTAGTACCCAGAGGTGGAAAGAATAATAAAATTTTGTACTTAAGTAAAAGTACTGTTACTTTAGTGAACTTTTACTGAAGTACACGTACAAGTAAAGTTGCCCTTATAAAAATCTACTCAAGTAAAAGTAAAAAGTAGCTCATTAAAAAATTTACTCAGAGTAAAAATTACAGAGTTACTTTTTTTTTTCTTTTTTTTTTTTTACAGCGGTGGTGGGATGATATAAATTACAATTATATGTGTAAATACTGAATAATTCAAGTACTGAATAAATCAAATAATTTCAATCTCAAGTCAGTTTTGGTTTCCCAAATGTGGAAATGTTCAAGAGAAGTGAAATGCATATATGGTTAGCATTTGTTTTGTGAACAGAATTCTTAAATCTGAATGAAATGCATAATTATGTCTAATGAAAAAAAAAAATGCTGTAAAATGCTGTTTCATTGCTGAAATTAGTATAATTGCCTCCAGGGTTTTACTGCTTGGAGGGCACTTCCCGGAGGCCCAGTTCACAGTTTCTATGCCCCCAAGGTTATTACTGTGAGGAGGGCACCGCTGTGCCACATGGGTCACCTTGCCCGGCTGGTACCGCAGGAGGACAACTAGGTCAGACAAGTAGGGCAGCTTGCAAGAGGTGTGCAGAGGGTCGCTACTGTCCCACAGGTAAGGTTACATACTAATACCTGCATTAATACATGTATTATCCACCTTCATACATGTGGAAAGTAAATACTGTATCCTCTCCTATATACTTTGGTTGTATTTACTTCTGTTAAAGCATAAGTTGACTGCAATCTAAAATGACTTATTTTTAAACCCACATGAACTATATTTATAGGAACTCATATTTCCTGCCCTCAACTGTTTCCTTTCCTCTTATCTGTAGCACATTGTGTGTGTGATGTGGGTCAGGCTGCATAAGGGATGGAAAACTTCTCTGTTCTACCTTCCTATGTCACTGTTTCTGTTTAAACTGACACTTTTCTATCCTTTAGTTTAGTTTTAGTGCATGCATATTTGTTATTTTGAACCATTTCGTGAATTAATACTCTGTTCTTATAGTTAGTCACACTTGCTGTTGTAAAGCTTGATGCCTAAACTTCTCTTCCTTTGGATGAATAAGGGTCTGCGGGTCCAGGTTTGCTCTGTGCCCGAGGGAGATACTGCCCAGCAGGCACAGTTGTGGAAGTTGTATGTCCACGAGGCACCTTCACCCCACATCAAGGCGCTCTTAGTAAGGGCATTTGTAATTTGAAAATGTTGTACTTCTTGAACTGGGAAAAAGCTGTTCTATTATTCTATTCCTATTATTCACACATTTGTGCTTTATAAATCTTAGGTGTAAAGGACTGTCTAAAGTGTCCAGCTGGTTTCTACTGCCCAGAGGGCACAAGTGACCCTTTGCCATGCCAGCCTGGCACTTTTAACCCATTGGAAGGGCAGGATTCAAAGACAGACTGTAGGTTGTGTTACCCAGGCAAGGCCTGTACACAGGTGGCCTTGAAGGCACCTGATGTTGAATGCATGCCAGGGTAAGTCTTATAGTAAGCTAGTTTCAACTTTATGATAAAGGCCTGTTCAGTTTCAGTTCAAATTTGCAGATAAAACAAAATTTCCTCCATGTCAGCTTTGTATGCCCACCTGGCTCAGCACGACCCAATGACCCTGCCAATGCGTGTCCACCTGGAACCCTGAGCAACCGGACAGATTTGACTGACCGCTCTCAGTGCCAACTGTGTCCGGCACGATACGCCTGTCTGCGAGGTGCCAGTCCACAATTCATAATTCATAATTTAAACAATTCCTAATAGCCACAATTCAATACTATAATCATCTGTATTGTATCTGTACCATATTCTAATGCACTGCTCACTCTCCAACTCAGGCACTGGTGGCATACAGAGACCACCACTCTCCTGCTTTGCTGGGCATTACTGCCCAGTTGGCACCATGTTTCCCACCCAACACAAATGTCCGGCAGGCACCTGGAGTGAACGCAGTGGGCTGGAGTCTGAGAGCGAGTGTCGACCATGCCCACGAGGCTGGTACTGTCTGGCTGGTGTAGGCGTTCCTTCTGGAAGGTGCAGCTCAGGATACTACTGCCCTGAAGGTAGCATGTGGCTCAAAAATCTTATTATAAGCTTAAGAAAGAACCTGATGAACCTGAATACTTTTAATAATTTTCACTCATATTTTAAGTGAACAATACTATACATGTATTAAATTCCTCTTATCAGGAACAATGTATGGCACGCAGTTTCCATGCCCTAGAGGGACCTACAGCATAAAAATGGGCAATGGTGGAAAGGAGGATTGTGTGGTATGTCCTGAAGGGTATTACTGCCAGGATGGTTCATCTAAACCTACACCCTGCCCACCGTAAGTAAAAACCTTGGTGATTTTTCTGCATGCATCGTTACTGAAGTGAGCTGGAAGAAGATGCTTTTTATTGACTTTGTGTCTAGAACAACATTTCGACAGTTCAGAGGAGGCCAAAGACCAGAGGATTGTGCTGTGTGTCCAGCTGGCTACTTCTGTCCCCACTCAGCCACAGTCCACCCCAGAGTGTGTGGGGCAGGCAGTTATTCTGTAAGCACAGTTTTAAGTACAAAGATATTTTGTGGGCTTGTAATTACAATCAATGTGGGTCTAGCCAAAGTGTTACAGTATGTTCCCACTATTTACATTATGCACCTTACTCTCAGGATGAAGGCTCAGAGGAGTGCCTGCCATGCCTACCCGGTCACTACTGCAGTGATGAGACCACCAGTGAGGAGGCCATGCTCAGAGTGATGGTATGCCCACCTGGTTTCCTGTGCTCCAAAGGCTTGGATCGGGATCCTCAGCGCTCAGCCGTTCTGTGCCCTATAGGCTTCTACTGCCCTGGGGGTGGTGTTGTAAGTGATCACTAAAGTGTAATGCCAGGTTACATAAAAACTGTTTCTTCCAAAAATATTGGTACCCTTCATAAAAATTTGCAAAAATTGTTTAATATTTATATAACATTAAAATGGAATAATTGATTTTTACGTAACAAAAATCTTATTAAAACTACTTTATGTACTGTATACAATTGAAAAAAGTTGTAATTCTGGAAAATTTTATAATTTTTTTCTTATTTACTCTCAATCCACAGAAACTCTCTGGTTGTCTAATTATCATGTCCTGTATCCCTGGGGTATAAATCTGAGGTTGCACACACAAAAAATCCTTCTTTTCTGTTACTATGAGACAAAGCAAAAGTAGACACGAAAGAAACAAACACTATGATTTTTGAACTGCACAGCAGTTTTCATCTATTTTTTTCATCTATTCTTATAAGTCTTGTTTTTACCTTGTTTTTGTCAATTTTCATGAAGGGTGGCAATTATTTTGGAAGCCGCTATATTCTTAATCAGTCATTGCAGTCACTACTTTGCTTTGTGTAGAATCCACATCCCATACCATGTCCCAATGGCACCTACAGTCGGAAACCAGGACTGCGGGACCCTTCGGACTGCACCGTGTGTCCGGTGGGAATGTACTGCTTTTCTCAGCAACCACATGAACATCCAATTACTGAACCAGTGAGTCTTTCTTTTTCTTTTAATTAGATTTTCAATGAAATAAATAGTTCTAATAGTTTTATCCCTCTTCGATTGCAATTATGATGCAACATTGCTCCTTCATTCCCTCAGCTCATGCCATCATTTCAGTTGAAACTAGGCATGCCATTAGAGTTACATTTTAAAAGCCTTATTATTCTGTGATCATGCCCTTACTGTATGCTTAAAAAAACTTTGTTTTCACTGGCCTCTAAACAAGCTTATGTAATAACTGAGAATATACTATTGAATTATAAAAAAGATGCTCTACACTATTTATTTGATGTTATCTAATAATTGGCAAAAATTTTTGTTCTTATATTACAATCAGCTCATCTGGACTTAATATATACTTTCATTATATACAGTAAATGATATGATATAATAGAATAGAATAGAATAGAATAGAATAGAATAATTTTCTGTGCGTGAAGTTATCCGTTATCCCTCTTAATTCTGACTTTTTGCACTACCTACTGTGTGTATACTTGAGTACACCTCACCATCCAAGACCAGATGCCTCCCCATCATGTTACTGTTAAATCATTTTGCTTTCAGACTGGAGGTTGTCCTGATGGATATTACTGCCCTTTGGGCACTGGGCATCCTCTTTCATTCCCATGTGAGTCAGGATTCTTCAGGAATGAATCTTATGGACATGGTGGAGATGCCTGTATAAAATGCCCAGCAAGATATTATTGTGCGAGTGTTGCAACACACACACCATCAGTCTGCCCACAGGTAAGATATTAAAGATACTGTTTGAGTCATGGCTTAAAAGTATGAAATGCATTGGGATGAAGAAACCTCTGACTTTGCTTTATGTCAGGGCTTTTTCTGTCCTGAGGGGAGTTCTGCTCCAGAGCCATGTGAGGAGGGTACTTATAGCTCTCGGCCAGGTTTACGTGAGGCGTCAGAATGCACATTCTGCAATGGGGGCAAATACTGCACAGGTGTTGGCAAGATAAAACCTTCAGGAAACTGTGAGGGAGGATTCTACTGTAGACAACAGTCTATTAGTGCTGTAAGAGTTTTTGGTGACTCTGGACATTTATTCGGAGTACTTGTCAAATTCAGGTGCACAGACTTGTTTTTATCCCAATGCAGACTCCTGTTGATGGACCAGCTGGAGGCCTGTGTCCAGCTGGAAGTTTCTGCTCTCCAGGCTCAGCTCATCCACAGCCCTGTCCCTCAGGCACATTCAGCAACAGCACTGGCCTTAAACATGTCCAGCAGTGTGTCAAGTGTCCTGCGGGGTATGTCATAATGTAATCTACAGTATTTCACAAAGCATGACCTTAGTATTAAGTACCAAGTTTTTATCTAGTATTTGAGCTGAAAGTTAACCTGACCATTAGTTAACCAGACCATCATGTCATGACTACTGGATACTTTCTATTTTTTATTTCATTTTTAATTTTGTTTGTGCTTAAATTCTTGGTTGAAGTTCATATAATAATTTAAACAAAAGAGCCTTTAGTATGTTGAATCATAAAGAAAAGCTTTTTTTAAAAATTGTAACTAGCACCATATTAACAAATATCAACATCAACATTAACTGTATGTAACATACTAAATAAACTCCAGAGATGCAGATTAGATTAATCAGAATTTAGAACATTTTGTCAAATTCCTTACTAAATAAATAAAAAGCCCTTCACCAGCAAAAAGGTGGACATGCAATCATACCAAGGACATGAAATCACAAATTGCTTTTTTCGCGGAATACCTTCACGATTCATTTGGTGATACTTTTGTATAGAGGTCTCAAAAGTCTTTATACAGAGAGAAAATTAAGACTTTTTAGCAAAATGTAACCTTATTTACAAAACTTGACTGCCATTTCCAAATACATTTGCTGGTACACCATGGTCTTTCCAGATTTGTCCATCTATATATACTGTATATATAGATACTGTTTGATTGATTGACATCTTGACAGTGTCTTGACATGTTGTCTTGTTTTGTTAGTTATTACTGTTTAGGCTTAGGCGCCACCTCTCCAACTGGCCTATGTTCTGCGGGATATTACTGCAGTGGTGGTTCTGCATCTCCTGTTCAGCATCAAGCCGAGGAAGGCCATTTCTCTGTAGAAGGAGCTGTAAAGCCCAAGCCCTGCTCTTTGGGCACTTTTCAACCGGTAAGTCAAATCCTGTGCAGAATACTAATTAGAAACCAAGCACTTTGTTTTGGACTCTAATTTCTTGTTATCTGAATTAGGAAAGAGGACAAAGTGCATGCATTCAATGCAAGCCCGGTAGATTGTGTAACCTGACAGGACTCTCACATCAGCCGCTTTGCCCCCCTGGACACTACTGTACAGCTGGAACATCTACTGCACATCCATGTCCTCCAGTCAGTATGAATTTTTTTTTATAACGCTTTTACCTGAATTCATATTGACTCATTCACTTCTACTGTATGTGTGCATTCTTCTCCTTACAAAGGGAACCTATATAGCCAATCCAGGAGCAGAGAAAGTAGAGCACTGTGGTCCATGTGATGCTGGTCAGTACTGCCATTCTCCCGGTCTATCAAGCCCTCAGGGTCCATGTGAGGCAGGGTTCTATTGTAGTGGAGGAACCAACACTGCCACTCCTGTAACTATAGCATACATTACACAATTTAACCACTAGATTATTCATGATTGCCTACCTACTGTTTTCACTGTTAGCTACATTTGATGTTGCTACTTTATACTACAGAGGTATTAACAGGTGCATTAGGAAAAGGACAGAGATTTGTCATCTTTTGTTTAATTTCTGCTTCCACTGTTGACTTAGATGACTTTTTAGTCAATTGTATATACTGTACAGTAAAAACCTCGGATTGCGAGTAACGCGTCTTGATTTGACACCGAGCGTCACGTGATCACAACTGAGCCAACGGTTTTTCTCTGTCTTGCGCTGCGGGTAATCGTCTCCCCTGCTGGGTCTTAGTGCTCGTCTCTAGTAAAATCAACATCCGTGTGTGTCTCTTGTGTGTGTTATGTGTGTGCACACGCGTAATTTGACACCGTGCTGGTTCACACACACACACTCTCTCTCTCTCTCTCTCGCCTTTAGTGTGTGTGAGTGTTTGAGTGTGTGTGTTATGTGTGTGCACGCACGTAATTTGACACCGTGCTGGGTCACACGCTCTCTCTCTCGCCTTTAATGTGTGTGTTTGTGTGTGTCAAGCAGAGAGGGGTTGCTCTGCACACACACACACACACACACACTCACGCACATTAAAGGCGAGAGAGAGAGAGAGAGAGAGAGAGAGAGAGCGAGTGACCCGGCACGCGCGCGCACACACACACACACACACACACACACACACACACACACACACACACACACACACACA
>JAQMYL010000003.1:20150926-20164434 GCA_030014365.1 Clarias pachynema | reverse complement strand
AAAGGTGGAAAAAAATATTAATCTAAATTAATAACTGGCTCAGCACTATATATTATATTATATATTATACTAAATATTGCATTCTTACCCCAATCCCGGTAATCTCCTTAGTTGTTTTATTTGCTTGATGCAGGACAATAATTTATTCCACCTGATTCACAGTAACATCCTTTCCAGGACCATATGATACATTCTCTGACATGGTGATTTATGAAGTAATTTGATGCAGTGAGAAGCTACATGTATTCACACAAAAGAACTGTTGCCAACTAACACATATTAATTCGATTACTGCAATAATCAAGCAAAAACTGCAGCTTTTTTTTTTGCCATGCAGTGTGAGTTTTAATTAAACAAAAGACAAACATTTGCTTCTTTCTTCTCCAATATACAAAAATTCCAGTGAACGGTACATGCCCGAATGCATTGGATTGGTTTTAAGTTGAAAAGGCTGGAGTATTTTTTTACAGTACACAAATTGACAACACTAGCATTATGATTTTGTCTTTCCAGAGGATAAGGTGCAGGGGTCAAATTCAGAAGATGATCTCTTCGATTTGGATCGGGTCACTGGGAATCTGTGTCCTCTGGGTCATTACTGCCCTACTGGAAGTGTCCAGCCATTAAAATGTCCACCAGGTAACATTGTAACCCCACAATATTTAACACTTAAATCTGCTCCATACTCTGCCATGGAAGTATATACTTCTTGGTTTTGGCAAAAGGAGGAGAACATTTACCTGGGCTACTTTTTTTGCCCGTATTTAAAATTACTCAACCGTTAAATTTAAAGTATGGAGAAATGTTAATTTTAAAGTTATTAGATATATTGGAAAACTCTACACGTAAATGCTACAAAAATTTTCTTAAAATTTTCATCCCTAATGTTGTAAATCCATCCAACAACACAGTGAAGTACTGTATGAAGGAAGAAGATGTATTATGGAGCTGCTTCTCTGAAAATAGGTCATTAAAAGTCAATAGAGGAAACATGATTAAAGCGATTTACTGGTGCATATTGGAGGAGAATTTAATTTCTTTGCCCAGAAAATAAATGAGGGGAGAAGACAGTTGCAAAAGAGCAACCCTAAACATATAGCCAAACCAAAAAAATCTCAAGAAGACTTTGGACAGCATTACCTCTTAACATTTATTTTGTGGTTCTATCAAAGGGACTGTTATAACCTTGGGGAACTGAAGATGATTTGCCAAGACGAACTGACAAAAATATAACCACAATGCTGCAAAAAGCTAATTATTTAGATGTCTTGAAAGTGTAATTGCTAAAAACAGTGTTACACTTGTTATTGTGTAATTGTTTTTACTTATTATTATTATTATTATTATTATTATTATTATTTGTTATTAGCTTTTTGTACAATGAAAAAATTTTAGTTAAAATATGCACTAGAAATGTAAGATTTTTTCTTTCACTGTATTTTTTAATCATAATTATTTGTATATTTGGTTTGACCCTGTTTAAAAAGATGATACCTATCATAAGGAGGTTTGTTTGCAGTTGAGCATTAAGTCAATCTAACTTGCTCAACCTTATTGCCCTAATAACTATCAGCAGTCTATTCGATACATTAACAATATCCTAGGATTATTATTTTTTTTTTTACATTTATTTTATTTTTTTTAAATGGACAGAAAATATGTGATCAAGAAGTTTACATATTCAGTTATATACACAGTTTAACACAATTGCATTTTAAAATGTATGTCAAATATTATATCCATGCATTTTTGTAGGAACATTCCTGAGTTGGTATGGTGCTTCATCTAGGTCTGATTGTAACCCATGTACACCTGGATTTTTCTGCCCTGATTGGGGCCAGAGCTCTGTGGATCTTCTATGCCCAGAAGGCTGGTTCTGCCCTGCAGGCACTGTGTCTGCACATGAACCTGGTAGGCCCTAGGGTCAATACTAAGTATTGTTTTTTTACAGAATTATAAAAATGTGTAGGCTTACTGTACTGTATATACCAGTCACAGAAAACACCTCTGGGAAGTGAGAAAATTAATTTAAAAAATTTGAATGATAGACATCATTCGTTTACAGCAAGAAAATATGGTTGTCAAAACTAAATCCTATTTGAATGTATTACTTCCTAAAAGAGAGGGAATGTTTAACTTTTATTAACTATGTTGTGTGGTCAGGTCAACAGTGCCCACTTGGACATTCATGTCCATATGGTAGTACTGAGCCTGTCATCTGTCCCCCTGGTACCTATCAGTCTCAACTAGCTCAGCCTTCTTGTCTGACATGTCCAACAGGTGAATACAGTGCATTAATATTACAGTATATTAGAAACATTCATACAACCGGATAATGTTCTAACAATCTGACGTTTTTTTGTTCCAGGTTTTTACTGTCTGGAAGGTGCATCTATACCTATGCCCTGTCCAGCAGGAACAGTGAGTCAAGTTGAAGGCTTGCAATCTTTGCTGGACTGCTCCCCCTGCCCTCCAGGTTTTTACTGCAATATTAGTGCCCTCACCACTCCATCAGGACCCTGTTCTTCTGGTCAGTGTCTTTTGTTGTTACTTTTATTCTTGATCTCAGTCAGAGCTTGTTGCCACAAATTGCTTTCTGATCAATTTCCCCATAGGCCACTTCTGTTCATCTGGAGCCACAGAGCCTAGGCCAGTCTCCAAGATATATGGAGACATTTGTCCAGAAGGGCATTACTGTCCTGAACAGAGCAGTGCTCCTTTACCCTGTCCTGTTGGTCATTTTCTGCCAGATAAAGGAGCCTCTTCTTATACACTCTGCTCTTTATGCCCTCCAAGCAGTTATTGCCTTGCATTGGGCTCTTCTCAACCATCAGGTAGGCAGACTTCAGCCAACACTAGACGTTTACGTATATTTCAACTATTTATGCTTTTGGATTTAGCTCATCAGTTCAGTAACAGAGCTAATTTCAGGGTTGAAAGAAATAGCCTGAAAAACATTTCTGTCATTGCTGTAAATTACAGGTCTTTTTTAAATGTAGTATTGAAATGCTCAAATTATAATCTTAATGCTGTCAGTTTGAAATTTAACAACACCCTTTATGAAAAGAAGCAATTATGTTAGTATGAAATAAACATTTTAAGTATTATATGGAATGTTATGGAGAAACTTACAAAGCTTTCATCTAACAAAATTCACTTTGGGCCATTTTAATTCAATAATAGCATTTTCCTTAAAAATATACATAGCAAAATTCTTTGACATCCTATATGAATTAAATCCAGCTAACTAATAACTAATAAGTAACTAATAAGTATTATTTACTAACTGCAGTGAAACTAAATAGTAAGACATACTGCATTTATGATTTAATAATACTTCCTGGGTATTTAAGCTTATAGTATTGTTGTATATTGTATATTATTTTTTGCTTATATTATTGTAAATGTTAATATTTCTACAAACTGTAAATTTGAACATTGAACATTGCATAAAATTATCTGTGTTATTAAATAATACATACAGTAATAAAAGATTTTTTGTGGAAATTCTTGAAGATGTGAATCAAATTAGTTTAATTGGTTCCAGGTTTTTGCTCTCCTGGACACTACTGTACAGGTGGTGCAGATACTGCAGCACCAAAGGCCAAAATCCTTCAGTTGAAGTGCTTCTGTGACTTCTTGCCTGAGTCGAGTCACTCTGAACACTATCTTTGTGCTCAGAGATACAATAGCACCTGCACAGATCATACCACTGGTTTGTGCCTGAATAATATTATCAGTATATAATATAGTATCAGTATATATCATTATTATTATTATCAAAAACATGAATGGTACTAAAAGTACAGCCAAATTTTATGTTTTATTTGTACAACCAAGGTTTTTGTTAATTTGTTTATAGAAAATGGAATAAGAAATTGCAAGAGGATGAACTCCAGATTTTCCTCTGATTTAACGTCCACTGAACCTGATTCGGAATCACCTCTGGAAGTCATACAAACTGTATGTAATGACTTCAAAGGAGACATTTGCCCTATAGGTAAAGATACTGCCTTTTTATATTCTGTATGCATTCATTCACTGTGTAGTACTGTATATCTTTACTTTATATCTTTTATGGCTGGTGATCATGAATTATATATGGTGGTCTGTAGGGGTGGTCAAAACTATTCAGACAACATATTCCATGTTTTGTATTATAGCTCTCCCTGTACACACAACAGGTGATTCCACTAATTTGTTCTAGCTAGAGTTGTGCTAATTAACTGAAAAATTGGCAAAAAACAGGATATCTGACAATAGTGTTCACCTTCTGGAATACTTCTCCAGACCTACACCCAATAGAAAATTGTTGGACAATTGGTGACTTGGGCATTAGCAGTCAATCTTAGAATCAGGAGTCATCTCCTGTAGATGATCTTCAGGTAGCAATTAAGCAGGCATGGATTGAGCAAGTAACACCAGACTACTGCAGACATCTTTTTGACTTTACACCCAGTCAAACCCAGCAGGATTTGAAGAATAAAGAACTAAATATTGTTTGCTGTATAGCAATTTCATGGCATAAAATAACAACTTTCATTATTATGTTGATTTTCATTATTAAAAAATTTTTTTTTAATGTCATTAAAACATTGACTTTCACTTGTGTCTCAATACTTTTGCCACCACTATAACTGGAAAGTGTCACTATACTATTATTATTATTATTATTTTTAAAGCAGTGAGTGTGCATGTATTGCTTTTATAACCTCCAGTAAAATGCAGTGAATGTCCTGTGCAGGTTTTTACTGCCCTGTGGGATCATCTTTGCCTCAGCTCTGTGATGCAGGCTCTCACTGTAATCAGACTGGCCTTCACACACCTGTTGGTTTTTGTCCTGCTGGTTTCTATTGCCCTAAAGGCTCCACAGATCCTTATGCTGCACCCTGTCCTCCTGGACATTACTGTCCCAGAGGCACAGCCTTACCCTTGCCCTGCCTGCCAGGCACATTGAGAGGTAAGATAATGCATTTTTAACTGTAATCTTTAGGGATATTCCAAATCAATATTTATAAACACTTAAAGTATATAGTAAGTGTAGTCACTGAAATAAAATCACTTAATTTAAAGAATGCTTAATGTTATTATATTGCTAGACTGTCAGTTAAAGTGAATCCTTATTATATTATATCAGTGGTTAATTTCAAGCTTTGGTATCTCCCAAGTATTGGCTGTACAGATCTGTTGCCTAACAGACCTCTTCGTGGTTTGTATTTCTGACATTTGGTTTCTAATGTATATCTTAGACTCTCCTGGAGCAAGCAGGATAGAAAACTGTCTGCTCTGCCCATCTGGATATTTTTGTGACCAGAAAGGTCTTACTGAACCCAGTGGACTGTGCTCTGAGGGATATTATTGTCCTATAGGGCAGAACACATCTCAGCCTCCAGAGCATAAATGTAGAGCAGGCCACTTCTGTGAAGAGGTGAAAACATTACACCTTATGAACAGGTTCAGGATACATAATATTTATTGTATTTATTGCCATTAGTAAGTTACCAATTTTACAGGGAAGTATCAATGGCAGAGAATGCCCTATGGGCAGCTACCAGCCCAGGCAGGGCCAACAGAGATGTGAGATGTGTCCGGCTGGTTTCTCTTGCCCTCATGAAGGTAAGAAGATTTCCTTTAACAGATTAACATTTTAGGTAATACTGTATGCCACAAATGAGTGTGTTCTCATTTGTGCAAAAATTATATAATAAATAAATAAATAAATAGACATTTTGCCATGTGTGGCCATATATTGTACTTTACTTATATTTAATTACACAAACATGGGTAATCAACTAGTAAAGCAGTTGAAAATTAACTGAGAAAACAATCTAAAATAATCTGGGAAATGAACAGAATAAAAAGGATAAGTAAAAGAAAAATAAACAGATGCAATACATCCAAATAGAAACCAAGGAGCTTAAGTTATGACACTAAATCACACATAATAAGAAACAGCTGTGAGCAAAAATCATACCAGGAAACAAAGAGAACCCGTCCGATGTGGACGCAAACATGAACCACTAGGGGCATCCCTGACAGTAGAAAATACAGCTTAGTTGCTTATCTGCCAACTAATACAGTATACTGTACACTGCTGTCATGGAAGTGCAGCTGCAGGCATGGCATAATCACAGATGCTCATTTTATTTACAAAATACATAAAAACCAGGATTCCAAAAATTACTTAAACAGTAGTACCAAGAACAGAGAAACAGCAAGGCAAAGACACTGTGAAAACTTGTTGTTAGGATTTCGGCTGCTCCCATTGAGGGGTCGCCACAGCAAATCAACTGATCTACACAATTTGGCACAGGTTTTACACCAGATGCCCTTCTTGACGCAACCCAAAAAAAATATATATATATATATTTTTTTATCCGGGCTTGGGAACGGCACTGATTCTAATGCCTTGGATTTGGGCCTTAGCTGGAAATTGAACCTTTCCCAAGTGCTCAAGACAAAGTCCAAATGGCCACTGGTGGTAACCCTGGCATAATTAAAAGATGACAGCGTCCCAGACATCCCCCAAAATCTTCTGTTCGCCTTTCAGACATGAAAGCTATGGTTGGACTGGGTGTGGGCATGGGGACAAAGCTCTTCATGGGTAAAGGGATGGAGCTTGGCAGGGCTTAGCTGGTGCATGGCAGGGCTGAGACAAGGCAGGGCTAACAGGAAACATTTTATTGTTTAAAGGACTAACAGGAAGAATATTAATGCTAAATGAATCCAGTTAAGATGGCTAACAGAAAGCATCTTGGGGTTAGCAGAAACAGAAAGCATTTCATGGCTAAAAGGAAGCATTGTGATGCTAACAGAAAGTATATTAATGCTAATATGGCTAACAGGAAGCATCTCAGTGCTAAAAGGGATAACAGGAAGCAACTTAGTGCTCACAGGGATAACAGGAAGCAATTCAATGCTAACAGGGCTATCAGGACAGAGTTCAGAACTATCATGGCTAACAGACAGAATTATATATAAGACTTGTAGAAGAGTAATAAATAAGACTTAATTCAGGTCGACACTTGGTGCTGGGGGTCTCACTCTCAACTTTCTTCTCGAATTGAGTCCTGTTAGCGATCCTGCATCCACTCTACCGCATGCTTTGCCGGGAGCATCAATAAATATTTTCTACTCTTGTGGCTCAGACATACTGGCCACCACATTATGCACCATTATCAGGTTAAAGGTTCTAAAAACACACATTTAGACTGATCTTTAACTCAACATTCAGTATGAACTTTGTCCAGCATGTAAGCAAAAGAAAAAAAAATTAAATAATAATAATAATAACACATTTATATTGTCTTTTTAAATCTCAGCTAATAGTTAGATTTACCTGAATTATATAGATTTTTCAAGTTCATGTACTCAGATATTATTTTCACCCTAGGTATGACACACCCAGTCCTGTGCAAGCCTGGGTTTTACTGTCCTTTGTGGTCTGCCACGGAGAAGCCATGTCCAGCAGGGACCTATGGAAACCAGTCTGGTTTAACTGATTTATCTGAGTGCACTTTGTGTGATCCAGGCACATACTGTGCAGGAGCAGGTAGAGAATAATGTATGTTTTAAAGGTCAGAATGTAAAGGTCATCAGAGTGCTCTGTCACAGTGTTTTACACATTTGTGTTTCCTTAGGCAACATTTCACCCACTGGTCTGTGTATTGCCGGCTTCTTGTGTTTTGGAGGAGCTTTCCTGCCATCTCCTGTAGACAATGTGACTGGAATACAATGTCCGTCTGGATTCTACTGTCTCACTGGGAGCTTTACTGGAACACCTTGCCCCAAAGGGACCTTTAGGTACATATGACTTCGCATAAAATAAAATAAAATAAAATTATATACACAGTTGACATCTCAAATTAAGTGTGGATGTAAATTAGTATTCCTTGATATCCTGAAAACAACAGGACAACAATTCAATACCATATCCCAAATCAACTCAAGTTTCGAATGAAAAGTAAGAAAATATGTTTTAAAGAAGACGTGAACAAAGGTTTGTAGAATGTAATGTATATGTCCCGCTAACTGCTGGATGGCATGCAGCCTCCTCCATTGCTCTGCGCAATCTGCCCTAAATAGCCAAAAGCTAAGGGGTTATCCTTGTGTTTCCTACAGTATGTTTAACATCTGGCATAAACATAGGAAAGAAAATACAACTAATGAGATGACCATAAAGCTCCTTACAAGATATACAGGAAGGTAAAGGTACATTTATTTTAGGTATTTTACTATTATTAGTAGTATACTAGGTGGCACGGTGCCATAGTGGTTCATACAGTGGCCTTGCACCTTTGGAGTTGAGGGTTCAAGTCTCACCTTCAGTTCTGTAAGCATGGAGTGTGCAGTTCCCCCATAGGTTTGGTAGTATTTCTCTGGGAAATGGGTGTGCAACAAGAGGTGTGCAGTTATTATTTTTGTTTTTACCTACCCTCTGCATTTTTAAATATAGTTGTTCCTCTTCCTCAAAATATAAAAAATGTGTCACCTAATTTTAAACAACCCTGCCCTGGGTCATTTTGTGGAATGGTATCTTCCTTTTGTTCCATGATCTTCTAACCTTGCATCACTCAACAAGAAAATAAAATTCTCCTACTTCATGCTTGATTAATTCAAGTGCAGAAACAGACCTGATTCTGTAACCTTAATTATCTGATTTTGGTCTGTAGTGTGCAACGTGGATTGACAGAACTAGGGCAGTGCCAGCAATGCCCCCCAGGATTTTATTGTTCAAACGCTGGCCTCACTGCAGTTAGTGGACCTTGCCTGCCAGGTTAGATTTGTGAAATATATCCTTTGTTTTCTCCAGACTCTATTATGCTGCATTTATTCAACCCTGTTGATTCTGGCAGGTTTTTACTGCAGAGAGGGATCGCCTAGTCCAGCTCCAGTGTCTGCTATGTTTGGTGATGTTTGTCCTCCAGGTTACTACTGTGAGAGTGGCAGCACTGTGCCCACACCTTGCCCGGTGGGCACACATCTTCCTGAGAGTGGTGGAAAGGGTGCAGAGGACTGCATGCCTTGCTCTGATGGTAATGCTTCATAATAACTCTGAAGGCTGAACTCAAGACCTCAGTGCTATAAAAAAAAATAATCCAGTAGGGATGTAAATGGGGTCACAGATGCTAATTATTCTCACACTTCTCCTTTCTTGATTTCTGCATGTTATTCATCCACAGGGCTGTTCCAGGATCAAAAAGGCAAAAGAGAATGTAAACCCTGTCCTCCTGGATTCCACTGCCCCTCTTTCACCCACAAATCTAATGTCAGCAGCACTCCATTGATCTGTCCAGAGGGCTATTACTGTCCTAATGAAATACTGGTAGGCAGGCCTGTTCCTTGCCCCAGAGGTACATACAGTAATATGCCAGGCCTTACATCAGAAGGTAATATATTGTTTAAAGCTATGGTTTTAGAGAGCAAGAGTAAATATTAGGCCCCTATATTTTTGTTTATGACACAAGTGTAAATATAAGGGTTACATTATTATATTGCTATTATATATTCCTAATATTCCCCTTAAACAAGAGCAATTCTTTATTGTATTAGATTTGTCCAATTTCATTGAATGATGTTGGACTATATTAAACGTATTTGACATTTTTAACAGAAGCAAACGAAATTCTGGCAACAACAGTATTACTTAGATGAAAAAGGAACTAGAGTTTTAATTTCTTAGCTCTATGAGGACAATTTTAACTTTAATAATAGATATATTATTCTATATAATAGTCTATTAGCTGCCCAACTGACAGTTAGTAACCTCATCTGAGATGTTTATTCTTACATTTTTCCCAGATAAATAATTATGTTTGTTGTATTTTGCTTATAATATGACATAAAAATCATATTCATTCTAAAGTAGTGTTATATAAGTAGTTAAATTACATACCATTTGTTTAAGATTGGTCTTTAAATTTGTGCTGATGTGAGGTGTTTTGGTGTGCTGATGTTTTGATTTTGTTTGTGTCTGGATGCAAGGGTAAAGTTAAAATAAGGTAAAAGTGCAAAATACACAATGGTGTTAATGTAGATTATAATTTTACACTATATGTAAAATGCATCTTTCTACAGTGACAAAATAAGAACATTTATTGTTATTTAGTATTATTCTTAAAAATTAACAGGATACAATATACTAAAAATTAGAGATGACTTCTTGAATATTTTTCCACTAAAGATGGTTTCATTTTACAATTACCATACATTTGAACCTAGTGCTTGTAAAAAGCTTTTTGCTAACTTATACCTTATTATCACATATATGCACTCTTATGTCTAGACACTTATATTACGGTAATATAATGTTTTGAGCTTTTGTACAGCTCAGTCAGAGTTTGAGTTTCAAGCACAGATTTTTCTGGACAAAAAAATGTATAATATCTAAATAGATTAGCAAAATACCATTAATTTATTTTACTGAATCATTTATGTTGACGGCTCATGATGGCTTGGACTTGGCATTGGTATGTGTCTGTTTTTGTGATTAGATGAATGCATGGATTGTCCAGTGGGCTATTTCTGTGGTGCACATGCACTTGTCCAGCCCTCTGGGCCCTGTGCCCCTGGATTCCATTGCTTTTTGCATGCCACAGTTCCCAACCCCACTGACAACACAGGAGCTCTCTGTCCTCCAGGGGCATACTGTCAGTTAGGAGTCAGAACTGGTAACTTCCAAAACATTCTACATAACAATCATGATACTGTACTGAAATCGACATTCTGAAGAGATTTTATAATAATAGAAATTCTACATCACTGTACCTTCAAGGTGATTGTTCTCCAGGCTACTACTGTGACAGGGGATCTAGTAGCCCAGAGCAGAAACTCTGCCCAGCAGGCTTCTATTGTGTAATGGGCACAGAGAAACCCATAGCCTGTGGCCCAGGGACGTTCAGCTCAGTAATGGGGAACAGTGACAGAGAGAACTGTGAACCATGCCCAAAAGGCTACTTTTGTCAGGGTGGGTATTCTATATTTTTATCCTATATAAAATAACGTTACAGCTGTATTTTAACATAATTTAATTTAAAAACATAATTTACTATGTATTTACAATGCAGGCGATGGAGTAGTGGTACCAGTTGCTTGTCCGCAGGGCTTTTATTGCCCCCTTGGAACTGTGATGGGGACAGAGTTCCCCTGCCCTCAAGGGACAGTACAACTTTTAATTGGAGCCTCTACTGAAGGGGATTGCTTACCATGCCCTTCAGGTTACATATCTACCACTTCTATTCTATCTAGCATCTTATACTCTATGTATTGTAAAGATAAATGGGTACAATGCTCTCTTATTATGCTTGTATAGGTATGTTCTGTGCCCTTCCTGGGCTTTCCGAGCCTACAGGGCAGTGCCAGGAGGGCTATCATTGTCCTTCAGGAGCCATCAGCCCTAACACTACTGGATACAAGGTAGGTTTAATTTAATGTTTATGCACATTAAAATAAAACCTTCATTTCAGAGAAAGTAATAATGAGAGGAAGTAAAAATTACATTTTTACAAATTTACAATCCCACAAAAAATGACTAGGACTAACCAGTTTTTTTACTCCATGTTATCTCTCTCTCTCTCTCTTTTTCAGATGAACTCTACTCTTAATAACCTATGCCCTCCTGGTCATTACTGCCCTGCTGGCACTGGCTACCCTTTACCATGCCCTCCTGGCACATTCTCCAGCTCACCAGGGTTAAGCAGGGTAGAGAAGTGCCAGCCCTGCCCACCAGGCTTCTTTTGTGACCAGCCCGCAATGGCCAATGCCTCTGATGCCCTGCTGTGTGATGCTGGGTAATATTCCAGTATACAATGAGCTACGAACGGATGTCTGAGCAAAATACACCCACGTCCATTTGAGTTTGACCTTCTTTATGCACTGTTCTTCTCTTAATGGATGGGGGTTATGCTTTAGTGTTCCATCCATTATTTCACTCTCTTACTACACTTTGAAATGGAAGCTGTCTGTATAGTGGAAACCATAAAGGTTGCAGCTGAACAGTTGTGCATCAAGTTGTGATATTCAAGACAGATGAACATATCCAAAGTAAAAGTGGATGTTTTTTTTTTTTTTGGTAGCTAAAAATGTCTCATAATGATAAATGGTGTGAAATTTTAAATTCAATTAGAAGAGTTCCCACAGCGTGCTTTTCTAAAAGTATATAGCCAATCAAAAGTAATTGCCTATTGTCCTAGTGCATTTTATAGAATGTTGTCCATATAATGATTGATAATTCATGCATCATATTACTACGAGTGTTTTATGAAGGAAATGTTTGCTTTTTTTCCATTTAGATATGTATGCCTTGGAGGCAGTCGCAGTGCACGCCCAGTCAATGGACCAGAGGGTTATATTTGTCCCAGTGGCTACAGTTGCCCTATTGGCACCCGAGTGGAAATTCCATGTGTGCCTGGCACTTATAGCAGAGCTCCGGGTGCTACTCACTGTCTTTCTTGTCCACCTGGTACCATGTGCCCTTCCTTAGCCTCTCAAGAGCCCTCCCCATGCCCTAAAGGTAGGCTGAATATTGTTATTGTTTAAAAGTAAAATAAATAAATAAATAAATAAATAAATAAATAATCCATGCTCATAGTCTTTTTTTGCTGCCATCATTTCTGTTTCTTTTTTCTTTTTTTCTTTATATCAGGTTATTTCTGTGCTTCAGGCACTGCACTGGCAGTGCCATGCCCTGTAGGCACTCTAGGCCAAATTACTAGTGCTGAATCTGAGACTGCTTGTGTGCCCTGTCCGCCTGGTCTCTACTGCAGCATACCTGGAGCCTCTCAGCCACAAGGTCTGCTTGCACTCACCACATGCTACCAAATGTTGTAATTTTTGTTCAGACAATATTAGTATACGAATAAAATAACTGTTTATTGATATTTTTTCACATGCCTTAGGCCAGTGCCAGGCCGGATATTTTTGTCAGAGTGGTTCTGCATATCCTGCCCCCCTTAACATGTCCAGCATGGTGATGAATGGTCCCTGTCCACAAGGCCACTTCTGCCCCTCAGGGACACTCACACCTCTCCCCTGCCCTGCAGGCACCATTCGCAATCTTACCGGTGTGTTAATTAATTGTCAGCAATTCATTTGTTATTTATTTACTCCTTTTTTCTTAACCAATATATTATTTGATTTTATAGTAGTTTTATAAAAAAAAATATATATATATATAGTTATCTCAGGTATTAGCAATATGACCATCATTTGAAGAAAAAATAGATTAAAAATAGGAATAGATGCCATGTAATGGATTAGGATCAGGTGTTTTTGTTGTTTTTGCCATATTTACAGATTACAATTAACAGTTTCCCAAAAGCATAAGCACAAAACTCATCCAAAATGATACAGTGAGCATTACACTGAATATTCCTTAACCGTCATTTTGACCTTAATATGAAGGTTAAAGGTCGGCTCTGAATAACAAACCTACAGCAATAACATTACAGGAATAACTGGTTCCTAAAAGGATATCACTGATAATGGCTTGATCTGGGAAAGAATATACA
>JAQMYL010000003.1:20125834-20137309 GCA_030014365.1 Clarias pachynema | reverse complement strand
GGACGCCTCCCTAGGGAAGTGTTCTTGGCACGTTCAGCTGGAAGGAGACCACGGGGCAGGCCAAGGACTATATGAAGAGATTATATCTCCACACTGGCCTGGGAATGCCTCGGGATCCCCAGTCAGAGTTAGCTGAGGTGGCTGGGGAAAGGGAAGTTTGGGGTTCCCTGCTGGAACTGCTACCCCTGCGACCCGACTTTGGATAAACGGTTGAAGATGGATGAATGGATGGATGGATAAAAGAAAATATAAATGATAAAATAATAAAAATCAACCAGTCTTAATCTTTTACATTTTAGCTATACTACAGGACTACAACATATCTAAATCTTAGTACAATGCCTATTCCTTGTTAGTTTTACTGTATCAATTGACAAACTTAAGTTGATAAAGATTTTGCCACATAAAACGTCATGTTGAAAAATATAGATTTTTTAGTATTGCCCCACTTTTTACAGTAATAAGACAATGACCATGCTAGACGTTTAAGCATCTTTAAACTTTCTCTTATGCTCTCAGGCTCTGCTCCTCAACACTTCATGGGTGCTCTCCACTCAGCTATATCTGCACTGAGTATGCAGTTATTCCAGCTCTCCTTTACTCAGGAGCAGCAGGAATGCAAGGTAATTTCACTTAATGCATTTGTAACACTGTAAACTTACCTCTAGACTTGATTCTAGAATGATTTTCACCATACTTACGTACAGATTAAGGAGGAGAACGAACACGTTGCCTTTGGAACAATAGTGGAGGACTATCTCAGTGTTAAAGTTCCACCAGAAACTCGATTCTCCCAAACTTTATTAGCAGAAAGGTTTGTTTTCAATCTAATTTAGATACTTTGTATTAAAATTAACATAAGCATGTGTCTGTTATTCATGTTTTCTATCCAATCATAGATTGCAGAAGTATAAATACTTTAAACTTGAGCACTTCCTTCATGAACAAAAACTTTCACCAACAAACAGTTCTGCAGAGAGTAAGATTTTTAACCTGATTAAAGCTACAGTACAAATTAAAGGATATCATAATGAAAAGAAATTATGAAGGCTAACATCAGTTTTGATATTAATTCTTGTTTTGTTCCAGATCCTGGTCAAATGAGCAACATTCTACAACAGGTGAGGATTTTTTAAAATTGATGTACTGAAAATAATATTTTTTTAATTTATAATAATACAAATTCATCCTGGAGCTGCTTCTTTCACATATGGCTAATTTATTGTTTTAAATGAACATCTTAGTGAAACTTACATCTACAGCCTGCATTTTCCTAAAATGACTGTTTCACAGTATAATTCTTTTCATTTTTTCAGTCAAGCTTTGCTATTTTTGGCTCTAATGTCTAGTGGGCTTTGATGATCAACAACCACTGTCTCTCACAGCCTATGCATCTCATTTTCTCTCTTCAGCTTCACCCTTTCTATTGGCATCTATGTCTTTCCTGTGCTCACTCTTAGTCATTCTAAGTGAGACTTTGTCTTTCATTGCAGGAGCAAGCATTGGTGTTAAAGTGTCAGCAGGACACAGTAGAGCAGAGACTGAATGAAATGAAAGACAGGCTGTCTAACTTTACTGCAGCACAGAGAACTGTGTGTCAGGAAGAAAGTCCATCCCAAAGTACAGAACAAATACATGCAGACAGCCAGCCCATGAGCAAACACACAGTCAAGCCAGCTGACAACCAGGGAGTGATGACTGAGCAGTTCCTCAGCAATAAACAGCACAGTAAACACACGGATGAAGCTGCTGGGGAAAATGATACGATGGCTTAAGGTGATTTCAAAGGAAGTATTTCTTTTTCTATATTACTTTCTACAGTACCTCTGTAAATACGGTTTATCATAGTCCCCTAAGATCCATTTTATCAGCAATTCCTTGAGTGAAAGGAAGAATATTAGAAATATTTACATGAAAAGCATGCAGTCAAGTTGTTGTGAGTCGCACCATTCACAATGTCATCTAAACATGTGCTTAAGTATATGAAATAAAAACTCAGGGTAAAATCCGACCTATTGAAATTAAAGCAATTAAGACAGTTAATATTACAAATGTATTTAAGTTTAAAAATAGTGACCTAGAAATTGTGCACAATCTTGAATATTGTTGGTCTTTCAGCTGCTCCCAGCAAGGGGTCGCCACAGCGGGCACTTGGTCCGCAAGTTTGGCACAGGTTTTATGCCGGATGCCCTTCCTGAAGCGACCCTCCCATTTTACCCGGGCTTGTGACCGGCACTGCATCCAGTGGCTGGGGTTTGGGCACTGGCTGGGAATCGAACCGGGGCCTTCCGCATAGCAAGCGAAACACCTACCACTGAGCCACCAGTGCCCAATGTTGAACATTGAATAAAGAATTTAAACCTTTCCTTTCTTTGTAAAATTAATCCCAGGTCTTCAGTTTAGTCTTAGACTGTTTGATGAAACTATGTACAGGGTTACTGTATACATGCCCAAAATGTATTTAAATGTCTCTTTATATTTACAGTATATATGTTTCTATGTACCTTGATGGTATCCATGCACTAGTATAACACTGGGATAAGTGCATTAGTCTAACAGGGGCTTATGCAGTGAAATAAATGTAGTTTTTACACTCTTAACTGTGTTTTATTATTCTGCACAAACAAAGGTCATGGTTTGACTTGAACACAGCTCATAAATTATAACATAATATATGTATAATATTAAAGA
This sequence comes from Clarias pachynema, assembly GCA_030014365.1. Lineage (NCBI taxonomy): Eukaryota > Metazoa > Chordata > Actinopteri > Siluriformes > Clariidae > Clarias > Clarias pachynema. Next base: position 20,134,618 of record JAQMYL010000003.1, on the reverse strand, counting down.
TTCACCATATAGAAAGACAAAAGAATACTTTTTAATCCACATTAATGTATTAAAAAACTATACTGGTTTTTTAGTGTAAATTTATGTGATACTATTTGCAGTTTACCTGGCATTATGTTTCATTTTTTAAATTCCACAGATAATACATTTCACATTAAGTATTATCTATTTAGATCTCATTATTAATAATGAAAACTTGGACTTGGTCTCTTGAGGAAAACAAGGCCTGGCGAATCAAAACATGCTCGTGATCTTGTTTTGTGGGTCAGCGTTTAATCCCCTGTGGTTCTTGTGTTGCATTTAATCAACACGTCCACATGAAATAAGATAACAGATGATGCTTGCTTTAAATAGTCTTTTATCCAACAACCTAGCATTGAAGCCGACATTCAACCGACAATGTATTAGTTTGGGCTTGTTTTAAAAATCTTAAAAGATTGACAGGACACAGATTGCAGATTGATGGGTGTCATGTCATCAATGCACTCAGTAAGCTCATCCCCAGAGTGTGCAGGGCAAAGTATTCCTCCAGGACAGACTGTGAACAGATTGGGACGGGCCAGCTGAGTATTCTCTCATTTCCTATCAGTGCTGATACACTCCTAAGTTATCCTGGCTGCATTCTGTCTCATTCCTATCGCTTAGATTAATTCAAAGAAATGTGACAGTGACACACTCGGCATACCTTTCAGCTGCTCATACTGCTGCAGTGGCGAATGTCACGCCTCACGTTTTGCAGTTGTTCTTGCTGTATTAAGAAGAATTTGTTTACATTTTTGTCAACAGGTTGTCAGGCTGTATTTCTAGAGCAGGGTCGGAGAACCGCTAGTTATTATACCTATTTCTGTCCTGGCCCTTTCTGTTACACATGGACAGCTGCAATACCTGAGCGAGTTGGCTTGAGTAACCTTAAACACACTATTCTGTTCTATAAGAGGACTGTGTTTGCTGTCAAAGGAAGTGGCTTATTAAGTCAAGAGTTGTGTTGCATGAAATTTAAAGTAGTAGACAAGATGAAAGAGTAATACAGTATTGCAGCCTTTGTCAAGTAAGTGTTATTATTTATAATGTACATGAAGTGCATGGATTTTGAGGCTTTAAAAAGTCAAATAATAATTTAATAGAAATACAAAAAGAAGATCCAAGAACTTGATGTGAATGTGATGTGTCCAAATTCATTAGAGGTTATATTTTATGACTGTAAGATTTATGCATCTATTCTTTCTCCAATAATTTTAACGCAATGGTTCTCAAAAGACTGAACTGAAAAAGGATGTGAAGGGGTTTACTCCATACCAATAAATAATGTAAACGTCAAACTAATTTTAAAAATTTATTAAAATATTTTCTGTGGGTAGACAGAAAAGTAATTTTTGTCTAACAAATAGCCAAAATATTAAAATATTAATATTATAATATCATAAGCCTAATACCTGAGTAATTGGATTTTCATCAAATAAATCTGTTTTGCATGTTGTTGTTTTTTTCATCTGGTACTGACTGTACAAAGATTAAAAACCAATGTTTTAAATCTAGGTAAGATTTCAAGCATAGATCTTAAGAAACATGTACATGCAGTTTATCTACTAAGTCAATCATGTGGCAGCAGCACAATTCATACAATCATGCAGATACCAGCTTCAGGTAATGTTAAATCCAAACATAAGATTGAGTAGCTTAAGTGTTTGAGAGACAGTTCTGTGGGTGGTAATACAGTACCTCGTAGGGAAAAAAAGTCAGAGGGAATTTGTCAGACTAACTGAATCTGTCAGGAATATTCTGTAGTAATTAATTCATACAATCACTCTTTACTGAACGGAAAAGCATCGTGGCATGTACAAAATATCATTCACTGTGGTGGATGGGCTACAACAAGTTTATCTTCTTCCAGTCTGTGCCCATAATTGCGCTCATTCTTGTTCTTGGCGGAGTGGAAGCTGATGTGTTCTTCTGCTACTACTTTGTTTCCTTTCCTTCTTTACTTCTTTGTAACTGTCTGGTACTAACTAGGAAAACATATGAACTATATATTATATGTGAATTTGTGTTCTTCAAACAAATCTAACAAAAATGATATTTTTGCTACACAGGATATTTTTGAAAAGTTGATGTACTTGAAAAGCGTATTTGTTTGTGATGTCTTGGTTGGCCTACAACAGAGGGAATATAGCACTTTTAAGGAAAGTGCCTATGCTAACAATAAGCACAGAAGATGTGTGTACAGTAAGTAAAGTAAGTTGTAGTTGTGTCATTTGAAATTGATGGCTCTATGAACATTAGTATGGTGAGCTTACCCTGAGTGGATAGTGATGGAGACACTCTACTGCTTAACTTGTTCGATTCTGCAGATGTACATGGCTTCTTTTCATCTTTTTCCTCTCGTAATTTAGCTATAGATACACAAACACTTTCAAAATTAATCAATGATTTGAAATAATGTTGAATAATTAAATCAACTGTATAAATGTACCTAAGCTTTGGGGATCATGGAGGTCATAGTTATGAAGCAGTGAAGTATGAATTGGCTTTGAGGCATTGCTGGGCCCTTGAGAGAGAACAATGTAATATATTAAACCCACATACTTATTAACAAAGGTAATGTCTTACTAACAATATGCTTCTGGAGAAAGTCTTGTAAAAGCAGTGACTTACTGTGTGCTGAAAACAGAGCTATACCCACTGGCTTCTCCTGTAGTTCATACAATTATCTAACTACTGTAGTTACTGTAGCTACAGTAGATATGCAAAAATACCCAAAGTTCATTTAGCTGAACCCCAAATACTGGAGTAGTTCCCTTTAAAAAAAAAATTATAATAATAATAAATTATTTTAAACAATTACAACCCATCGAATTGATTCTTCTGTTTGAAAAAGTAAGTTCAATGTATTTATTTTTTCTTTAGTAGCTTACAGTGTATACAACAACTAACACATTAGCATCTGCCATCTTTTAAGACCCATAGTATCTATACCGATTAGATACTGTTGACAAGTGCTTTTTTTTTTTCTTCCCCCCACTCTGACCTCCAACTTTGCAAACATTATGTCTCCAGACATGCATTCTCAATATAGATTACATCTGGCCCTGCAAATCTAGCAGATGTGATGGTGAATGAAGTACATGGTCTTTTCTCTTTGTAAATATTGCCCATTTCCTTACGGCTTATGCTGATTAGAATGTATTCCTCCCTCTGACACAGAACGCTGGAAGCAACTGCAGATTGGCGTTGAGGCAGATTCATCACCTCACCATTCAGATTTGCCAAATCTATTTCAGCTGGCATGAATCACAAAAAACAGCACATGATTTATAATTAAATGATCATGATCATGATTTATGATAAAACCCAAACCAGATACATATCATTGCAGTAGCTTACTTAGTCAACACAGACCAAAAACATGTAAATAAAGAGAAATACACTACCTACCTTCATGTTCACATCCACATTTCACTTTTATGCAGTCCAAAAGGACCACTGTTTTACATTGAATGGTAAATAAACTCCTTTGGTTGTCTGTAAATTGTGCATTAAACCATAAATGATTAACATGTGTTTACTCTAAATAAAGTGCTTTTCCTAGAGCATGTGAAACATCACTTACCACCATGAAGCACTGTAATAAACATTGTAGTCTCCTAGAAGAATCTGCCTTGTCAACCTATTTAATTAATAAAAGACCAAAGTGCAGGTTAGGCAAGGAAGCATGGAGAGCCAGGGTGATCGTCACATGACTGGCATCCAATGGGAAGCCAAGTCACCTCTGATTCTGCAAGTAAATTTTAAAATATATGGATATCATAAGTTTACATTTTAATAATATTAAACACAAAATCAATGAGAGAGTGTGTGCATTAACTGCAAATGAATAGCATTTGGTTGTTTAGGAAGGATTTTTCAGTACTGAACAGACAGCTGAAACACACAGCTGAGATGTGCTCCTGTGTGTTGGGTAACACACCTAAGGGAACACACAGCATGCATGACTACTCATGTAGACGGGATTGTTTTATTTTTTTAAGTAAACTGGGAACATTTACTGTTTATAATTTTTATTAGTAATTTCTGTATATTCAACAACCATCATTTACACGATATGACATATTTCATAAATGTATAGATACTGTACTAATAATGTAAAAATACACATCACTAACATTAACCAAAGTGCTTGCATGTAAATATTTTTCTTGTCCCACACATTGTGCTGATATTATCATATCAATTGTATTATATTAGAGCATTTTAGCTAATAAAAAAAATTATATGCTTTGCTCCTGTGTAAGCGCACTACTCTGGTCTGCTCAGAGCTTGCTGTCATTTTGCATCACTGTTACCATGGTTCCCCTATCTTGTGGATATGGCAACCACCAGGACTGCCATTTTTAGCCTGAGCTGAGTCTCAGGCGGCTGCCAGCAACTTGCTCCCTCAGCAGCACACCAGTCCTAATGTTATTACTCTACATTAACCATGTGTACGTTAGGAAATTCTAGACGGGACAACATACTCTACAATCTCTTAATACAACAAAATACTGTAACAAACTGACAATATGCTGGTGTAAGCATTGGTTCAGATAAAAGATTTACTGTATGTGTAGTGAAATTAAATTAAAGCATTTACTGAAGCATAGAATCTATTTAATTATTCATATGACTTTAGTACCAAGCTGAATACCTTTAAACTGTAAAAGCAATTCTGGTGAGCAAATTGATTCAGACTGTAAGAGTAAATAAAGATGAATGTGTCTAATCCATTGAAAGAAGCACAAGAAGCTCTTCTATTGTCTTCAACTATAAAGCGGGTGTATGTGAAAAAGGTCAATAGTTGATTGCTGACCTTTGAATAATGGTAGATTTTATCAATCCTCATACCACAGATGGTCAACCCTACAAATGTATAAAATTAAATGATCTGATTTATACCTATTACAAAATGTTAAAGAGTAAATCTTTGCAATGAGTGCTGTCATTGGAAAATAATCAACCACTATGTGTTGTGTTGTGTTGTGGCCAGATCTGAACGGGCGTTTCTAGTACCATGCTGAAATTCATTATTTTCCTATAACAGTCTGTCCTGAAGTGTTTAATTACTCTTTTACCAAAGTAATCTGATTAACAATAACTAAATGAATAAAACTTTAAATGATGGACTATATGATTTTCCTTTAAATAACATATTTGTATCCAGTTATCACTAAGAAGATTTTGAGCGATATGGGTTCCAGGTGAATCAGCCATTATGATTAATGCTAGTATATTATCGGAAATTCATATTTTATAAACCTGATATTTGCCTTAGGCATTAGACTTAGAACTGCTGTTACAGAAAATTAATTAACACTTTCTCCTCAATTTGATGATTTTATATAAAATGATAGAAACGGTTGGACATACAGACACTTTTTTTTTTCCATTTGCCACTATCCTCTAATCTCAGTCTGGGTACTATTTCAAGGCACATAGCCTACTGTTTGCACTCAGCGTGACTCATGAAATAATTGCTGTAATTGCAGCGAAGCTGATTTTCCAGCCTCTCCTGCGTTAAGAGGTGTGCGTGGGTTTGAGCACTGGAAAAACGAACCTCTGTTCCAGAACAAAGTGACTGAATCCTGGCCATACAGTACATGCTGTCAGTGGAGCACTGTTGTTATGTCCTGCGATTGAAACTTGTTTATCACAGCATGGATTGCTGAACATGCAAACTGACATTCAAAGCTGAAGATGCCCATGAGTGCTTCACTGATCTGTATACCAATGTATGCAAAACAGTCATGCAAAGCTATAGATGCCCATGAGCGCTTCACTGCTCTGTGGCTAACATGTGTGCTCTGGTTCAGTATGCTCTATTTACTCTGTTGCATAATCCCTCTGATATGGAGGAACAAAGACCACACATTCCAAATATGATCTGTGTACTTATCAGGGGTGTTTTGTTCAGTCTAATTAAAAGCATAGTTAGACAATGCAGTTATCAGCCATTTCATCTTACATGTCCCTTCGCAGGTATCTGGTTACCAATTGTAGTAAGTCTAATGTTTACTCACTAGTAGGCCGAGTAAAGCATGAAATAGGAATAGTGTAGTGAAGCAATTGAGTATACATTTTTTATATAGGCTTTTCGTATTAATGAATTGCCTTAGTTTGTGCTATTTAATAAAATGAAAATAAACCAGTAATTTATGTTATATCAAATCTGACCATATAAAGCATGTATAGAGGATGCATGAATAACACATTAAATGCGACTTGTGCAATTTGCTTTGTTTAGTACACAGTAAATACACAGTCTTTATACCATAAACTTCATATCTTACTACCCACTCCTGTCCACAGGCAAGTATAATAATAATAATAATAATAATAATAATAACGCCACTTCTGCAAATCCTGAAAAGTAGAATTTATATGAGTTCATCCATCCATCTAGGAACCACTGTAGGATAGGAGATCATGAAGGCCAATGGTGATTACCATTGATTTTATTCCCATTTTACCACCGTGGTAAGATTTCCTGTAAACATTCGCACACTACGGGCAATTTGGGAACCCTATTAAGTTAATCTGCATGTGTTTGGACTGTCGGAGGAGACCAGAGTACCTAGAGCAACAGAGAAAACACTCAAACTCCATGTACACAGACCCAGAAGCGGGAATCGAACTCAGACCCTGGGGTTTAGTCAAAAGTCCAAATAGACACAAATGAGATGCTGTGGTAATTTGGTGACCTGTGATAAAGATGATGCCTTAGTTTGTTATTTATTTACTTGTTACAATGCTGGGATCAGTGCACAGGGTCAACCATGATACGGCAAACCTGGAGCAGAGTGGGTTAACCTCCTTGCTCAAGGAACCACCAGTAGCAGCTTGCTAGAGTGCTTTGGCTTGACCTTATAATCAGAGCCCTAAGCCTATCCATTGAGTCCACACCATTCAATGTATGAAAGCAAAACACAAACAGATGCCACCACTATCAGAAATTATACAGTTAAGACTACCAGGTTGGGTGAATCCAGAAGGGTCAGTTACGTCTGAGTGCAATTGCTGGCTGAGCCTCGTCTTGGGTGACCCAGGGGTATTTCTAGCTATTGAGAAGATCAGGGGCTATATCAAGTGTGCCTGGGACTTTACTTTTCTTTTTATTTATTTATTTATTTAAGGAGCTACATTTGTAATAAATAAATAAATATTCAATTTCTCTCTCACTCTCTCTCTCTTACACACATACACACAAAGATTATTTTGCTACTTATATTTACTATTGATTTGTGCACTGCTCACCTTCTGTCTTCTTGCAATTATTACAGTCCACCTCAGTCTCTGTTCTCTTATGACTCTTGTTGGCCCTGCTGGTGGAAAAGTATGAACAATGTTACTTTAGTTAGCATCCACACGCGCACACGGGCACGTACACAAGCACGAGCGCACGCGCGCGCGTTAGAGAGAGAGAGAGAGAGAGAGAGAGATTGCATGCACTATCCCTGCTTATACCAGGATGGCACAGTTCATTGCAACATAAGCATGGCTAACCTCTGAATCTGGACTTTTTCCCCCTATCCCTGTTTTGTTAAATCGACTATCATATTTACTATCAAAACTAGCCGACACACTTATATTGTTTGTTATGCATTTGAAAGTGAAGTACAGTACTATTGTTACGCATGACTCCGAAGCTCCGGGGTACAGGGTTAATGGGGGTAACGTTTCCTGGCAGCACTGTGTGACATGATCTTAACGTTATCAGAATAGAGCACCAATCACTTTAACTCAACTTTTGACATGTTGATTTAACGTTATCTGACTGTTAAAATAACCATGCGACTTAAAGGCGCTAAAATAAGGACGAACGATAAAATAATAATAAAAAAAAAACCTTAATTAATAAACTAACCCACAGGTCGTTTGACGTAGTAGCATCGCTTTATGGGCGAGGCGATAAAGCAGCGAAACATCACGGGGGGGCTTGTCTGCGCATGCGTGGTAAGCATGGGTAGGAGGTAGTGACGGAGGCCTGTGTTGTTTCCACCAATTACATCACCAATGACGTGATCAATCAGCTACTCTACAGTAGTAGCTCGACACTTGCTGCACTTTTATTTTTGATTGGAGGCTCAAAGAGAGAAAAGGACAGTTTAGCAACATTTTAAATAAAATTATATTTACATATGTAAGCTTTTTATATATTGCCTGGCAAAAACAAAAGAGTCACATAATGTGTTAATATGACCATTCAGGGAAAAAATGGTAAATTTGCTAGGGTTTTGGAGCAATGGAAACTGACCCTACAGTGATGAATGCATGAGGGTAAAAAGGGAAACATAAATCCATGTGATGCACTCATCCTGCAGAGTGGACACTGTACAAGCCTCTGGAGATGCTGTTATGATCTGGGGTTGCTTCAGTTGGTCCGGTCTAGGCTCAGCAGCATTACGTGACAAAAAATGAAGTCAGCTGATGACCCGAATATACTGAATGACCAGGTTAATACATTCATAGTCTTTATTCTTTCCTGATGAAACAAGAATATTCCAGGACTCAAATTATTAAAGTGTGGATCTGGGAGCATAAGGAATCTTTTTCGTACATGATTTCACCACCACACTGTTAAACTTAATCAAAGGTAAACACAGTCAATGAAGTCTTGGAGTGTGCAACTTTTCTTTTTTTCCCGCTCAGGCAGTGTGTTATTACATTCAGTCAGTGATCATTCTAAACACACACACACACACACACACACACACACACACACACACACACACACACACACACACACACACACAC
>JAQMYL010000003.1:20092646-20102888 GCA_030014365.1 Clarias pachynema | reverse complement strand
ACAATGTAGAAAGAAATAAAAATCAGGAACCATCATGGAGTTAGAAAGTGACCCCAAACTTTTGAACAGTAGTGTATGTATGTACATATGTATGTATGTATCTATCTATCTATCTATCTATCTATACATATTTTTTTGTTTGTTTTTTTTGTTTTTTGGTAACAAAGTTGGACAAATGACCAATAACATGAAGCAAAGGCCGATTTCTTCCTAGCCCACACTGTTGATTCATAAAATCAGTAGTAAAACTTCCCATTAATTTTTATTTTTTTTTCTTTTCTTTAAATCACACATCTGTAACATGTCATTAGCAGTGACTGAGAAGTCACATGTTAAGTCCAGTCACAGGTGTAAACATAAATGAGGTGGATTGTTTAATCAACCATTTCTTTTTCCAAAACAAAATACATTTAAATAAGAACTGAAAGTAGACAGTTGCACATTGTCCATGTACCAATTAAACGACTACGGACAGACAAGAGACCTGTAAGTTTAATTTTTAATTTTTATTTAAAACAAACAAACAAACAAACAAACAAACAAACCAAAAAGAGCTAAAACCTTTTTGTTTAGCTTGCTTGCTATTCAGAGGAAGCATGGCATGAACCCAGGAGGACATCATAAGAGATAAAATTAAATTAGGAATCACAAACACAGCTGCTTATTTGCCTAAGTGTGTGTGTTTGTGTAATAGCCAGCCACACATCATTCTTATTACTCCACCAAGACCCTGGGATTTTAATGCATTGCTCAACCGTAATTGTTTCATTGTCAAGCTGTTGATATACAAGATAGTTCCAGTCCCCTAATTTGATTTGCAGGGCTTCAGGAATGCTTATACAGTATTTAGTACAACTACTCTGCACTCACTGATTGTACAGTATCACTCTGCCAGACTGAGTTCACAAGTAAAAAGTTCAACTCCTACTGTAGTTCAAAACAGTTACAAACACTATCAGTGTCAAATCATACTCTTCAGGAACTTCTGACTTGAACATCAGTTTCACCCGAAGCACCTTTAACAGGAATGTACAAATTAATGTGAGCTAGCTGGCCAACTGGTCAACATTCTATAAAGTGAGTGTACCTTCTTCAGAGTCGATCCAAGAACAGATGTCTGAAATGCTGGCTACTCTGTATTAATTTCAGGTTTTTGCAACTTTTATAAAAATAAAGAAATATCACATTCAGAATTGTGCTGTTATACTGAACATTGGCTGTGATTGCCTATGGCACAGCCTACAGACTTGTAACTGCATTGTGCCAAAACACAGCCTTGCTGATATCAGGATAACCACAACCTTGCTTATGCAATATAGCTAAATTTGCATGCGAACATGCAAACTACTCTATGCACACAGACTCAATGAGAGGTGTTGTGATGGAAAATAATATATCCTAAACTAATCTATACCTCTATTTATATAGGTATATAGATATATAATAGCTTGCTAAAATATAATCCTAATAATAAGATAAATCTAAATACCTAACCATAAATCAAACTTTGTGGGAATTATAACTACATTCTGCTCCACTTTTGCTTAAAATAAATAGATGTTAACCTAGAATCTAGAAGCGTACATCCAGTAAATCCAGTTTGCATATATTTAATTCGCATACAACTTGGCACAGGTTTTATCATCCCTTCCATTTTATACAGACTATGGCCCAGCACTGCATAGAGCGGCTGGCTTTGGGCATTGGCTGGGAATCAAACTCGAGCCAATCACTGAGCTGCCAAGGCCCTTTTATCAGATAAGAATGAAACGTATTAAATTTGTTATACCATTTGCCTAAAAAAAAGTTTTTGTGGTTCTGGCGGAACTATGACCTTCATTCGTTTTGGGTGGAACATGAATAATAGTTCTACACACAGTCATTACCCTCTGGAGAAAAGCCAAGATAAAATAATCAGTAATTTTTGTGGCTGATTATAAAAATATTTTTTTGCCTTTTCTATTTATTGCACAGTGTTCTGGCTGAAACTCCCCAATTATCTGACATTGCCAGTATCCAGTCCACTGTAAAAAAAAAAAAAAAAGAGCTGAAAACTGTGCATCTATCATATCGTTTTTTTGTTTGTTTGTTTGTTTGTTTTTTGTGAGAAACTGTGCAAATATGAATATAACTCTTGATGGAGGTTGAGTTTTAATATTGATTTTATGATATTTGTCAGCTTATTTGGCAACCTTGTGGTTTTCATCTACCATAAACTACAAAAGAGAAGACGTAAGTGTTTTTTACTGAATGTGCCGGTCAAATTGTGTTGCTTTTCACCAGGATAATCTGCTGTATCTGTTTGTAAGGATCAAACTACTGGAGTAAGCACCTCTGTCCAAATCAGAGCATCTAGCTGATGCTTTGCTGGCGAGTTTCAGTAAGGTTGTCATCACTGCAGCCTCAGATTCCGGTTCTTGCCTGACTGGAGTCAAATCTAATGTGAGCAAGGTTTGATGTGTTTTGTATTCTGTGATGCCTTTCTGCTTGACAGACTGTAAAACGTGGCTGTTTATGTTGCGGTGGCCTCTGTGATAGCGTGTAAGAATCTGGTCATTTTTCTCTCATTAACGAGATATTTCCACCCATACACCTGCCACTCATATGAGGTGTATTTTTTATTCATTTGGTTTTGTTTTTCACACCATTCTGAGGGACTAGTAAATGCTGGATGAAAAAATCCCAGGAAATCTACACTCACCAGACACCAGCGGTCACTGAGATCCAATTTTTCCTTTCTGATGTTTGATGTTAAATTTCCTGACGTGTATCTACATGCTGCTGCTACATATACTGTAGCAGTAAACTATATATGCAAATGTACAGTATGTGGGTAACTAAGTGTTTCACCTGTTTGATCTTGTAGAACATTTTAAAATCATGGGCATTTCCAGTCCATATTTGCATGCTTTACCCCACTCCAGCTGACACTTTGCACTGAGATCTTTGGCGTGTGTGCGGGTGCTTGGGTATGGAATGCTATTTCATGAAGAACCCGAATCCTAGTGCTGACATCTCTTCTATCAAAGTCAGCTTGGAACTCTGTAGTGAATGATGCAGGATAGGTGAACTGTTGCTGTCCTAGGTACTTCTATTTTACAATAATAGCACTTACAGTACACATGACTGAGGGAGATCCAGCTATTCAGTACAAGCCATTGTACTGCCAAGGAGACTAGGTGAATTGCTTTTCTATGGAGACTATGAATATGTGCTTGATGTTAATACTTGATGTTAAGCACCTGGTAGTATTAATACTGAGCGCTGTATACCCTTTTTCTTTTTCATATAGTGAAAAAAGTGCACATATGGAAATATGGAAAAATATATGTTCTGTTTAGTTTTATAGCACTTTATATCATATCAACTAGCAGGTCGCTTTGATTGTACATTTCTTTTATATACTATACATACTTACTTTGGTACTTTCATTTGGATGTTTCCTATGTTTGTAGCCTGTGCACATGCTCAAAAATTAACATTGCATTCCCTCAAGATGCAACATGCATTCAAATGGTAGGGGCAGTGTACACAGTCAGCAGGAACACCAAAATTTGAAGAAATTGAGGAGAACTTGAGTATGATCCAGGGCAATGGTGACTCAATCGGTTAAGGCAAGGGTTTGAGACCCAGCATCACCAAGTTACCACTGCTGAGCCCTTGAGAATGACCCATAACCCTATCTGCTCCAGGGTCGCTGCATCCTGGATGTCCCTGTGCTTTGACCCCAGCTTCCTAACAGGGTTATCAGAAAAATATATATATTTCACTGTGCTGTAGGGTGACAAACAATTAGTATAATGATGCTTCCTTACTGCTGTACATGTCACCATAGTTGGTGGGAGATAAGTACTATCTTAAATGTCAACATAGAAACCAAGATCCTTGTGTGTCGCCAGGTTTGTTTACTTTACACAAAACTGTCTGATTGAATTCTCCGGTGTGCCCGTACTGCAATCCTCCGGTAATGTGTAGTAAATAGGCAAGAATATGAACAAATAAGCTCACAATGTTGCCAGCTGACTACACAAACACATGCGAGTATATTTATGCTCGTAAAGGTGCTTCCAGTAAAAATGGTTTCCTTGGTCATTTTAATCTACATTGGAAAGCTTTTCAATTTTAAGTCAAAAATTACAGTATATTCCTGAAAAGCCATGTTGACTGATGACATCTAACATTACTCTTTTAACAGTTTCGAAGTAGGAAATTGAATTTTATGTTGCAAACACAGACAAGCAGAGTGAAACACTCAGTGGAAGGTCCCAGTGTGGGAATGTAAAGTGTTGTATAGTAAAGTTTTAGACAGTTTCTACTTTAAAGATTACTGTTGTTGCTCAGCACATCATCGTTTTTCGAGAAAATTACAGCACTGTCTCACTGTCATCCCGGTTGTCAAAATAAATTATTGTCAATCTTTCTGTGTCGCTCTGTTTCCACATCATTATAAGGGTGTGGGTTATGATGAATAATTCAACCGAATCCACTGTAGAAGATTCTCCACCCCTATTCGACACGCTCTTATCTGTTTGCACTGCTTTATACAGAATATGTAGATGAGCACGGCCTTTAAAATATCTTGGGACAGTGTTTCTACTCAGCGACAGCGCATTAAACCATTAATAGGCTTAGTGCTTTCATTTGATGTAGAAAGTGGTCGGATTACACAAGGATAATTAATGAAGTTGTAAATTTCCCTGAAAGCAGACAAAAACAATAAAATGAAGTGTAGTGGTTTAACATAGAAAAATGTTTTTTGTCACCTTGACTTAAACACACACATCTGAAATACAACTATTCCGTAACCTTACAAGTTTGTCGAAGTCCCCAGAATGTCATTTCTCCAGCATCTCCTTTATAAAATGTTATTGGTAATGCAAGTTTATGGCATTTAATCACGCTTCCTTCATCCTTGGCTGGTACTGATTTATGGTAATTTACAGCTTCTTCAAATGTTGTGTCACTCTTTTGATGCTGACCTCACTTCAATGAATTTATTCAGGTAGAGAGTCTGCATCCCTGAGGGTCCTTGGCCACCTCATTTAGGAAACATTTAAGAATCCGGAGAGGCGGAGAAACCAAGGCCCTTCTATGCTTATACAGAAATCATTTGAAACTGCAGTTGAATGTGAGCCCTTCAAGAGTGCAGCAATATATAGATCTTTCAGTGCCAGAAGAATCTGACATGCCATCCCACAGAAACTTTTCTGACTCTTCTTCCTTTATCCTTTTTATCCCAAAACGTACGTTTTCTCACAGGATTTTCCTCCTTTCTTCCTTCTAGTCTAAATCGTTATTCGATTCAATCAAGTGCCCTTGATTGTTATAAATGCACTGTACGTATATAAATGTGATATATTTGTCTTCTTCGTCTTCTTCTTAATATTATTCCTATTCTTATTATGACACCCTGCCACTCTGCTTTACCGGGGTTAAACGAGCCTAAACAAGTGTGAATAAAATCACACTGCATTCTGACTTTACAAAGTCAAATACATTTCAAGGAACATGAAACTCATTCCTGCTGCCTTATTGATAGTTTACAGCCCATGTTCTGCGTTATCATTATCTGTTCTGTGTAATTATTGACCTGCACTCATCTCACACTTTTGTGTGCAAAAAAAAACCAAAATAAAAAACATACATATTACATATTCTTATATCACTCTTTCACTGTTTGAGTGCTGGAATATGGCTGTGCCTTCAAGGAAGAAAGCAATCATTCAGTACATTTTGTGTCATTTAGTACATTAAGGTCATCAGCTGACTGACTTAATTTTATCGGCACATAAGTTTGCTAAGTCTAGACTGGACCCCAGAACATAACACTGTCTCCAAAGCCACTACGCATTATGGGTGCATTGCTTCATGTGCTTTCCGTTTTATCCTGAGACGTTGCTCCAAAGTCGAATCTTTATGCTCCCTAGCAAAAACTTTTATAGCATTTATAATGCTCATTCTCACTAACAAGTGGTCACACAGCTGTGTGATCCCAATCCTGTAAGTTCTCTATGCATTATGGGTGTGGAAACGCTTTTTATTTGAGTCTTTTTCTAATTTCATTTCTTAAATATAAAAGCTCGGTTTAAATTTACCAGTTTTCCCAAAGAATCAAGTATAGATGTGTTGGATGTGTCAGCTTCAGCCCTGGCAGTACCGTGACTGATTTAGCACTGTACTGATGACCAGGTGTTCATTACACTAACAATAGAGCAAAGACGTCAGTGCGTGCTTCAGTCTGCGCTGCTCCTTCAACATTCATTACCGATGCTGCTGATAAGCCTGTTGTGTTAATGCTCTTTTTGTTTAAAGCACACTCTAATCACCGCTAGCCTGGATTTTAAATACAGATGAATGAGATTATCGATATGAGTAAATGAGCTTGAGTGGGGAAACTCAGGGGTTTGAATTGTTACGCTCGTCAGTGGCATGCATGTGCATGTGAGCATGCTTATCCTAAGATTTTACGCATTTCATTGTTTGTGATATGCAAACATTGCTACTTTAATAGTATTAAAATATTACAGAGGCAACTGTGGACGTTTCTATGGTTGTAATATTTTTACAGTTGCAATGTGCCACACATGCACCATGAGATCAAAAGGCTTAGACATGGCTGTCACACTGGAAAATACAATATTTCGCTGGTAAGGAGTAATAATCCCATCTGCCAGAAAGGACATGAAGGGGATTGTGTTCCTTAAGCCAATCCAGTCACTGACACTTGTGAAAAAAGATGAAATATTGAAATATTGCTGTGTTCCATACCTTCAGTCATCTGAGCAGTCATCCATCATCCATCCAGATTAACGACTACCTGATGGTGAGAGGGAAAAAATGTAAAGCCTGTATACATCTGTCTTTCTAAAACTTCAACACAGCAGGAAAGACTGTGTCTAGTTTAAAGGTGGTGGAAACATCCTGAATTTTTGTTGGATCTCACACACATGCGCACACACACACACACACTATATATATATCGTATAAAACATCTTCAACCTTCAACATCTCACATGCATACATATACACACACACAAACACACAATTTTTCGTGTACAACATCTCATGGGCATGCATGCATGTGCACCCACATGCACACACACACACACACACACACACACACACACACACACACACACACACACACATACACAAATGTCTTTAACATTCGACAAACATACACATATACTGTATGCACACACCCCCACACACATACGCACATACGCACACACGCACACACACCAGCCCCAACTTCAGTCTTCACAGATTCAAAATACAGAGCCAAGGAGAGTGGAATTCAGGAAACGTTCCCCAGCTAAGGCAGCTACACTACAGATGACAGCTATCTCATCTGGATTCATCTCTTGTCCCATGCTGTCACTAAGGCTGTGCAGCTCGAGATGGGGGAGATGGTTTGGTACTGGGGTATTTGGAGAGAATTGATCTGACACTCAAAACTACTTGGACTTTTAGGGATAAATGGATGCACATCAGGAGCGCCAAAACCATGGCTGAAATTAAAGATCAATTCATTAAGCCAGTAGATCATCATTACACACTCCGCACCTGGGACTGGCTTCAAAATGCACTACAATTTGTGAAATGGAAAATTGAGGTTTCAAAGCTGCAGTGAATTTGTACTAAAGAGGCAACAAAAACTAAAGACTAAAGAGGAAACACTGACTAAAGAGTTCAATAAGAAAGAAAACATTAGTAAATGAAGCCCCAATTAAAGACAGTCATGTAAGAAAAAGTAAACACTGGAGGGTGTTTAAAAAAAAAGCTATATGCTATGATTACCAATTGGTGTTAATGAATATAGCAATCTGCACTGAAGAGCATAAATTAAACAGCAGGTGACAAAATACTTGTTTAATGTCTAATGTGAGGAGAGCCACCATGTGCTACTACCAGGGTTGCCAAATTTGTTTTGCATAAGAGAAAAAAACACAGCTAATCCATTAACTTGCCTGTTTTTGTGCGGTACATGAAAATTTGAGAACCTTGACAAAACTCAGCCAGGAAGATCATGTGACATGTATTGTGCGCAGGATTGAACTAGAGAGATAGAGGACTAGAGAGATACCTGCGGCGCCACTGCGCTGCCATATCCAAATGAGCTCCTGTTATGTCTTTTACTTTTTCACATTTTACCATCTATTAAAAAATATTCTACAATATGAAAATTAATATAAAACATCCTGGGTGTTTAAAAGTCCCATTCAGGGGAAACAAATCTGGCAAGACTGTTTGCATGGTGTTTATTTTTCACTTAATTTTAGGAAGACAGAAAAAAAAATATCACAAATAAATACAGCCTCTGCTATTACCCAAAGTTGAACAGAATTTGTTATGTAAAGAATATTGGGAGAAAAGATTATAAGCTGAGAAGTGTTGTTCACATACTGTATTTAGTCTTTTCTGCCAGTTTCATACGTAAATAGCATGCAGGGTTTTTTCACTCGTGTACATTAATTATGTGGGGGGAAAAACCCAACCTAAAAATATCTTCATACATCCCGGCCATAATCATGTTAGTATTTATATACTGCTACCCCATGTCTGTTATTCTGGCTTGATTTAGTGTTATCAGACTCCACAAAAGGAAGGGCCAGAAAAATGCAGTTGTATTGACCGTACGGTTCCTTGGACCAGATTGCACACCATTTATAGGACTCATACTGTTTTTCGATTGCTGTCATTTAAGGCTGGCATTTCTTAGAATTCCACCCTGCTGAAGAATTATTAGCAACCTGAGGATTAAACTTATGCTCAAGTCAATATTTCAATCCAATACAGCCATAAAATACAAAGACTATTAAATATGTTTGAGCAAATAGCATAATGAACACATCCTTTCTGCTTTTTCATAATTCGATTTTCTTTTTGTTCTGGTCTCTTCTTGGTTTACCACTTCCTATCCATGCCCTTATTATCACTTACGGTTTTAGACACCTGTGCTTTTTGTAGTAGTGTCACTGTCATGTATTGTGAGCCTCAGGCATGGTGTAAATACAGATGAAGACATATTAACATAAAACAGGAAACTTCACATAAACTTGAAAGAAATCCATGCTATAAACCAACAAGAATAGAACAGATGGAAGATGACAAGTAGTGCAAAAACAGAGCTTAAACAACACAACTAATCAACCCAAACCAAATATACCTATCAATGCAAACTGTAAAGTACACAACCTTAATCAACTTTAATAAAAGCCCCCAACACAAAGTCTATTAGAACTGTCACCTTGCACCTCCAAGATCTGGGTTTGATCCCTGCGTCGGGTCTGTATGCTCCCCGTGCTTGGTGGGTTTCCTCCGGGTTCTCCACTTTCAAAGTGGTATAGACAGTGAGAGTGAGTGTGTGAACCTTGGGAACATAGTGATTGGGAACATAGCGCCCTCCAGGGAACAACCATGACAGTCACATACTCACATTAAAATCCCAATGTTCTAGCCATAATTTCTGATCGTATTTCTGCTGCAACGTTGCCTGGTTTATTATCCTCAGTCCTGTCTGTAATCACTGGCTTTTACCTTTTCCTGCATAGTGAGTTATGAATTGCCCACATTAAATTGTGGATATTGATTAGATTTTTGAAAAATACAAAACAACACATTTTATAGTGAAAAATTATCACCAACCACTTTGTGGTCCCTGTAAATTACAGAAGAATTTTCCAGTAGTAGAATTTTCCATCACAAACAAGGATCAAACAATCAAACCCACTGGATCCACCTCTCTGCTCCTCTCTCTCTCTCTCTCTCTCTCTCTCTCTCTCTCTGCCTCAGCGGCCTTCTCAATACCCAAAGGATGTCCCATTTTTAGCCTTGGCTTCCAATGGCCATGCTTATTTCCCTCCTGACTTTCTAGAACCCCAGGTTTGTCTATGTGATGAGCCACAAAGTCACATTTGCATCCGATTTTATGGAGTGGCATGTCTTAAAGTCTGATTTTGTCATTACTCCAGCCTGTACACTATTGTTAGAAATATTGGAGTCTCTTTGACTCTATTGGAGTACCAACTACTGTTTAAACTGCTGTCCTTGCTTATGTACAGATTAACAGCAGATAATTATCTTATGGCATGTAATGTTTTTTAAAAGTACGGCACATTTTGCATGTGAGAATGGGCTTTCATCTTCTTCATCTGTTTGGCCTGTGCTGGGGGGGGGGGGGGGGGGGGGGGGGGGGGGGGGGGGGGGGGGGGGGGGGGGGGGGGGGGGGGGGGGGGGGGG
>JAQMYL010000003.1:20061858-20080828 GCA_030014365.1 Clarias pachynema | reverse complement strand
GATAGGGTTAAGGGCCTTGCTCAAGGGCTCAACAGTGGCAACTTGGCGATGCTGGGGTTCGAACCCCCGACCTTCCGGTCATAAACAATAGAATTGTTTAAATGTATGTATCATGAGCTATTGATCATTGATTTATGTAAACGACTCTGTTAGAATGTAAGTAAATGATCATTGCTGCAATATTTGGGAGGAGTGACAACAAGGGCTTGAATGAAGAAATTTTTTTTATCTATGTTGTTTTTATGGGGTACTGTTGAATTTTGCGTTTGGTCTCGCTATCTAAATAGGAGCTGCCTTTTTCAAAGTGAGAGTAAAATAAGCATCAATAATAGTACTGCAGAAATGCAACGAAACACAAATATATACTCTCGTACTAAGTGTGTATGAGGAATATGAGTGTATACTGTAGGTGTGAACAGCTGAGACATCAATAGGAGTCCTGGGAAAAGCCTGGTGTCACCTGATTCAGGTGTGATATTACATATTCATGAAAAGTCGTGGATTATTCAGTGAAACAGAGGCTCTGCTGAAAAAAGTTAAGCACATAAGTCACTTTACCCAAAATAAAAGATCTTTCTGAGTGTTATTATTTAGTTGTAACATAACGCATGTTATGATAAGGAAATTCTCCATCTCTTCCATTTGAGGAATTAAAAAACGGTAACAATGTCAATTTTAGAATCTAGAATCCAGAAGATTTGAAAATGTATTTAAATTCAAGAAGAGGCCTAAAGCACTGCAGGTCTTCAGAAAGACCTCAGACCCCAGAGGGTTTTAAAAGTGATCCTCGTCCCAGGTTGACACCTGGGAAAGGGGAGAATGGTGCATTACTTGCATTTGAATGTTGTCTGACATTGTAAAGCACACGCAGTAACACTAATACAACAACAACAACCTAGAATGAATAGCGAAAGAGACTGTGATTATACTGCATAATATTATTTAGAACAACAAAATTCCAAAATAAAAATCCTATGTAACATTTACACAAATGTACGACAATTAATTTTATTCTAATAAAACAGTTATTCTAATGTTCTGTTCTGTTTTTTTAAACTCATCTCATTATTATACAGTAAATGTCAATAGGTCTGATTTTTCATGTTTATTGTATAAAGTACTGTATGAAGTATTTCTTCAATACAACATATTGTTATGAATAACAATATTTTCATATTTTTATATTTTCATGACTTAAGCTCTAATTACATTTAAAAACTGCGGCAACTGAAAATGTCACTTTTTTCACAAATTACTTTGAAATGCGACTGATTTATTTTGGCTGCTGTCATTTTGCTGCGGTGGTGAGCACGGTGGTAATAGGCATTCTAGTTGACTACCTACTGTAGGTTCTTCCTGAGTATCCTGTTGTGGGGGAGGAGCTGTGTGTGTCCTTCTGGGAAGTTAGTCCCGGCTTCTCTTCCAAGGCAAGGGCAGTCAAACACACTTTTCATCTTCCTGGAAAAGTGCAAAAATCATGAATTTGAGGGCAAGTGTCAATACCATGACATCATGAAATAATAAGAAATGAGAAATCATGAGAAAACTAGGCTAAGAAACGTGCAATAATCCAGCACCAAAGCACACGCTGAGCTCTCTTAAATACCGGTAGTGATCAGCAGTAAATGAGTGTCCGGTATGTGAGTGGTGCGGTCTCAAGGGAATGGGAAAAACATGACAGCGTGGGAACAACATGACTACTGTACATTGGGGGAAAAATTACAGCGACTCGCAAAGGGGTCATGGAAAGTACATACTAAAATGGAAAACATTGCAAAAGGGATTTGGTACACTGAAAGTGATCCAGGTTTGGAGGGGCAGTGTTGCCAGACAGTCAAAACCTGGCCTGGAGACCACGGAATTATCGTAATTTGGTGCAAATAATAGTACATTGACAATTTGTTTACAGTGCCTCCAGAACTGAGTTTTCAACACACATCACTATGTCTGCCAAACAAATCAGTCTTTCATCTTTTCCCCTTAGTGCACATTCTATCAAGATTATAACCCTCCTTTACCCCTCCTTTGCTGAACGTTCATTACTAACCGGGTTCACATGAAGCTGCAATTCACCTCCACTGTCATTTAATCAACACTGCATCCCAGCATGGAGTTCTTCATCAGATCCCTGCTGTAGTGCAGAAGATCACATTTCTGTTCCTTTCCATTCTCCTAAATGAGCATTTCTTTATGCATAATATATAGTAGTTATCATTATCATGTTTAATAAGTTATTTAACCAAGGACCTCTACTATATACAATGTGCAGAATTTATGAATTAAAATTATGGTTAATAGACTATTCCTCAGACTTGACAACCATGTTTTGTACAGACCAAATTTTAAAAAGTTTAGTCCATGCATATATACACCGATAAAATGTATCATTGCTGTCCCCTATGGACTCTTCAAACCATTGAAGGCTCTGCTGGTTCTTAGTAGACAGATTGTGTGAACAGTCATTCAAATTTGCAAGGTCAGTTAGACACGTGGGTAGGAGATCACACCTGTCTGTCATCCATGGCTGACCTTGTGAATACAAATGGCCTGGAAGAGAGGATTTAGGAGTTAGAATATACATGCATTTCGCATTTACAAATAAATGTAACAATAAAATATACATACATTTCTAAGATCTCTCTTTGTTCTTTTTTTCTCTTGTAAAGTCCTGCTATGTGAATTAACAAGCTGTATATATTCATAACCAACATAACTGCTGTGTTTAGCACAATCTATTGTGACAGATGATTACATTTCGACTAAGATGCATGAAAAATCTATACGTTTCCCCAGCTCGGCACCATTTACATAATATTCATAAATAATCTGGTGGTTTGAATAAGTTTACATCTTTCAATTTTAAGGGGTTTCTCTGCTATGTTAGCTGCACACTTATTAGAGCTCTCCCCAAGGTCCCATTCCCCTAAGTTTCTGTTTTATGGCATAGCAATAGTGAAAAATGTTTGCTTCTAGTGAACCAATGAAAAATGTTTGCTTCATCTGCTCAAAGTGCGAGCAGACAGCAATAGAGAAAAAGGTCCATGAAAAGTCCATAAAGTATGAAATATGAAAAGTATGAAAGTCCTTTATTCTCCAATAGTTTTATACTGATTTTAGGTCTGGAGATGACCCAAGCCATGGCCTTCAGAAGCTGAATACCATTGTCACATGGCCAGTTTTCCCGCTACATTTTCAAAACTGCCAGTATATGATGTCTTAATACTTTTGGCAACCTGTATTTCCACCACATGATCCCACGATAGTTTTTCTAGTGTTTCTGATGTGCCTTTGCTCGGGGTAAACCATTTACCGAAGATCTACAAATAAATGAATAAACTGTAGGATGTAGTGCTGATTAAAGGTTTGTACAACATTGTAGCAGTTTTCACAGGCATATTATATGTCATAGTAGTTATGGAAGTCTGCTATTGCGTACTGTATATTGAGGATTAACATATACCTAGCTGTCATTTTTCAAGCCACAAGCAACCTTACTAATACAGTATAACCATCCTGCCTGTGAAACAAATGGAAATCACACTAGTCACTGATATGATGTTACACAGCATAGCTTAGATTGCATACAAATGGATGTATTAACTTCATTCTTTTAGCAGGAATTGATTTCCATTGACATTTAAATGATGAATGGAACATAATCGAAAAAATAAATTGCATTTTTTCCCATTATAGTCTCCATACATGATTGCAATTATTGACATCTGAATTAACTGCTAATATATTGTGGGTAAACAGGGAACTAATTTAGATATACATTTGAAATTCAACCTGGCACGGATCACAGAACAGCCAACTGACCTTGTAATCACCTTCAGCAACTAAATAAAGTTCAGGTTCATTGGAGTAACTAGAAGTGGAATACTGCAGATGGGTTGTATATGTTCTAAAACATAGACAGCACCTTCAAAACCTGTTTGAATGTGACTATGTTTTGTCTGTTTTATTTTTAGAAAAACAAACAAACACTATTACCAAAAAAAATGTAAATGTGAGAGAAAATGTCTTTACAGAGCTTGATTTCTGAAATGTGGAAAGACATTCTTGATTAAAAAGGTCAGAGGAAAATGATTAGGTTCAAGCTGCTGGAAAGGATATAGAAACTAAGATAATCATTATTTGCAACCTTGGTGAGCAGAAAAGCATCTCAGCATGCACAAAACATCATGCACATTATGTCAACCAAGAACAATAATCTGAGTCTATCTTTAAAACTAGACAGTTGAAGATTAGAAAATAAATAATCTGGTCTTTCTCCTTGTACAAGTAAGTGAATAGTATAAAAGTTCCTGACCCTGGTAAAACCCTCATAAAGAAGTCAGATTTCCTTAACTGATTTCCTGATTTTTTGCCTAGGAGTTTTTGACTTTGAAATTATTCTTTTGAATACAATAATGTAATAAACATTGTAATTACAGTTGTAATTGTATCATGTGAATGATTGGACCAATTGTCCTAACGGATCAAATACAAAAATATTAAATAAAGAATACAGAAATATTAAAGTATTTATTTGAATATATTCAATATGTTCACCATTTACTGTATATATACTGTATATGTACAAAAACAGGTTAAAACAGGCTCAAACTACCATGAATTTTTTTTCCTGCATTTCTCTTAGCAATACTTAATACTTACTGTAGTCAGTCCAAACCGGAACTGAAACTGCAGGCATTGCGTTTTTTCCCCCAGTGTATTTTATTGTTCTTGTTTTATTATTCTTGTTAATTGTTTTGTGCAAATTTTAAACCCTCAACTCAACCACACCACATCATTTAAACGTTAGAATAAAAACAAAACTAAAGAATGTGTCCCCAATTTATTTTGGATAGTTTGAGCCAAATCATTACTTAAATTTTTATGATTAATTTTATTTATATATAAATAAATTTAAATATATTGATTATATATAGTCACTATACAAAGTTTAGAAAATATAGTCCCAAACAGCAAATAGTACTATTGGCTGAATTTGAAAGTCAGAATTACATCAGTACAATCCACAAATTAGACCTGACACACTATTGTTAACAGACCGTTACAACACTATAGATTTAAAGCAGACAGAATCCTGAATCCGCAAACTATCTTCACTGCGGTCAAATACTGAGATATCTCGAAACTTACAGGCTTCTGGGCAGATGCTTTTATCTAGATCAACTTACAGAAGTGCTTTGTACTCTAAATGGAAAATATATCCTCAGTCTAGTACAAATAGGCTAGAATCCAATAATGCCATTAAGCTAAAACCCTTTTAGAGTGTAGGAAACTACACAGCAACTGGGGTATGTGGTGAATAGGGGGTTATGTGGTGACTTTGGGCCTTTAAGTCAATATTAGTTATAGGAATCTTTTGACAGATATAAGTAAAAACTGCTAGGATTGTCCAGAGTGGCATGCTTTTGTTATTAGAGAGATCAGAGAGCTTTTGACTTTTTTTATTAGGATTGATACAGGCGTATTCTGTCCCTTTTATAATAATTTGTTCAAATTCAATACCAAATAAGGCTAATATTAAGAAACAAAGTAGGACAGTTGTTCTATATTGCATCTGTTTATTTTTTATGTTAAACACATATTCTTGCTGAACATCAAGCAGAAAGGCCTTAAAGAGGCATTCTCATGGACCGACTTATTCATCATTGCAGAAACACACCTGTTTAACTTGTTCTTAGGATAAAGACGAATTAAACAAATCAAATTCTATCACCACCACAGATATTTTCTTAAATAGGAGCACCTTTAAAATGCAATGGCTTTCTACGGCTGTCTGTGTGGTAGTTTACACCACAGGAATTGTTTACTATGATCAATAGCAATCTGTAATGAGACTGATAATAATAACATATTATTATTATTATTATTATTATTATTATTATTATTATTATTATTATGATGATGATGATGATGATGGAATACTGACATTTCATTTTAGTTTCCCCAATTTCCATTAAGACAGACTTTTGATAGTAACCACCAATTGCTTCTAAAAGAAATGAAGTTAAGAACTGTGATATGTTTGGCATTTCACATAAGCTTCCTCATCTTCAGGAGTTAATAGAGGCCACTGTACTGGGATTTTGCTATAATAGTGTGCTTCCATCATGTGGCAGGTTTTTTCATATGTCCAAGGCCAGTGAAAAAGCAGACATCACGGTTGTAATGTATATGACAGTATTTATTTTTTTCTGAAATTTATCCTCATGGTAATGT
This sequence comes from Clarias pachynema, assembly GCA_030014365.1. Classification (NCBI taxonomy): domain Eukaryota; kingdom Metazoa; phylum Chordata; class Actinopteri; order Siluriformes; family Clariidae; genus Clarias; species Clarias pachynema. The sequence continues at coordinate 20,074,594 of JAQMYL010000003.1, read as the reverse complement.
TATAGTTTTATAGTGATGTTACAAGTTGTAGCTTTTTGTCTCTTAAGGCTGTTCATTAATGACACATTTTATATTTTTATTATGAGATTTATGATGATAAATAAAGCTTCATCTCTGGGAGTACAAAGAAGCAAAATGTCCTATTAATGCAAAATTGCTCCATCACCATGCCCATTAGACATAAACATAATTCCTCTAAACAAACTCTTCAGAGAACTTGATATAACTATGCTTTCCCATGTATATATTTGGGCAGCTCACAGGCAAGAAGTACTTTGCATCTTGATTTTATGGATTCTGCAAAGAAAAATAATATAAATGCAGCATGGAAATTTTACTTGTACAGTATCAAGTTCAACTTCGCTTCATTAATTTAATCAATATTTTCTTTTTTTCTTTTCTGTTTTTGATTTTATCCCTTTATCTAGTTTTAGCTTTATCTAGTAATGTTAAACTTTGATGACCACAGTTTAACTAAAAATGACAAATTTTACTGAAAAAAAGGGTACTTATTCATGCATTCAAACTAATTTATTCATTCCATGTGGTTCATGTGTCAGTATACAAGTTTTATGCAACTACTGTATACAGTATGTGTCATGTGATTAAAGTGGTTGTTTGTCTTGTATGAAAACCATACATGTTTCATGTGAAAGATTGTGATAAGATGAGACATAACATAATACACATCCATATTTGAGTTGCTTAGTGGTTGTAACTCCAGGGTTGGTTGTTTGAATCTCGTCTCCTGTGTGTTGGGGTTTGCATGTTCTCCCTATGCTTGGTGCTTCTTTTGGGTACTCTGGCTCCCCCACAGTCCACAGACATGAAATCTAGGTCTAGTGGCATTTCTAAACTGCATGTAGTGTGTGATTTAAGTGTGTGACAAAGTGCTTGCACCTTGGCAACCCACCCAGGGTGTACCTTGCCTTATGCCTCAAGTTTGCTGGGATAGCCTTCATGCCTCTGGCGACCCTGCACAGGACAAGCAGTATGAAAAATGAATGAATGATAGTAGTAGTGTCAATATGATAAGAATACAAAAATGAATGATAGCAGCATGACATGTGGAGCTGTTCAAAGATTGAGCAGGAACATGTGCATAATAGATGCCGTATTTTTATGATAAAGCAGTATGATATACATTAAATGACAGTTATAACACCAGGAAAGAATGATGTAGCTAATCAAATGTGCAAATGTACCTTACAAAATGTACTGCCTACTGTTTCTATAGTTCATTTTATCAGTGACTGTACAGTACAAAAAATCTTACAGATCATAATGAATAAATGTTAAACTTTGATGACCACAGTTTAACTAAAATTGACAGATTTTACTTAAAAAAAGGTTCTTAGTGATGCATTCAAACAAATTTATTCATTCCATGAAAAAAAAAACTGTGCAACTATACAGTATGTGTCATGTGATTAAAGTGGTTGTTTGTCTTGTATGAAAACCATACATGTTTCATGTGAAAGATGGTGATAAGCTGGATGGGCTGATCAAAATCTAGCTCTGATAAAACCTTCATTCCTGCCATGGCTAAAAAATACAGGGTAAGTATTGAAATTGATACAGTATGTAAAACGTGCTAAAACACCCTTAAAATTGTCCTTTAAATAAAGGAAAAACAAACAAACAAACAAATAAATAAATATCTTCTAAGGTTTTCTAAGCTACTACATAGACTATATGATCAAAATTCTCTATAGAATGTCTTTCCTTAAGTTGCTGTGCCATCTATGGTTCCCCTACAGTAGGTGCAAAAAAAAAAACATGAAGTTGTGCGTTGTACTGTAGGGTTCCCAAACATGTTAGGAAACATGATGATGTGCCCCTCCAGGGTTTCCAATTTTGCAACGGAACATCATGTCATGCTTCATAGAGTTCCCTTCCCTTGGAGAAAAGGAGATGCCATAACTCATAGGCTTTTCTACATACAGTATGAGAAAAAAAGAGGACAAGCTGCAAACAGGACTTCTTCAAGTAACCTTGACTAACCTTGATAGATATTAATAAATGTCCGTTGGAATGATACCTCAGGGCTTACAGTCAGAGTGCAGCAGGGCTTATAGGTATTTCTGTGCGTACTAAAATTTGCCTTTCTGGTTGGAGCCTTAAATAGGCGACATTTTGTACACATGCACTAGAGTGATGTTTTGCCTATTCTTCTTGGCCAGATAGCTCAAGTTCAGTCAGAGTGAATGGACAGCATCTGTGATTTTCAAGTCTTGCCACAAATTCACAGTTGGATTTAGGTCTGGACTTAACTGGGCCATTCTAACACTTGAATATGCTTTGATCCAAATCATTTCATTGTCTCTGGCTGTACGTTTAGGGTCATTGTCCTGCTGGAAGGTGAGCCTCTGCCCCAGTCTCAAGTCTTTTGCAGACTCTAACAGTTTTTGTTTTCTTTTAAGATTGCCCTGAATTTGACTCGATCCATCTTCCTTTTCAACTCTGACCCGCTTCCCTGTTCCTGCTGAAAAAAAGCATCCCCACAATATTATGCTACCACCACCTTGCTCAGTGCTTGCAAGTTTTCCCCTGCACATACATGTAGCGTTTTGCATTTAGGCTAAAATATAAACATTTGGTCTTATCTGACTAGAGCACCGTGTTCCACATGACTTGCGAGCTGCAAACAGGACTTCGTCAAGTAACCTTGACTAACCTTGATAGATATTAATAAATGTCCGTTGGAATGATACCTCAGGGCTTACAGTCAGAGTGCAGCAGGGCTTATACTGTGTTATATAAGGGTTATATACTGTAATATATACTTATTCCATAGACAGTGGAAGACTTTTGTGCTTTTGAGATATGTTATCAAATCATACATCGATCAAGTACTCTGAGAATATCTTTCTTTTCTTTTCTTTTTCTTTTTTTTTTTTTTTTACTCCCGTTGCCCCTCCTCTTTACTACGCGTCGGTTAGAGGCACGCGGAAAGGTGGCGCGTGCGTAAAGGCGCGGGCGCGCTGCTCTCACTCCTCTCTACCGACTGCACGCGCTCGGTGCGCGTCGTTCAAAACCTCCAGAGAATAAACAGAGCACAAACACGGGGACAGAATACGCTGGAAAGCGACTTATTCGGGTCGGAAGTCGGGTTTTGTTGTTTAGCCTGCTCGCGTGAAGTCTTCACGAATTAGTTACTGAGAAAAGCGAGTTACTTCGAGCGTTATTCCTCATGGACAGGCGCGCGCGCTGGAGGACAGAAGTGGATTTTAAACACCTTTGGCTCTGCACTTCTCTGTTAATGAAACTTATGCCGTGATAAGGTAAGCCAGGGTGTAACTTTACCCTGTCTGGGTAGGAATAAACAAAGAGAGTTCAATAAGTTATTGTTTTTCTTGTTTGTTGTTGTTGTTGTTGTTGTTTTTTAAGAGGAGTTGGTTACTCGCTCATGCACCACGGTGTGTGCGCGTGCACTTTGCACGGGAAAGAAGAAGGTGCATTGAAAGAGAATAACATAGATGGGCTGCGTGTGTTTACCTTGTGTGCTAAGTTTTATATACATGTGGTTTTAGTTGAAGCGGTCCTTGAGATTGCATGGTCTGTTTTGTCAGAACGAAAACCAGCGATACAGTGTGTGTTGCAGTTTCTGCAATTATAAACCAACTTCCTGTTTAAGAAGCATCATAGCGCGGAAGGATTTGATGAATACCCCTGGTGGATTATTTTTCCTTCAAACACGCACGCACGCACACACGCGCGCGCGTTTGTCTTATTATCCTTCCGAGGACTACGCATGTGCATCTATATCTTAGCATAAAGAAAATCTTTAAATCCTTTTAGTTTATTTTTTATTTTTTTGGTTGTTGTAGTTATTTGACCAGCCTAATGTCCCGACAAGGTCAAAACTCAGATATTATCTATCATCATCCTGCTACCATAGGGACCAAGATATAATAACATGTGCCCCATCCTCTCCAAATAATCTCTCTCTCTCTCTCTCACACACACACACAAAGCTATTGAGAGTCTATTGACCACAGTACAAATAAAAGGTCAGAAATCCTGTGTTTGTAAGAATCGTCTACTCCATGGAGACTCCCCTTATTTTCTGAAACATTTATAATAACCATGAGTCTAAGAATACGTTTATCAAATCATTTTAATGCATGTTTAATATTTTTTATGATTTCTGATGATCAGTTGAAAGTGATTTGTGACAACTTGGTCTCAAGAAGCAAGCTGTCTCTGAGATGTTTGAATTTGCACACAGCATGGAAAAAACAACCATCAACAAAAAACAGCAAAAAGTGAGATATTTATAGGGTTTCTATTGTACTGGTTTACGTTATAGCTGTAGTTTGGGATTTGCTGCTTCTTCATGAGGAAGATCTTTAGGGCAATCGACTGAGTAATATATGATCAATACAGCCCTGACATTGTGTTTGTATTTTTGTGATAAATGGAATTTTCATATTTGTGAGCTAAATCTTTTACCGTGGGTCAATAACAAAAAGTGCAATACTATTTAATTTACTTAATGAGTACAGACCATCTCATGTCATGAGGTCTAAATGAGGACATGCATTATGGGACACGTGCCATAAATAATGCAAAGCAGAAAAATAATGAATTAAGTTTCATTTCTTTCATGCTTTCATGCTGGATTCATTTCTGGCTTTTTTGAACAAAGTCAGAATTTAAAAAATACTTCATCGTATTAATACTTCAAATACTTCATTAAGGCAAAACAGCCTAAAAATTATTTTTTAACTTGCTATCATCATGGCCTTAATTGACTGCAGCTTCATAATTAATTCACAAGGTTTTACATTGATTATCCAATGTTGCATCTTGTGCTCTTTAACCCTCATTAAAATTGAAAGATTGCTGATCTTTGTTGACCCGTGGACTTTTTCTTGAGCATGAGTAGCTCCATCGTTTCTTTCTTTTCTACTTCCTGCCATTATAATAGCATCCACACAGAATCAAACAAAGCATTATGGAAAATGAGGTTCGATTAGGCTGACCTGTTTTAAACTGCTTTCTCTGTTTCAATATCTTCTGCGAAGCGTATGCACAACTTAAAAGAAAGGTGTAACTAAGGGTTGATGTTGCATGAAATGTGTTAACATATCATTGTGTAATTATGCTTCCTTAAGAAAAGGGTTTTATATTTCCATTCATAGACTTGTACATTGTAAGTGCATCTTAACATAACAGATTTCTTTTTCTCAGAATCTGTAAAAGGCATGTAAAAATTGTTATTTTCTGCTCAGCCTTAATAATATTTGATTTAATTAGAAACTCAGGATGAGAAATTGAAAAAAAAAAAATTGCATCTGAAAATAAGTCAGCTGGATAAATCTAGACAAAAAGGAAACAAAACAACCTGTCCAACATAGCCATTGTCATATTAAAATTATTAGATTAACATTAATAAATGACATATGGATTATTTTGCCTAATGGCAAACGTTATTTCTTTAGCTTTGCAAAATCATCCCAAACAGAGAATACTATTTTATTATTAATCTCATTTTTTTGTTTATAGCCCAGAATGATGTATGTGTAAAAGGTTGTTTATCATTATGAGTCTGCGATGGATTGGCACCCTGTCCAGGGTGTACCCTGCCTTGTGCCCGAAAGCCTCCTGGGATAGGCTCCAGGCCCCCCGCGACCCTGATCAAGGATAAAGCGGTATAGAAGATGAATGAATGAATGAATGAATCATTATGAGTGACAAAAGTCATTACTTTTATGTATATTATAGTGAATTCATATACAGTCAAACCTTGGATTGCAAGCAAAACTCGCTCTGGAAGCATGCTTGTATATCAAAACACTTGTATGTCAAAGCAAATTTCCCCCATAAGAAATAATGCAAACATAAAGTAAAAATAATTAATACAAAATATAAAGTCAAAATAAAACGAATTAACTTGCACTTTACCTTTGCAAGGAATTCCAACAGAGCAGTGTTTCCGTTAGTGTTTGCCTGTGCATGCACGCGCGTGTGTATCGATGTTTGTTTGTGTGTGTGTCTGTTTGTGTGCGCACACGTGCGTGTGTGTGAAGCTGAAGTTAGATGAGAGGAGGGAGAGGGCTACGGTATAGGACGACTTTCACACACATACAGTACACACACACACACACACACACACACTAACGGAAGCACTGCTCTGTTGGGAAACTTCTTTACCAAGGAACCTCTTTAATGACTCTTGCGCACACACGCACTAACAGAATCACTGCAATAAAGTGAAATTAAAACAAATTAACCTGCATTTCCATTTAAAAAGAATCCTGACAGAGCAGCCTTTCTGTTCATGTATGTGAGTGTGTGTGTATGTGTGGAGGCGAGAGGAGAGGAGGAGGGAGGAGCCTACTGTGTAGGATGACACACACACACACACACACACACACACACACACACACACACACACACTAACAGAAACACTGCTCTGTCGCGAAACTTCTTTAACATGAAACCTCTCTAATGACACTTGCTTTTGCTTTACGCGGTTGCGCGCACACACATGGTCATAGTGTTATAATAAACAGTTGACCATATGAGTGACGCACGCGCCCAGAGCCTGAGCATGGGAGACGATTACCCATGATCCTGTAGTGCGCTCGAAAGAAAAACCATTGGCTTAGTTGTGATCACGTGACGATCGACAAACAAAGTGAATGCGTACTACTCGGATATCAATATCTCGCTCGTTTATTACAATCCAAGGTTCCACTGTAATTGTGTCCACAGACCATGAAATGCCTCTCATGCAAGAAATAAAAAATTAGATAAGTATAATGCTTGTGTCTACTGTTTCTGATTATAAGGATTTGACACTATTGTATGATCACAAACGTAAATTATTATGGACCTAAGCACAACAGCACCACCAATGTACACAGAATGATGTGAAGAAGTAAGCCTGGGACTGATTTCTTTCTATCCAAAACTGTAAATCATATCAGTGGTAGGTGGGTTAAATTATTAAAACGAGTGAATTTCCCACTAGATTTGATATTAATTTTGTCTGATATTGTTCAGACTACTTTGCTGACGTGTTCATATCATGTCATTAAATGTAATTGAGGAGGCACATGTAAAATAGAGTTGTATATGTAATGAACATGAACAAGATGGTATAATTACACAAGCTTCCTTTCTTTTCATATTAATTGCATTTAGAGGAGAAATTGAAATAAGCAAGAGGTTAAAGTAGAAATTACCAAAAAGGTTTTATGACTAAAACAAAATTTGTAACTTTTTTGTTGGTTTGTTTGGTATTTTGCCAGTAAAGCAATGTATGCTGATGTCTGTCTGTCTGTCTGTTTCTCCCCATATCCTCTGTATTATGCTATCGATGAGCCTTTGTGGTATTATTTATTACCAGATGAATTATTGATAGAAAATTTAAATCAATTGATATTTTCATTGTGCAAAAATGTGGGCAATTGCATATTATTGAAGACAATTTCCATCTTGTTGTTCTATACATTTTCTCATTATGAAGACAGTACATGCAGCGCTTACAAATGGCACTGGGATTTGCTTGATTGCACAGTATTAAATAACAATTAAATGAGTTGGTTTTGAAAAAAGTCCTCCTACACAATAGGGAATGCATGTGGTTTATTAAGATGCTTAATGGAGCTGTCTCAAAGCCCACAAAGCATGGTTCTGTTATTTAGCTGATGAATGTACCATTGTACAGAATGCACAGTAGGTAGGGACGAGATATATAGCTTTCAAGAAACAATGACAATAAAATGTACAGGACAAGGGAGTGGTTTCGTGACAGTGAGTAACAATATACCCTAGACAACCAGATTTTTAGGATTACCGTTAGATTAACTGACAAGCTATTTAGTATGAAAAGAACCAGTTTTTTCATACTAAATAATTCTATTCTCTCTGTGTTCTTAGGGCCTCTTCTTGGCCTCAAACACTCACAGCTGATGGAAGTCTTGGAGGAGTATCCTTACAATGAAAGCTTCCTCAAAAATGGCTTTAACAGCCTCAACACTACGGACGGAGGCAGAAAACATCAGTACAATTATTACGCAATGCTTCTCACCCTGCTCATTTTTGTCATCGTCTTCGGAAACGTACTTGTCTGCATGGCCGTGTCCAGAGAGAAAGCTCTACAGACCACTACCAACTACCTGATCGTGAGCTTGGCTGTTGCTGACCTGCTGGTGGCCACTCTGGTTATGCCTTGGGTCGTATATCTTGAGGTATGTTATGAAATAACAAATTATTACACAATAAGTGTTTTTTCATATTCTGAAAGAGATAGTTCTAAAATCTGATTGGCTAAGCCACATTTATCTGTGAGTGCATCACGTTCGAATGCTGAATTAATGTGCCAGGATTTAAATGAAATGCTTACAGTTAATCCAGTATTACTTATCAACCAAGGTCTACTTCGTTTGGTGAAACTACAAATACACTTAAGTTATTTAGTGAACAGTGGATTTGATCATATTGTTGGGACTGTTTAAAACCCTTTTAAGGCATGATAATTTCACTGTAATACACACCCTCTCCTGGCTTCATATATGACAGGATTCATAAATATGGATTCTTAAGAACATTATTTTCTGTTGACCAGACCACACTAATAAAAACAAAGCAGCAACTGTTTTTTTTATTTCTTCTTCTTTTTTTTTTCTTTTTTGTTGTTGTCCTGGAATGCAATAAATGCAATGTGATATTCAAGATAGTACTGTACCATATTCTGTACTCCCACTAACTTATCAAATTTTCACACTAACCCTATTAATTGTTCAGTAGATACCTCTGTGAAATACTCATTCTTAAACATTTTTATAGGGCTGTAGCTAGGGAATATTTTAGTAATCGAGTATTCTACCAAAAATGATTAATCGAGTAATCGGATAAAATGTTCTTTTTCTTAATTAAACAGTGATGTAAAATATATAAGAGAAACTAAGATTAACTGGTTTTCCTTTTAGAAAAATCAACTTTTATTTTTTAAATGCATATTCCATTTTATTAAAAATAAACGTTGTCAATACAAGGAATAGCTTAAAGTAGACGGAGATGAATTAAGTGTATCACAATGCCATACATTCTTATTTTAAAGCCTTTTCTTAGATACAAAACTAAAAAAGGTATTTCAAAAGACTTTAAGTATCAAAGAAATTAAGGCACACATTAAAATAAATTTTAATATAATTTTATCGCTCAATGCACAGCTAACTGTTTGCGTCTCCTTCTGCTTTGTGGGTGACGCAAGGGCTTCTTCTTCGTCGGTGTTTACTGGTGGCTTGCATCCGGAAGCGCGCTGTGTCACGCCAAACAAATAATTGCGCAAAACATAACGCAAGTTTGAAAAATTAATTAAAAGAAGTTTCGAGGCAGAAGATTTTGCCTCGATCATTTTTTGTAATCGAATTACTCGAGTTACTTGAGGAATCATTTCAGCCCTACATTTTTACACACAGTTTCTTTTGGATCTTCATCTGCAAAGGAGAACTTTCCCTGGTGTATATCTGTGATCTATTTGCTTATGAAATTACTGACCAGATCAATAGAACAAACATACATTAGGGCCTCTGACTCAAACACTGCTGTTAATAAAATGAGTACACTGGGTACATGATATTGTGAAGTGCGGTTGAGATGCGTATGGCTGTCGAAAAGATCCTCAGTTCGATCCTGATCTCGTGTTACTGTCTATGAGAAGTTCCATGTTCCTCCCTATTCGTATATGGGTTTCCTGTCTGGCCTTCTCCCATTGTGCAAGCACATTCGCTTAGGTGGTTTGGCTGCACTAAATTGTACTAAAGTGTGACATTAACATTAACTGAAAATTGTCCCAGGTGGATAAAAAAAAAGCTTTCATCACACATGGATCATCCATTACACAATGCAGTCACACTCAGTCTCCTTCATTTGCCAGCAGATTGTATGTTATAAAGTTTTATAAGTTTGCATGAAAACAAATGAACAGTAAAAAAAAAAAAAAAAAAATCATATTTAATGTTTGGTTTACTTTAAGACAGGTGTTCCCAAATACACACCTATATTTCCCATACACACAAATACACACTTATCCTTGCAGCCGTTGACCAACATGACAGTAAAAGAAATTCACACTCATGGAATAAAACCGCTCAGCAATCAGGCAAACTGTTGTTTATTATATTATTTTACTATATTTGACTTGGTACTTTGTCTAAGAGATGATTATGAATATTTAAAGGTGTAAAAAGGGGGCCAGGGGTAGCTCAGTGGTTAAGGCATTGGACTACGGTTACTATTGGACTATCAGAAGATCCCAGGTTCAAACCCCACAACCACCAAGTTGCCACTGTTGGGCCCTTGAGTAAGGCCCTTAACCCTCAACTGCTCAGATGTGTAATGACATAAAAATGTAAGTCACTCTGGATAAGAGCATCTGCCAAATGCCTAAATGTAAAAAGGAGGGAGTTAAGAGCATGCAGCTTGATTGTAATTTATTTTAATATATATAACTTTTGTTTGCAAGTTGTATTTTTAATTCATACACAAACAGACTCAAATTACTTAGAACTCAGAATTTGGTTGATTTCTGGAATTAGTCATGCTTTATTTTTCAACTTTTGGTTGAAGTTGAGTCTGATGTGCAGTATATGTCCATAATGATATACAGAATATTGGCTCTGTACCAAGAAAAACTGTTAATGAACTGATCCAGACTACCCACAGCAGCTTTCATTAGAGGTAAATAATCCTTTAATCAATGAGAGCGTTGCAAACTCCAGAGGCAAGAGTGTAGGCTGAACAAGCAGGTTGTGAACACCTCAGCATGCCTGAAGACAGACATTAATCTGAAGCTGCCAGGAAGTGCACTGCCAGGCTGCTCAGCAGACACTACGAGATTGACCCGAGTTTGATTACTCCTCTGCCAGGTTTATGGCACATTACAGAAATAGGGCCAAATTCTCTTGAACTGACTGGGGCAAATTTACTAAGCCTGCCACATCCGCTGTCTGATTATTTTCACATTTTCAAGATAAATAAATGTGAGGCTTTTTTAATCATATTATAATAAGGTAATGCATATACACTGTGAATCTTATGCACATGATTTATAATCTGAGCAGTGTAAAAAGCCAAACTCTAAGTCACTTGATTACAAAGGGAAAGGTTTCTGCATCAGTTACAACAGCATTGAATATACAGTTTCTTGCTAGCACAGAGTTGGCAGGTAATTACAAGTAATTTACCGAATGCTTACTGTAACGTGTGCCTGCAGCACTGGATTTTTAAATAGATTGCAAATTTGTATTTTGTTTATGACTATAAAATTGACCACTGCAATTTTACTGTCATACTGCATGCTTGATCACGTCTATTGCAAAACAAGCATCTTAAATACTTTTACAAATGTCAAAAGTCTTATCCTTCAAGCAACTTTTACAGTTGATATGAAGATTAATTCAGATCAAGATAAATTAAGCAGAAGATATATTATATATTCATCAATCTGCTACAATCTAGTATAGAATCACTGGGTCCCAGTACTAAAAATGCAGTTTACTGTTGTCCTAGCTCTCTCTCATTCTCATTATATACACTGATAAGCCATAATATTAATACACTGACAAGCAAAGAGAATAACGTTGATTATCTTCATACAGTGGTTCTCGAATTTGACGTGTTAGCCGCAATACAATACAGACTCTGACACAGGCCAAATTGTGATGGGTCAGAGTATCTGTGATGAGTCACTGGGTGCCTACCAAAAGTTGACAGTGTTACAACTTGACAGCATCATGGACACCCTAGGTTCCATGATGTTTGTGGGGAATGAAGGTTAGAATGTCTGGTCCAATCCCACAAAGAGCTGCTTTATCACAAATTGCTGAAAAGATTGCTGGCTTTAAAAGAAATGTATCAGAAAACACACAGTGCATTGAAGTGCAATGCATTTTCCACTGCTGAAAGTGCCTACATTGAGCACATGAGCATCAGAAACTGACCATGGATCAATGGAAGAAGGTGGCCTGGTCTGATGAATCACATTTTCTTTGACGTATGGGAGTCCAGGTGCTTGTGCATCACTTGCCTGGGAATGAGATGGCAGCGGACTGGTTTGGGGAGCATGACAGTTCAAGAATGTTAAATTCCCAACCTCCCAAGCCAATCAAAAATCTGGACAAACAAGTCCGATCCATGAAGGTCTCTTATTCAGGCTTAAACTAAATAATGAATGATGAGTAGAAGAATGATTAAGAGGACTGATGTTAATACTTTTCATTTTTCAGGTGGTGGGAGAATGGAGATTTAGTACAATCCACTGTGACATCTTTGTAACTCTTGATGTTATGATGTGCACAGCAAGCATCCTTAATCTTTGTGCCATTAGCATTGATAGGTAAGTATATCTAATAATATTCCTCATTAATAACCTAGCTGTACTGCAGGAGGTCCTTTTGATTTGAAAGTAGACACAGCACATGCATACATTTAAGAGGAATAAAGGAATGGGGAAAATGAAAGCATATTAATGATAAATGGTTTTTATTATTACTATTATTACATCAGATCACTGTCAGTTGTTTATCTGTTTATTAACCACCAAGGGACAAAGGCAGCCTTTTCACAAGGAACATAAACAGCACTCCCTATTAGGGCTGTAGCTATTGAATATTTTAGTAATCAGGTATGCTACCAAAAATTTAATCGAGTAATCAGATAAAATGTACTTTTGCTTAATTAAACAGCAACGTAAAATATATAAGAGAAACAAAGATTA
>JAQMYL010000003.1:20032471-20052812 GCA_030014365.1 Clarias pachynema | reverse complement strand
TGATACTCGGTGCTCGTAAACCAAGACAACGCTCGTTTTCCAAATCAAAATTTATTAAAAATCTTTGCTCGTCTTGCAGAACACTCGTAAACCGTGTTACTCGTAATCCGAGGTTTCACTGTAGTTAGAAACAGCTTGATTTTTTTTTTTGAAAAGCAGTGAACATTTAATTAACTTAATTAATCTAAATAAGCGTTTAGATTTAATACAAAAACTTTTGAATCTGAACTGTATTTAAAATCAGTCATGTCCCATGGTTATTCAGCTAACTCTAGAACTATTGGCACAACTTATACATAAAAATATCAATCAACCTCTGTTTCTCAGAATGTTTTTGACTTATGATGCAGCTCCCATCACTTCCTTCTTGATATGATAGTGTTGGCTTTTTCATTATTTACAGAGTAAGTGAAATGCAATCCACTTTTCAAATCATAAAAAAACTTTTCAGTTGTTAGCAAAGCTTGTTTTTTTTTCTCATTGTTTACATGGCTTTGATTCTGTTTCTTGTTTTGTGACACTGAGAACATAATGCATAGTTTTACCAAGCTCTAAAGTGTTCCGTCTGTTAAATTGAACAGAGTGTAAAAAGGTTTGTGATTCAATTATGGATCATCACATATAGAGTCTGATGAATTTAACATTCTGTACTGAACCCAAATAATTTATGTTTTAAATCCATCGTGCTGAATAAAAATTGACAAATTGACTAGTCATTTATAATCTGTACTTAAGTAAGACAGTTACTAAAGTTCACACAAGAAACTGGATTAACCATCTTTAATTACAGTCACATAACGCATCATTTCCTCCTAAATAAAACAGCTTATGGTCTTAGTTAACTGCAATTTTAAAGCTCAGGCTTTGAAGCTTGTTATTCTGATGGGGGAGCACATTAATAATAGATTTAAAGAGCTAACTCATTTAAAGCAGACAGAGAGCAGGTTTGAGCAGACTGGCTTGTTATTCATTTTAAATTAAAATATATTTACTAACATTCTGAAGAACCTACTGGGAATAGCAGATTTCCTTCTCACTCATGGACTCCACACACACCTTAAACTACTGCTCTGCTGTGCTGAGTGCTCAGTGTTATTATTCACTTTAGATCTAGCTTTAGCTTTTGGTATACTAATTGTTCATATATGATTTCACAAACCACAAATAAATGCTATTTCAAATCAATTAATCCTATTACTTAAATATATCTTGCATTATTATTACACTGCCTTTAAAAAAGTGAATGTCAGCAGATAGCATTTCACCAACGAAATCCTGTTATTTTCTTACAGGTTTTTATAAAGGACATAGCCAACAATGAAAATGAAAGCCAAATGGAGGAAATCACAAACCTTAATCCTCCAAACCAGAGAACACTTGAGCAGACAGGTGAGAGTCAGCATGGGCTTCTGCTTGTTACAAACCACAGTGAAATAGATGTGGCACCCTCCGCTCCCGAACTCAAGCCAGCGAGGAATGGAAAGACATACGACACCTCCAAAATGCCTAAAGCATTTGAGACACAGGTGTCTCCCAGTGGCAAAATGCAGACATCAGTGAAGTCCATCAGCAAGCGTAAAATCTCTCAACAGAAAGAGAAGAAGGCTACTCAGATGTTGGCTATTGTGCTTGGTAAGCAAATGTTTTATCTGCACAGACAACATTTAGAATAAAAAAACATGCAAATGAAAGATGGCAATAACATTTATCCAGGTGCATAAATATTTGGACATTGATACATCCTTTGCACTCAGTGACTGGCTGAATTCTAGAATTCACCAGATGCTGGATTTCTTTTCTGCATCAGGGCATTTACTGCTCCTGTCTTCAGTTTCTGCTTGTTCTTGGGGCATGTTACTTTGAGTTTTGCCTTTAGCAAGTAAAATGCATATCTAGCCTGATTCATGTCAGTTAACTGACCTGGCCATTCCACTTTTTTGACTTAAAAAGGTTTTGCAGTACTTTTGAAATATGCATTCATCCTGCTGCTTTTTCAACAGTCACATAATCATCAAATACAGAGGAACCAGTTCAATTGCCCACGCTATAGGATGAGGTGGTACGCTTCAGATCATGAGCAAAATCTGGTCTTCCTGTTTTGATGTGTCTTAACGCTCATTATTTATCTTGACCAAGCCTTAGACATGCCTGTGCTGTAGATATGCCTACCTTCTGGAGGATTGCTTAGATCTGGCCATCTGTTTAAAGGGGATTTTTCTATACCAGGATTAGAATTCTTCCATCATCTACTACAGATGCCTTCTGTGATCTTCTGAGCTCATCAAATAGTTGATTTGGCCACAACTATTATTTCTATCTTCCTGATAGGTTTGTTGTTTCGTGTTTTTTTTTTTTTTACCCTAATGATAGCTTACTTCACTAGCAGTGAGAACCCTTTTTAACATCTTATCAGAAGTTAACAGCACAAGATTCTGAAAGAAAAGGTCACAATTGAAACCACCCTTTGCATCTTATCTGCTAACTTTTAAGTAGCATAGTGAGGGAATAACACACACTTCACCTGGCCATAGAACAGCCAATTCTCCCAAAATGAAAGCTGAAACTCTAAATTTCAGTGAAAGAAAAAAAAAAAAATTGTCAATGACCAAATATTTTGCCCTTGAATGTATATAAATATTTCTCAGTGTTTAGCACCTTTTATTGTTTGTTTCTTTTTTTGTAGGTGTGTTCATTATATGCTGGCTGCCGTTCTTCATCACACACATAGTGAACACATACTGTCACGTTCCAGCAGAACTCTACACAGCTTTTACCTGGCTCGGTTACGTCAACAGTGCCGTGAACCCCATCATATACACCACTTTCAATATCGAGTTCCGCAAGGCTTTCATTAAGATCCTGCACTGCTGAAGAACAAAGATCACTTACATATGTTCTGCATAAGCTTATACCTTAGATTATTGGGAACGAATGTAAACGAAGCTAAGAATGTATTCTAAAAGCAATTTTCCCAGTGTTATCTCATGCAACAATAAGACATTTCTGGATATTTGCCATGAAGGTGTTCGTCGGTATATCCTTGGCAGTATTACTTCTGTTTATTGATTACACCATGAAGGTAAATGGAGATTTTTTTTTTAGATGATAATATTGCAGTCTTCATAGTGGTGGTAACGCAGCAGTGTATTATGCAGCAACACTGAGAACATTGTAATACAATAATGCAAGTGTTGATTCTCAACTGACAACAAATTACATATATACATGTGTATATATAAATAATATGCAGCACAAGATTTTTTTTTTAATAATAATATTAAAGAATTATTAATTCTATATAAATAGTGCTGTGCAGTTGGTCTCAGCTATCACTATCAAGACGCATTTAATCTCTGCAATACGATAATTAATGATTGGGTCTTTGGGGTCAAACTGATCCCAGGAGAAATTTGTACTAAGTGCAATTTGGTAAACACACATATGAGTGGCTTTCAAGTCAAACTGGGAATTCTGATTGTACAGAATGAAACCAGGTGTGAGAATATAAGTTACATTTATGTCTCTATATAATCCCCTGCTTCACTAATGCACTTATCCCAGCATTTTGCTAGTGCATGGATACCATCAAAGTTATGGTAGTATGCCAAAGCCATGACTGAACTGCCTGCTTCACGTTTTAATTGCTGGCCTCCCAGGAACTCCTTTAATGTCCCAAACATGTGGAAATGGCTGGGAGCAAGGTCAGGACTGTACAGGGGATATGGCAATAACTCCCAGCTGAATTGCTTAATGTGCAAGTGGTGTTCATAAACGATTGTGTGTACAGTTCCTTGTCTCTTACGCAACTTGGACCCTGACCGGGATCGTCATTCACGGACAAACGGCCTTATTTAAAATGCTTGGACCATTCAAATGTTCTTCTGTCTTCTGTAAATGTCAATGAGTTTTATTCCCTCATTCACAAGAACTTTGATCACAAGTCCTGGTTTCATACACACACACACACACTACTGTGATAAGCTGTTCATGTTTTAATAACATCCATTAAATGTGATAAGCCTGCTAAAAAATAAAGCATGTTCACATGTTGTACTATGACAAAAGCAAATACACTAATGGACTGCAAAAATACATGAATAAATAAAAAATGTAATCATAAAATAATAAAATATTGTAAAACCTTATAGGAGCTGTTTACTTGATTTAGTGCTAAAACTGAAATATTGGTTTCAGGTTTTCAGGTCACCGCAAAAAGGTAAAGAGCTTAAGAGTAATTAGCGTGAAAATTACATTCTATTTCTAATGCCACAAAATGTTTAAAAACCCATTAGATTTAGGTTCTAATTATGATAGCTGGTAATAATTCCAGAAGTCTTTACCAAGCAATTTAAAAAGAACGCAGCTGAAATGAACAGAAATTAATGTGAACAATATTATTCTTGTAGCTTCACTCAACTCAGTTGGATTTTTTTTCACTTTGCAAGACTGCTGCCTGAGGGCACTCTATAAATAATATGGCATTAAGCTGCTCGATGTAGTTGTGTGTACTTTGGGTGCCCAAGTGTCATTAGCCTCATGGCAACCATCTGTTTTCAGACAACCTGGGACCTGCAGCACTGCTTCCTGTTTACAATAAACACCAACCAAGCGCTTCAGACTGCGTAAAAAAAGAAAACCCTAACATGCTTCCTCTGAGATACTTGGCCACTCAGCTCTCGAGGGTCCTGGCTTGAGCTGTCCCATCATCTGGGAATCAAACCTGCATTCTCCGGATGATAAAACATGTCCATTGCGCCAGTTAAGAGCTGCCTTTAGTTTTGATCATGCAGCGTATTTGCCATGACATTGCTTTGTTCATTTTACACAAAGTTACATCATTTATTTACATATAAAGTTGAAATAATTTTTGAGTGAGATCTTATATTGATAACAGTAAAGTCTAACCACTCAGTAAAGTCTTTTCTAGTATTTCTCAAAGACTTTCAAATTGGTTATGGTCAAGGCCAAATTTTAACCAATTATGTACCTGGGAGTAACATGCTCCCAGGACCACTCCTTCACAATTTGAGCCTAGGGTTAAAAGAATTGTTGCCGGATGGAACATAGTAACCCGTGCAAAAAAATTTCAATCAATGGCTCTTGGTGTATTTGCTTATGTAAAATATAATATATATTATATCAGTGAACCAGTTTATCACTTTCTTTGTGGTAAGGTAGTTGGTACTAGACAGGCTTTTTTTTTTTTTTTTTTTTTTCCAGAAACTGCATATCTCTTAGAATTATCTCTGTAGACATACACCAGTTTCTAAAGTTTACATGGAATTGTGTGAAGAAGAAAAAAACAGTTGAAGAAAAATATTGGCTGGTCTCTTCCCAGTCTTCACCAGTCTAGTTTATGTCACGTTCCTATTCAAGGCTGACAGGAGTGCAAATCATTGTGAACCATTTCTGCTGTTATAGCCCATCTGCCTTGAAGCCTGCTGCATGTTCTCGGATGCTCTTCTGCTCATCATGGTGGTAAAGAGTGGTTATTTGGGTTACCAAGGCCTTCCTGGCAGCTCAAAGCAGTCTAGTCATTCTCCTCTGACCTCTCATCTGCAAAAAGTTTCTGTCTCTATAGATACTGTGTTGTAAAATAAATCTGGTAGCATCAATCTTTCCTTCAAAAAGTGAGGCCTTGAGAAAAGAAAAGAAAATTGCTATTACAAATCTATTTATGGTAGTTACTGTTTGCTTTCATGCTTTTTTGTGTCAAAATTACATGACAGACAGGATTTATTGCATTATAGACAGGTAAGAGCAAAGTCCCATTAGCAGTATAAGAATTGCATTTGTTCTAGGATTGACAACTGAGCTGAATAAATGAATAAAGAAATTCTGCAAAGAAGTCGAAAGCTTCCTATTTTAAACTTCAACAAGGGAACAGTTTACATGAAGACAGTTAAAATGTTTTGTCATTAGTTAAAACATACTTTTAACAAAAGTTGTATGTATAAATACACACAAACACACACACACACACAGTGTACAGTTGTTGAGAACTGATAATAATGTATTGGACAAAACATGTCCAATACATTATTGTTTTTCTGTAAAATTCAAGAAATAATTCATAATTTGTTTATGATCAATTTTATAAGCTGAATCAACTGAGAATAACAAAATAGTTTTTCAATCCTACTTGAAAAAAATTATTTTTATTTTACAGTATTTGATAACGTGTCCCCACGAGACCTGAAAAGTCTTTGTCCAGAACAAGGGTTCGCATTCTCAAATAGCTAAAAAACTGATTAAAATATATGTAAAAATCACTTATTGCATGCTAAGTAAAATAAATATATGATAATTAATTAATTGCTGTTAAAAAAATCATTCATGAATTTTTTACATTTTGTGTAATTTTTAGTAAAAATTAATGAACTTCAAGCACATTAAATATGCATCTAGCAAATTATGCAAACACTAACTGGCTCCCACATACTTTTCAGAAGTATATAGAATACCTTGGAATTTTGTCAACACTGTCGGACGTCAGGAAATTCTTCTGATGGTGGTAATTTATGGTGAGGCGGTGTTGATTCAGTGTTGATTCACACACTACGAGCAATGTGGGAAAGCCAATTAGTCTAATCTGCATTTCTTTGACCTGTGGGAGAAAACCAGAGTACCCGGAAGAACCCAATAAGGATGGGGAGAACTCCACACATGACTAAATCACAATTCAGTGGTTCAAAAAATATAAAAACTGGATTCCAAAAGAGTCCGATGCTAAAAATTGTTAACATTTAAAATGTTTTGAAGAATTAAAAATTGATTCAAGTGTTAAATACTGCATGAATGTTTACAATATAATTTAATAGTTTTTCTCTTCTCTTATGACATACTAGAGGTTACTTGCAGCTCCTTGAGAAATGCCTGTGAGATGATCAAAGTATGA
Organism: Clarias pachynema; assembly: GCA_030014365.1. Lineage (NCBI taxonomy): Eukaryota > Metazoa > Chordata > Actinopteri > Siluriformes > Clariidae > Clarias > Clarias pachynema. Next base: position 20,045,914 of record JAQMYL010000003.1, on the reverse strand, counting down.
TGTACTGTAAAAGTTGATGATGACGCTGCCTACCGTTACAGTCAGTAAGGTATGTAGTATGTGGCACGCCCATAGTGTGACACAAAAGCTGATAATTACCTGTGACATGCCCAGAGCATGACATACTGTACAGTAATAGCTGATAATCGCATTGTGACTACCTGTGCGTACACCACCGGCCATGCACCGCCTGCCAAAACATATAAACAGAATTTCTGTTCTATAAATAGATGTCAGCACCATCAGATGTGTGTCAAAACCATCAGGTATATATCAGAAATATTATATTTCTTCAAGGTTTTATTAATAGGATTGCTACTTTACTGTTTTTAGGTAAAAAGCAGGGATGGATTTTTTATAACTACAAGTAATGTTTTATCCTAATTAAATAATATTAAAAGATGCTGCGTTGAAATTATTATATTATTTAAATTGTTATATTATAATAAAAAAAAACACTTGATTATTAGACGAAACCATTTTAAATACAATTTAAATACATCTTTTACTGTCTGACAGTGTTGAGAAAAATCCTGTACTGAAAAGGTTGTCATTTGTACAAAAATGTTACAACTGGGATGTTTTTTTTTTCAATTATTAAAACCATGTTTGGTCATTGTTCTCAAGAATGACTGATTCAGTGAGTGAGAGTTTTCTACTTGTGTACAAGATGGGTTGTTCTTCACCGTTCAACTCCTAAAACAACAGGAGCCCAGTCTCGGAGTCTGCTCAGTTCAGTTGCTGGAATGCTCTTTCCTCCTTCTCCATCCTGCACACCTTCTCTGGAAGACCCTTTTTCAGGAGATCTGAGAGGGGTGTTGCCATAAAAGAAAAGCAGCAATAATAATTAGCCACATGCCCCACATGCCAAAAAAGAAGTGCTGTGCGCTGACAGGATAGGGCACCTTTACTTCCTCTGCCTGTGATCTCTGTCCCTTTTAGCGTATTTTAGCAGTGCAGGGCACCAATACATCCTGGTCATCAGCGATTATTTGACAAGGTATCCTGAGGCTTTCCCTCTTCGTTCCATTACTACGGCCAAGATCATGCTCTCGTCCAGCTGTTCTCCAGAGTGGGGATACCAGATGAAATCCTCACAGACCAGGGGACCAACTTCATGTCACGGCTGATGAAGCTACTGCATCGACAGCTACTGTAGGTATCACCACGATCAAGACCAGCCCATACCACCCTCAGATTGACGGACTGGTGGACCTTTTTAACCAGGTTCTTCTCTGACACTGGAAAAGACTGGGACAAGTGGTTACCCTTTTTGTGACCGTTTTCGTTTATATATATATATATATATATCTGCCATGCGGAAGGCCCGGGTTCGATTCCCAGCCAGTGTCCAAACCCTCCAGCCACTGGATGCAGTGCCGGTCCCAATCCCGGAGAAAATGGGAGGGTTGCATCATACATTATATGTGCATATAATGTATATATAAAAATTTTCATTCTGTGTAGGACCACAGGGGGCCTGAAGGCGGAATTCTAACCCCAACCCTGAAGATGTGAGGCAACAGTGCTAACCACTAAGACACCTGCCCTGTACCTAAACTGTTACTCAATTGTACATAAATTAAATATTAAGCTGTTTAATATTTTTTAAGAACTTGATACAGTAACAATGAGCTAAATATCAGAGTACATGCATGGGGGATCTTTTAGTAAAACATCATTGAACCATGTTAAATAAAATTATATCTACTAGCCATGATATATATATATACACTGTATATATGTATATATGTATATTACTCGCTGGTTAAAACTACTGTGACATTGTTTTGTATTAGGATTGACTCGAATGGTTTATTACAAAGCCTAGTCGAGATTTTTAGTATGAAGATGTTGAGTTCAAGAGTGACTGTTTGTTGAGTGGGAAATAAATGAACCATGGTTGTTAAAGGGATGAGTTGAAAATTATTGCTTTGGCCTGCAGACACTCAAAACACTATCTTCAACATGAAAGCAAATGAAAGTTTGGATGTAATTAAAGATTTCACCATTTCTTATACACCTTTCACAGGCTGTACACTTTCCAATTGGATTGTATCCAAAGGAGTCCAGTCAGGCAGAAAACAACATTGATCCATGCGCACCTACAAATAAGTTGTTTTGAGATACGATGCCTGGGCCAAAAACAAGTTGGATTTAAATAAGCAAATATTGAGAGCCTTTTAATTACATCTACAGATTCATGCTTTCCTGACAGCACAGACATATTCCAGACCAGCAAGCCCAAGCTTAAATTGTGGTTCTGGAAGCATGATAAATAATTGTCTCAAATGTCCTTGAAAAGACTGTACAGTGTAGTTTAACTCTCAGGTCATCAATACAAGATGTTGGCCGAAAATGAATGCAACTCTAGACAAAAAGTCCAGTGACATTGCATGAATTTAATTTATTTTATTTTATTTTACACAGGCAGTGTATCACTGTTAAAGACGGACACATGACCAGGAAAAAAATAGGTATGATTTATTCCAAAAGCTGAGTTCATGAGTGATGCTCAATCCCTTCATGATTTTAAACCCTTGTTGCTGCAGAGCCAGGGAGACATGGAGCATAGTCATGGAGACATAAAGGCAAGTTCAGAGGCATAGTCAAACTGCTGTTATGAGCAGTTTGGATTTTGTTCTAAAAATAATTCTAAATTAGTGACTTGCAGTACAGATACAGATGCAATCATGTTTCTTAAATGGAACAAGTTGAAGTTTTAAATATATGTTTTCTGATAACTTTAGGTGATTTAAATGAAGATATCCAGGTATTTATCCAAAGAAAAAAAGATTGCATTTATGTACAATTTATATTAACTGCGTGAGTGTAGTGGAGCATCAGTTCTGATCATCAGCTTCCAGGGGACTCTGTGTCTGTGAACAGAATTGTGAAATTGCACTGACGGAGAAGGAAGGATGGAATGCTAGATTCAAATTTGGCCAAATTAAGGTGCTATATAGGGCAGCTGTATTTTACGGCATTCTGAATGGGACAGTCAGTCTTTATCATGGGAATGCACAATTGCTGCTCCACAGTTATATCTACAAAGCAGCTGCCTGCTGAATGGACCACAAGTATAATATCACATGTATATGCATTCGTTTACTCTGTAGAGGGTTTGCACAAATAAGCTACTTCCCAGTCCTGCACAACAAAGAAAAGCTTATGCACATACACCAGGCTTCATAAAGAAGAATTGAAAATGCAATGAGCTTAGGTCTAAGAAAAGCAATTTTTTTTCCAACAATAAGGTCGGATTTAAAACATGGTGCAATTGATCCCACAAGGGGCATTTTTACCGTTTATTCTTCTAGTGTGCCATTTCCTATTGCATACTATTCCAGCTCTCATATACTGACAAATGCTGTGCTGTTCACCTTTTTTTTTTTTTTTTTAAATCCATGCATAGCAATTTCTTACAATGTAAATGTTTCATTATCATTTTAATGCTGACTACTACCCAAGTGTTGCAAATATAACAGCATGGCAAAACTTGCTGGGTATCAGACAAATTAATATATAGTATGTATGCCAATATTTATTGGGCTCCCCCTATTTCTCCATAATAAGTTAAATTATGCTAAGTAAAATTAATTTTGCTGTTTGCCAACCACTCAGCATTCGGCATGACCAGTATACTAATCACTGACCTGACTATCTGTTATTATCTGCAACTGTTTCCTACTGGTTTATGCCTTAAGTTAGATGTTTTTTCATGACTGAAGGATTAATAGGTCAGTGTGTGAATTAACAAACAAAAACATTCCTCTACAACTGGTCAGGTACAGGTATTGGAATTCAAATGAGACATAAAACTTCACCAAAAATGCCTACATTAAAAAATATATATAAGAATGTCTGGAGACAGCATAGTGGTTGAAACTGTGTGCATGGAGTTTGCATGTTCTCCCCGTGCTTGGTGGGTTTCCTCACTCCAGTTTCCTCCCACAGTCCAAAGATATGCAGATTAGGCTAATTGGCGATCTTAAAATTGCCTGTAGTATGTGAATGAGTATGTGTTTGCCCTGCAATAGATTGGCACCGTGTCCAGACTGGCAAGACTTTTGCACAGTCCTTTATATAGTGTTTCAAGCCAGGGAAGATGGTGGCAGAAACCTTGATATCTACCAGACTAAAAAGAGAACCCTCCTCATTTTGGGTGATAGTGAATAGCACAATTATAAATGTGCTCAATATGTAACGGTATGCTTTCTGGACAAATGTGCAATTGTTTAACAGAAAAAAAAAAACATTTCAGTGAACTATTCACTGATGGAGTTTGTGAACAAAACTTTTCATGGCAATTCCAGTCCTACTGTGAAACTATCAGAGCAACTGCAGTCGTAAGCAGTTGTGGCAAAACTGTTTGTATCAAATGCAATCTTATACATTTTCATGGTTTCTAATTAGAACCTTTCTCAGTTGTATCTTATTTCATGTAACTTTAAGCAGAACATATGTGGCCGTGAGCAGCAGTGAGTAGTTTTCGTGTGGTTCCAGAAGTTTGCCACCATGATGGATCCAATTTAGGAGTGTCATTTGCGTTCTTCATACAGCAAATGTCACCCTCTGATTAAGGTGTTGAACAGCTACGTGAAACAGATATAATTATAATCACTTCAGTGGAGACACTAGCTGTGAAAATGTAAAAAAAAATCATAAAAGTCAGCAGTTTCTCAAATGCATTCATTTCAACAAAGCAGAAGCCACAACTGGTTCCACCTACTTAATTAGTTGTTCTTGCCTTTCAAAAGACTATCAGGTGTGGCAGCTGCTTGTGTGGAATGAAAAACCTGCCCCCACACCTTCCTGGAAAGATCTGACACCACTAAAGTACAGGGTGTCCCAAAAAATCGACCATTTAAAATGAATGGAAAAGGGAGTTTTGTTTTGCCACCGTCGCCCTACTGTACTTGCTCATCAGGGACTATTGAATCATTTTGATTCATACACACTGACATTTCATACAGACTTCCATAATTTTTTTTGATTGTGTAAAGCTGCTTTGCGACAATGACAATTGTTAAAAGCGCTATACAAATAAAATGGAATTGAATTGAAATATGAATATCTGAGTAACTCTATGTCCTACAGTAGGCCAACGGAATTAAATAGGCTTCATGTTGAACAATAAAAGATTTGTATATTAAAATTTCAAGAACATATTCAAATAGATATCGATTTTATAACCGATTTCACAAAGCTTCACAAATGTTCAATATGCACATCGCCTGACGCAACACAAGCCAATCTCGTGTAACATTCTCCAACACCTCAATGAATATCTGCTTTAGTTCCTCTAGGCTTGTAGGAAGAGGCGGGGAGGGGGGTGCGGGTAAAGACCAGTCCTCTCATATAGATAGCACCATAGAAAAAAATCACAAGGTGTCAAGTAAGGTGAATGTGGTGGCCATTTTATTAGCACATTGTCCTATCACAAAAAAAAAGTAAAACATTAAACTTTGTAGTTTTTACACATTTCGTTAAAATTGGCTACATTGTTCGTCTACAAAATGAAGTTTTTCAAATTTTATGCCCAAGTATGTTGTTGCATTTAAAGCTGTTAAAGAAAGGCCAGAATTTTTCTATTTTAAAATTAAGGGATTTAAAAACTTACTTCTTGCATGTCTGTGTATAGCAGTGATAGAGTTCCTGATACAGGCCTGTTAGGGTTTTCTGACATGGTGCCTCAATCTATTACATCTTTCTTTGTCCTCTGTCCTATATGTTGATAAAGGAAACTCCTTGCACAACTTCCTTGTTCCCTACACACTTCCTATGTCTTGTTTGAACCTTTCTGTTCTAACTGGAACGTGCTAATGCGCTTTCTATTGTCTGTCCATCTCTAAGTCTGACTTACTGTATACAGTACATGTTCATAACTTATGTTCGCTTGATGTACTGAACATATGTAACTGACTATAAGCTTAAAAATGCTTTATGCATATCCTGGTGTGACAGACACATCAAGCTATAATTCTTTTATTTATTTATTTATTTTTTTTATTAACAAAGCCAAACTTAGGAGGTGAAAAAAACGCAAGTAAAGGAAGCTCCTGTTGTGCCTTTAATCACATGCCCAGTGAGATGAAGCTCACCCATTATATAGGAAATTATCCTGCCCCAGCTGAGCCTGGGGCAGGTGCTGTGTTTGTTTTTCTAATGTGTTAATAAAGGCACTTCTGACAGACCGTGCCTGGCAGTCCGCTCAACACAAGCTGTACATTACTTATTCATTTAGTAGCGCCTGTACTGTCACAAATTATGGGCAGGAGCAATTTGTCTAGTCTGCTGGACAATCATCTGAGCGGATAGCTGTGATTCATGTATGTCTATAATTCCTGAATAAGTATTGATTTATTGGGTGTCTTTGTATTATTATGGAAAAGAAGATTTTCATACAAAAGTTGGATTAAAAAAAACACAGACATAAAGCTTTTATAAGTATGTGCCACATCTCGCATGGCTGAGTTATTTTACTCATAGCAAAGAGTCATAGATTTTGAATCATAAATAACTAGAAACACTGGTGTTTGTTTTAACATATTCTGTTTTAAGAAAAGCTGATTTGTGAAGGTAATATCCTCTGGTGAGAGATCAATGAGGATTGCAAGGTGTGATGAGTCATTCTGCCATTTTCCTTCACCGAAATGAACAAAGTCCCTTTTCAAGAGATGTTTTAGAAAGTATCATCATACTGTGAAGAGCTTGAAATCCTGTTTAAACTATAATCCATTTTCCAATTGCAAAGAATAAAAGAGGTTTTCAAGAGGATGAAAATCATTCAGACTTCAAAATCAAGCATTTGATTGAAATAGTTATATGCCTTGGTACAAAAAGATTTAATTCAAATGCACACACACAGTTGTGTGCTCGTTCTCCACATAAAGAATTATAACCTGTGTTGTAATAAATAGATTTCACAGTTCAGAGGAATCCCACTGGACGGTCATGTTTGCTGCCTAATATATCGCTCTACGGTGGGATTAATACAGTGTTCTTTTTAAATCTTGTGGTGCTACTGTATGAACAAACCCTGAAGTGTCTAAAAAATATAACAAAATACACTACCATATGCCAAAAAGAAGAGAGAGAAAAACATAACACAAGGCATTGAAAGAGTGTTAGAGAGAGATGTGATTTAATAGAGCATCTAGTTAGCATTTGACAACCATAGTAAAACAAGCCTGTTGCTGAAGCAAACAGACTGGACGCAATCAATATTCCATGGTCTCCTTTGGGAGAAATTGTCAATAAGCCTCAGGAAGCTAAGGTCTTGTGTTATTATAATTAATGATTTTAATGCCACTCACTGAAAACGGTACAGGAGTAAACACTTTTGTAATATTAACACAGGTCTGCTTACTACAATATAATCGAATGTACAATATAAATAATTAGTTAACATCTTCTTTGAAACAACATAACTGCATATTGTTAAGGCTTGTGTCAACAATGAGGTCTGCTCTAGCCTGGTCTTTACTATATATTATTTATATATAGTAGTTGCTTAGTATATTTAGTATATATAGTTATATAGTAGTAATTTTGTTGCTATATATATATATATATAAAATTGTGTCACTTGATACTTCGTTGGATTTCAAACAGTAAAACCAGTTCCGTCATTCTGTTCAATTCATTAGGGTTTCTATGGAGCACATAATAACGTTTAGAAACCTCCACGCCTGTCTGACATGTCACGAGAATGCAGTGCCTTGTTGTCCCTTTGTTGGTTTGAAAACAATGTCCAAGCATGAGTTTAAATTGCCTGACCATCTACAGAATTAACTTTTAATGAGGTGTCAAAATTATTGCCATTTACAGAATTCAAGCACAGTACGGTAATGAGAGGCTTGGCCGCAGTACATTAGAATCACATTAGAATTGCGTAAACATTTTAAAGAAGGTTAAACATCTATGAATGATGATTCCGGCCAAGGTGGCTTGGAGCCTGGTGCAGTCCTTCCCATGACTGAATGTTCAAGCGGAACGCCTGAATCTTGAAAATCAACAGATAACTTGGCACCAGCATGCGGATCTTGCTGTCCGTGGGAACTTCTACACACATTATTCATGAACACCGCTTGCACATTACAGTTGGAAAAAGTTGTTAGATGTTTAGGCCCCATATGTTTAGACTAATAAAGGAGTTCTTGGGAGCCCAGTATTTCAGATGTGAAGCAGGCAGCCCAATTATGGCTCTGGAGGCCTTGGAAAATTTTCCACCTTGATGGTATCCAAGCACTATAAAACACTGGTATACTGTAAGTGCATTAGTGTAGCAGGGGATTATATAGAGAAATAATGGTAGTTTTTAACTCTTATAACTGTATTCTGTTATTCTGCACAATTAAAAGTCTCTGTTTGACATCCTTATATATTTATATATTTATATGAAAAAAAACCTTTTACATCAAGTCTAGTTTGTATAAAAAGCGTTCCATATTTCTTGGGAATCTACTTAAAAATAAAATGTGCTATTTTAAATCAGCTTCCAGTTTAAAGAGATACTTCCACTTGATATAAAATGATGAAATACACCTTTGTGTTTTCCATTTCATTACTTGCTATGCTACAACGTTATCTAGAGCATGCTCATTTCTCACTTATACACTTATCTTGCTTCGGTTCTGATACCAGTACGTCTTTTCTCTGCGCAGAAAAATGCTTGATCTTTCATTAAATGAATAAGCAGCTAACTGTTTTATTGATTATTATTGCACGTGAATGTTTTCTGATAAAGCCTTTTTCCAAAACAAGCCCTATAAAAATTCATCAGCAGGAATTCCTTTGTGTGAGAGTTGTGATGAGTCAGTGTGTATTCAGTGCACGTTTCTACATGTTCTCTCACTTGGCAAAAGAAACTATTTGTTTCATATGAAAGGTTAAAAAGGGGTAAGTCTTTATATTGTATTATATAATTCAAATCAAATCACACATCACCAAGGTTCATTTGAATCTGTTGGTTTTTTTACTAGTGTTTGTTTAACCTGTGCTTTTTCAAGTCTACAAGCTTCTCAGGAAAATAAACACACACAGAATGAATGGATCTCTGTATAATGCAAAGTAGGAGAGGGAAGAATGCAGTACGAGCAGTTGTGAATCTGTGCTATGTGAGTAGTTGGAAGGAATGGAATGTCACAAAATTACCTTCATTCTTTTGCACTGGAAGAGAGATTCCATGGATAGTAGTGTATACAATCGCGACACTACAAAAGCGCTCCGAACTTTAAGTCAACTATTACCAGCACAGAGGATGCGCTCACAGAAGAAGTCATTCACCGTAACGGGTGACCAATACCTGAGTAAGGCCTTTCACATTATAAAAATGCCCCTGAGCCAAATCAATAGGAACACATTTACCAGAAAAAACAGATGCAGAGCGACATAATCAATAAACCTGATCAATGCAGCTCTTCCTCCTCTTCCTCTGCCTGTTGTTATTTGCCGTTAAGTGTGAATTTGAATGTCTTAATCCTAGTCACCTTGTCTCACCTAGTCTTCTAGTGCTTCAGCGCCTGCATTATCTCCTCATTATTTCCCTTCTGGGCCAAATCTAACGCTGTATATCCTTTGCAGTTGTCTATGTGTTTATCTGCATTATTCATCAGCAGGGCTTTGACAATCGGGGCGCTGCCTGACTGCACAGCCAGATGCAGTGGTGTGTCCTTGCTGCTGTTTTGCACGTTGACTTTGGCGTGCCCAGCTATGAGCAAGAGTACATTGGCAAAGCCACTATTGTGGGATGCCAAGTGTAGCGGCGTCCAACCTCCATCCACAACTATATTTGGGTCGGCCCCAGCGTTTATCAGCACCGAGACGACTTCATCGTGTTGGTGCTTGCATGCGAGGTGCAGCGGCGTCCACCCTCCGTCACCTTGTCCGTCCACAGATCCACCATTCTCTTCCAGAACCAGCAGTGTCTCTGAGTGTCCCTTGAGGGCCGCCAGGTGCATGGGTGTCCAATTCTGCCATGTCCTGACATCAACGTGTTCACCATGACCCAACAGAAGCCTGCAGATGCCGGTGCATCCTCGTAGGGCTGCGAAGTGCAGAGCGCTATAACTACGCTTGTCTTTGCATTTCACATCTGCTCCACTGGTCACCAGCAGCCGTGCCACTCTAAAGTAGCCCTGCTCGACTGCTAGGTGCAGCGCAGTGGCTTGAGAATGATCTGTTCTGTTTGGGTCAGCTCCTTTACCCAGTAAGATTTTGGCTATTTTCAAGTGACCATACTCACACGCTATGTGGAGTGCTGTCCTTCCAGATTTTTCTTCTTGCTTGTCTACATTGCTCAAGCGAGAGAGAAGAAGGCGCACAACATTCTCATGACCATTTTGAGCAGCAAGGTGAAGAGGCCTCCATCCGTCTTTGTCTTTCACATCAGCTATGGCTTTGGCATCCAGTAAGAGGCGGACAGCCCGGTCGTCTCCGTTCTGTGAGGTGAAATGCAGCGGCGTCCACATGCCCTGATCGGCAAGGTTGACGTTAGCACCGCTTTCCACAAGCAGGCCGCAGATCTCGTGAAACTTCTTCAGCAGTGCGACAACAAGTGGTGTGTATCCGTTAGCACTCTGGCAGTTAATTGACGCCCCATGATTTAACACCAGCCTCACGATTTCAGCGTTGCCGCTAACAACTGCATGATGAAGAAGCGAGTTGTTGTGTTTGAAGAGCATTGAGACATGCTCCTTCTTTAAGATATTCTTGAAGGTTTCAAAGTCCTTGTGTTTCAAATAATAGATGATGTCTTTATCTGTTAGCAAGATAGATTTTAAAAAGATGTTTCAATACAATACAGATGTTTTAATGCTTAAAATATAATACAGAATAGATTAAAATATGTTTGGAAAAAACCAACCTAAAAGTTCATCGGGTGTTTCAGTGGAGTACTGGAAAAGTAAGAGTGCAAACAAGTTATATTAATACACCTGTTAGGTCTACACTGTATTAGATCTATCCTGAAGGCCACAAGGGAACTTGTGGGAAAGTGGGGTTCATTTAATTTCACATTTAATTTCATTCTTTTTTTTTTTTTTCATTTCTTTTGTGCTGACAGTGCTGAGAAAATAACATGACTTACTCCTCTCGGGAAGACTGGCAGAGACTTTACAATTTTACGTGATGTCTTCATGTCCTTGCCTGGAATCTTGTCCGGGAGCTTCAGAGCATCACTTAGAGCTTCAGTCATCCACACCGTCTCTGAAGAAAAACATATCATCCTTCTGGGTGGTATAGTGCCGAAAATCCATGCGGGTTAATTTCAACATTTGGCTCAATTTACCTTTCTAGAATGTCGGGGCAAATGCTGCTCTGGTGAAATGAGTCTGCACTGATGATTATTTTGATACTGTAGTTCTCAGTCCATGTTCATTACCATATATAATATGTAATTAGCCTTCAAATGAGTTGTAACCTCTGAGCAGCTGGAGTGTCTTAATTAAACAGTGCTCAACATGAAACATAAAAGTGTTGTGCTGAGAAAATAACTGCGCTAATCATGTTTTTAGTAAGCTGATACTCAGGTTTAATTACATTCAGCTCATTAGATTTAAGACTGCTGAAAAGAGTAGGATCACGTTAAATCATTTTAATGCATTAGATGCCAATAGTTTGTATTAAAGGTGCATTAAGCGAGATTAGTTTTTTTTTTTTTTCCTCCACAAGATTATGTTCTTCACTCTCTAACCAGGTGATTTTGATATTTAAATGGGTGGCTATACCCCTTAAGTACATTGCTTCCTATAGTTGCATAAGTCCGCCGCAGGAGCCTTGGCTCATAATGTATGTGCATTACAATCAGAAACAAGAATTCCAGACCAGGCTCAGCAATTACACATTTGCCAATGCCATGGTTTAAACCATTATTTTTATGTTCTATATATCTTTCATGATATAAGTAAGGAATATAACAAAAAAAAAAAATCATCTGTTGCACCGTTAGCTCAATGACTGGTATATTAATGAAATCCGTTTCTCAAATTTAATTCAATACTTTACTAAAATGTAGAATCAACAGAACATCAATAATATTCAACAATACTTTCTTTTTTGTCTTTTTTGTCTGAATCTTTGCAAAAAATGTTATGTTCAAAGTCACAGCAAGCGTGAATTCTTATTCAGCCCTCCAGAGTGAAATGCATAAAACAAACACAGCTGTGTGTTACCAGAAAAGGCTGGCCGTTCGCTCGACTCTTGGTGCCAGCATTCTTGCATTATGCTGATCATCTCCTCACACTCAGGAGGCTTGTCATCCGGGACCTTGTCCACATTGGGCCTTTTGCCAGAGGTCACTCTGATCAATATTTCACTCATATTCATTCCTGAATCAAAGAGCAGAAAATGTTGGATCTATGATACAATGGTTTGTACTTAAATTCTTTATGAAGTGAAATTAGGACTCGGGTGTACCAGAGTACGGTCTCTTCTGGGTCAGAATCTCCCATATCACGATGGCGAAGCTGTTATGAAGGAAGTACAGATACAGTCCTTAATCAGGCATGGGTGTAAATATAGTGAGGTTTGGTTTTGTGATTCTAAAGTGATTGTGATTATTGAATTCATACCTGTATACATCATACTTGGAAGTAGGAGGTTCAGGATTCTGGCTGACAATCTCCGGAGGTACATAACTAACATTTCCCCTCAACGCCAAATGCTCAATGAAGGGCATCTTGCTACAAGAGTCATCCCATTTAATTATCCCAAAATCTGAAATCTTAGAGAAATAGATCAATTAAAAAAATATTTCAAGGAATGTTTTGCTACACAAGTTTTACTGTAGTTCTCTAAAAAGTTTTAGTTTTAGTTCTTTGGCATTCGAGTCACACCAGGACTTGTTATTAAATTTCTTGTGAACGAAGAAATAAAACTGATTGGAAGGATGTTTTGGAAGGGCGTGGTAAAACATTTAGTTGTTGCAGAGGATTAAAGAAATCTGTACGTCCGTGAATAGTGATCCTGGTCGAGGACATTTAGCAAGTGGAACATTTAATCCTTTAAAAAAACAAACAAACAAACAAAAAAACACATTGACAGATAACTTGTGGAAGTGCCACATCTGTCTATGGAAACCACTTGTGAGTTGCCTGATCATGGCTCCGGTGTACTGAGAAAACTTTCTACTTTATCTAAGCACTAGTGAATTAGTGTAGCGAGGGATTATTTAGAAAAATAAAGAGAGTTTTTACTCTCATAACTGTTATATTATTCTGCATAATCAAAAGTCAAGTGTGGGTAGGCCTCCGAGTGGCGCAGTGATAAAGTGCTCGCCCTATCATCTGGAGATCGCTGGTTCGATCCCCGGGTGATGCTGTAACCTCTCACAGCTGGAGGCCTCGAGAGAGCTAAATTGGCAGAGCTCTCTCAGCGGGGAGGGATGAGAGGTATTAGTGCTCCCACATTAATTGCACGGCTCTACGCCATTCGGGGCGT
>JAQMYL010000003.1:19997992-20015860 GCA_030014365.1 Clarias pachynema | reverse complement strand
TAGAATGAGCAGGGGTGCAGCTTGTTGTCTCGTGGGGATCTTTGGGAGAGGATTCCCCCAATGCCAGTGTTGGAGGCATCCACTTCTACCACAAACTGGCGAGATGGGTCGGGTATGGTGAGAATGGGGGCTGAGGTGAACCGCCTCTTGAGGTCCGTGAAAGTCTTATCTGCCTCCTCGTTCCAGTAGAACCGCGTCTTGGAGAAAGTCAGGGAGGTGAGTGGGGTGGCGACGAAACTGTAACCCCGAATGAAGCGGCGATAGAAGTTCGCGAACCCCAGGAACCGTTGGAGGTCACGTTGAGAGGCTGGCGTGGGCCAGCTGGAGATGGCCTGGACCTTGGCTGGCACCATTTCCAGTCTGGAGGGAGAGACAACGAATCCTAGGAACGTTGTGGAAGTTGGAACTCACACTTCTCAGCTTTAACGAAGAGATTGTTCTCTAAGAGCCTTTGCAAAACTTGGCAAACGAGGTGCCGGTGCTCCTCCAGACCTCAAGAGAAAATTAAAATGTCGTCCAAGTACACAAACACGAAAGAGTTCAAGAAGTCGCGGTGGACGTCATTAATGACGGCCTGGAATACAGCAGGGGCGTTGGTCAGTCCGAACGGAACCACCAAATATTCATAGTGCCCAGTGGGTGTGTTGAAGGCTGTTTTCCACTCATCGCCCTCCCGGATGCGGACGAGGTGATAAGCATTTCGTAAGCATTTCGTTAAGCATTTCGTTAACGGAGGAGTCAATAAGTGCCTGAATCGGGCGGGCCTGACCTCGACGATTAGGTTTACGGGAAGTAGGGGACGTGATTGTGGGAGTCTGTCAGGAGGGGGACCCTCTAGTGCTCCCAGTCTGACTAGAGGACGTCTCCCTTTTACTGGACGGTCTTTAAGCCTGTGTCCTGAAGCTCCACAGAAAAAACATGCCCCTTGTAGACGGCGTCGGCATCTCTCCTCGTCAGAGATGCGAGTACTGCATAGCTGCATGGGCTCCTCTCGATTCGTGTGCTTCAGAGTAGGGGACACATGCCCTATTCTGGGTTGGGGTGGTTTCCTGGCGGGGGGCACAGTTCTGGATGGCCGTCTTAAATGGAGACGTGAGTCGATTCGCCCGGCAAGATCCATGAGCTCGTGGAGGTCCGTGGGAAGTTCATGAGAGATGAGCTCATCCTTAAGAGCTTCTGATAACCCTTCCAGAAAAGTTCCGGCCTCCCTGCCGACAAATGAGCGATCAAAGACCCTCTTCATCTCCTTGGAGAAGTCCTCGAAGTTCTCACAGCATGGGTCATGAGCTTCCCAGAGGCCCGTGCTCCACTCCCTGGCTCTACCGGTTAGCAGCGTGATGACGTAGGCCACCCGAGAACGTTCTGACAAGAAGGAAGCTTGTAGCTCGAAAATCAGTGAGCACTGCGAGAGGAATGATCTGCATGTTCCTGGTTCTTGCCCGTAAGTGTGTGGGGGGGGGCTGGTAAGCGTGGGTCTAGCGGGGTTCCGGACCTTGAGGTCTGAGCTGTAGGCGCCTGGCAGAGCTGCACTCAGGAGACGACGTCAGCTAGAGTCCGTCTTGTGGCGATGAGTTCCTCTTGGTGTTTACCGAGGAGCACGCCTTGGCCCTCAAGTGCCTGTCTCATCCTGTTTAAACCTGCTGGATCCATAGTGGTGACTGGATTATTCTGTCGCGTACGCGCGGATCGTGGGCTGTGAAGATGGACCCAGGTGCAGGTGGAGGTGCGGGTCATGAGCCTCCCAGATCTTCTGTGGTAACGCTGTAGTGAGAGCGGAGGCGTTGGAGCCGAGATGTGAGATCCGTAGCGTCGCATCGGCGCCGGGACGTGAGATAGAGCCGTGGTCGTGAAAGCAGAAGTGATAGATCAGAGCCGTGAAGTCCGTCCGCGATGTCGTCATGCCAAAACGTGAAGCTGAGCCGTAGTCGAAAGTTCAAAACGAAAGTTCAAAGCCGTTAAATCCAAGCGTGGTGACAGTTCCAAATCGTGAGACGAGGGGCAAAAAACGAGAAACACCGCGAAATCGGCAACGTGAAAAACCATGAACATAAACGCGAGAAAACTGCGGCGAAACAACACACAATAATCCAGCGACGAGCCAGCGTGCTGCGCTTCCTTATAAGCCGGAAGAAATCAGCGGCAGATGAGAAACCGGTGTGCTGGCGGGGCGATCCGGGAGGAGCGGTGACAGTGTGGGAAAACATGAATACGTGATGAGAGCCTGACAGCGTGGGAAAGCAAATGTCATATGACAAAAGCGGTCTTTTCAGCGCATCAGGGAGTCGCGAAGCGCTGAGAGCGTGACAACATCTATGTCCAACCTCGAGAAATACAGACACTACTAGTTGTGAGTCATTGGTAAACTGTCAGTTCAATTTTATTTGATTTTGGCCATTCTGATTTTAATTAGTTATTTAAATAGCACTAATGTTTATTGCCTGGTTTTAATTTGTCCTGCTGTTTAAATGTCATTAACTATTTTATCAAGGCATACATAAAATACTATGTATACATTTTATACAGTTAAACCTAGCATAATTTGTTCTGGAATAGTGCTTGTAATCCAAGGCACTTATATATCAAAGCAAATTTCCCCAGAAGAAATAATGAAAACTCATTCCACAACCCAAGAATATCCATATAAAAATGATTAATACAAAATATAAAGTAAAAATCAATCAAATTAACGTACACTTAACCTTTAAAAAGAACCGTAGGGGATAGAAGGAGGAGGCTGGTCACTGTGTAGGACGACACACACATACACACACACACACACAGAATCACTGCTCTCTGCTGGAATATTTTTCTTTTTGTGTGACTTTAACAAGTAACCTCTCTAAGAACATTTGCTTTTGCCTTCTTCTGTAGAAATGTGACATTGCATTATCGTTAAACAGATTCACCTTATATTTAACCTTTTTCGTTATTGGGGCTGGTGTTGCAGTAGAGTTACTAAAGAACAGTCACTACACTTGAATGCTTGACATGAATGCTTTAAGTGCACACGCATGCACGGATGTTGACTATACGAGTGATGTACGCTCACTGAGACAGAGCATGGAAGATAATTACCCACAATCCCACAGCACGAGAGAGAACAGAACCATTGACTCAGGTGTGATCACATGACGCTTAAAATCAGCACTTGTTCTTCCCAAGGCTGTGTCTTTTCTTCTCTACTTTTTGTCCATGTACACAAAGAGCTTCACCGCCAGTCATTAGCCAGTTAAGCCCTAACTGACTAAGTAACTGTAAGTTTGTGGACAACACCACTCCGCTTGGGATCATCTGCAAAGGTGATTAGTCTACCTACCAACAGGAGATTAACTATCTGGTGAAGTGGTACAAACAAAAAACCTAATGCCCTAGAAACAGCAGTGATGCTTATGGATGTTAGTGCACCCGAACAACTGCCATCACTCAACCAGTTCTTCCACTTCCTGGGCACCAACATAGCTCAGGACTTCATCTGGGATATGAACATCAGCTTCTTAACAAAGAAGGGACAGCAGATGATGTGCTACCTGTGGCAACCTGCCACAGCCAATAATGGTATATTTCTTCACTCCTATGATTGAGTCCGTTCAAACCTGCTTCATCACTATGAACTGCCATGGGGAAAAGCAGACTGCAGCTATTATTCACTCTGGTTAAAGAGTAATGGGGGACAGACTGCTATTGCTTCAGGGCCTGCATGACTCCAGGACCCAAAGCTGACCCCTCCCGTCTCAGACAAAAAAACTTTTAAATAAATAAATAAATAAACAAGCAAACAAAAAAACTTCTCCTTTGGTACAATGCTGCAATCCATCAGGACTGTAACAAAATGTATATTTAACATTTTCCACAGACAAATTCCTTGTATCTGAAAACCTATTTAGGGATAAATCTGATTCTGAATAAACCGATTAGATTATATTACCCACACATGAACAAAAAAGATCAAGAAAAGAATTAATTACTTTAATCATGTAACTTTCAAGTCATATTATTTGCCATCTGTGTCAAAGCTTGCATGAGGTAGCAATGATAAGACTGTGTTCACAAATCCATTATTAAATAGATGCATTGCCTGCCAGATCTTCCAGATGTCTACTCATGAGTTCTTCATTTCCTAATTAGACTGAAAGTTTTTGATAAAATTTTATTGCAGGCATGGAGTTACAAACAGCAACGAATTTAATTTTCATAAATCAGATTTAATGTCACTTAAAAGTTAGGAACCATTGACTTTCTGCAGAGGAAACTTTAAATTAAAAGTACTGTTCTTTAAGAAGAAAAGACAAAATACTAATGTCAGGTTTGTTAACCACAGTAGGTTCTAACCTGATTAGTGATTCCCTAAAACTATGTCTAAGTGAGCCTGAAATTATATCAAATGAAATATATTTTAGCTACAGTATCTCTTCAGTGTGGCTTGTTTGGTTTCAGGTTGTCTATGCAATTTCATATACAATGAGATTTTTCCAATTCTGTACATTAAACACCCAAGTTTATTTCTTATTAAAATCCATATAGAAAAAAGTTTTTCAATTGTTGTAAAAAAAAAAAAAAAAAAACGTGTGCACATGCAGTGGAAATTTATAGACATGCAAAGCCAGTCATTTGGATTGAGAGAAAAATAAAACTTGTTTTGTCTTGGACTACATGTAATCTAGTGTACCAATTTCAATTCAGTTCAGTCGGTTCAGTTCAGCAGAGCTTTGTTGGGATGAATGTTAAAAACATTTAAGAAATCACACTAGTGCCAAAGCAATTAGAGAAGGTTGATTACATATTAAAATAAAAAACATGGCAGGTAAACAATAACAGAAAACAACAATGAAAACTATCAAGTAACAACTGAACAGTAGTTAAGTTGTGATTAGTTTGGGTAAGGTGTATTCAGGGTGTATGCACACGGTGTCTCTCATAGGCTCTCATACTGTGACACCTTTTGCAGTGAAGGCAGCAGTGGGACCTTCTCCTAAAATTATTCTAATTTCTTCACCATCTGACAGTTTGAAAAAAATTTGGATTTTGTGTGCAATTTGTTTTTTTTGGTGTGTGTGTGTGTGTGTGTGTGTGTGTGTGTGTGTGTGTGTGTGTGTTTGAGGGTATTTTACATCCACAAACCTCACATCCATACATCGTAATAGGCTCATTGACACTATCAAAGATTTTACACCAGATTCTAATTAGTATGTTTATTTTGCAGAATTTCTTCTAAATTAAATAAAAAGCTTTTCATGCTTTTTCCTTTCGGTGCATTCACTCCCAGATCAAAGCGTTCTGAGGCATTGATTTTGAGTCCCAGGTAGTCACAGAGTAAAGCATGCTCTATGGCAGTGTTTCCCAGAGTGAACACGTGTGTTTTGACCTTTTTTTAGGAAGATGACAATTTTAGTTTTGGCCAAATTGACTGTCAGGGCCCGGTTCTGACAGTGTGTTTTTCTGGGATTTGACCTTTTTTAGGAAGATAACAATTTTAGTTTTGGCCAGATTGACTGTCAGCGCCCAGTGTCAGAACTAAAATTGTCATCTTCCTAAAAAAAGGTCAAATCTCAGAAAATCTCAGGTCATGTGTGTAGGGCTGAAATTTGGACTAGATGGATTCAAGCTGCAGCCCTCTCACCCCAGGCCCTTGAGTTATGTATTCAGTCCCTTTGTTGCTGAGTTTTATACTGTTTGTTTTTTAGATAGATGGATTTGATAATTACACAATATAATGATTAATAATTAACCATATACTGCTTTTTTTAATATCTGATAATCCTGCGTGCCAAATCAAATCAAATGCTTTTTTAAAGTATTTAAACATGTTGCAAATATTTTCACAGTGTAATTAAAATAAACACAGGGAAGAACTGAGTAATACAATTTGTCCTGGTGCAGAGCAGGTTGCTCATTTTAAAAATGAGGAAGACTGTTCTGGTTTTGATTTTCCTGGTACTAATCCAAAGTCCTTTCAATGAAGTGGAAAAGCTTATGTGATTAATTTCATACAGGAGTGAAGGATCTCCAGACCGTTGAGCTCCCTGAGCTTCACCATGTGCCTGAAAATAAGACCAAAGAACATTGTCATGTTGTCCTTTTGTCATGTTTTCCCTCATATCAGCTGCTAAAGATTTCATATAATATGTTCATAATATGGTGAATTCTGTATGGTCATCGTCTAACAAATAGTCATTATCCGAAACATCCGGCTTTCTTATCCAGACACCAGCCCACTAAGAGCCTGATCTTATACAACATCTTAGTCTTTGAGACCCAGATTATGCATTCTGCCCCCATACTTCTGGTGTGTGAAAGAAGCAGCATTAATTAAAACCAATTACAGCAAGGTCTCGAGAAGTCAAATAACTGAAAACTTGAAATATTTAAACAGATCTACTCAAGCCGAGCTTCTCCTTTAGCTGCTATAAATGCAATGGCTGAAAGACAGATTTTACAGTGAATTAAAGCATGAAGCAGATAAGTGCAATTCTAAATGCCTCCTCACGGACAGCTAATCTTGATTCTGCATCTAATTCATGAAATGTCACTTTTTGTTACTGACCTGAAGAAGAAGAATTGACCCCACTACATACTGGTAAATTATACAAAATGTCCTATATTCTTTGCAGTTTTAACTACATTTTACATCTCATCATACATTTGTCACATGTGATTGTGTAAGTGCTATGTAATCACAAGTGAAAGCCTTTTAAGGGGCATAAAATTGTACAACTGAACATGTGAGATCATAAGAAAACCACATGAGCTTCCACTATAATCAGTAAGAGCAGGAATCTGGGGAAACGGGGCACAGGTTCATAAAATCTTGACAGATTCTTCTCTGGGCTGACAGGACTAGAACCCCGTCAGCTACTCTGTTGTTCTGCTGCTTATTTTTCATTGACCTCTATTATCAACAAGGTACTCCGATCCACAGAACTGACACTCACCAGATCTTTTTTTTCCCACACCATTCTGTGTAAACTGCATGAAAAATACCAGTCCAGCAGTTTCTGATAAAAGAAGCTGCCTGTCTAGGACCCACATCCATGCCATAGTTAAAGGAGCACATTTTATCCCAATTCTATGGTTTAATGTCAACAGGGAGCTTTTGCCCTGTGTCTGGCACACAGGGTCAATTTATTTAAACTGCAGTCAAATTGTGACATGAGGGTAAAAAAGAAAAAAATAACTTCTTACGGACAGCCAGATAACATTTTTGCTAAAAAAAAATAAATAAAAAAAAAACTCTCCAACCATTGTTCTGACATTCCAGTCAGATACAGTGGCATATGAGTCAAAAGATAACTTCAAAGATCAGAAAATGATCATGTTTACTGTGGTCCTTGTGTGAAAAGAACAGAAAATAATGAATTAATCGATTCATTTTAAACACTAAACTAGTCTCAAAATCAACAATTTGGAACAAATCCCAATATCTGTTAACTCTGTTATAAGCATTCAGAGACCTGAAGTTCAGATTTTTTTCAGGTCCATCTAGGATTTTATATATTAAGTGTGTATAGAAAAGAATCACCCTCCATTAACATAATCACATTTTGTTGCTTTGCAGTCTGAAATGAAAACAGTCACTGGCAAATTTAACTGAAATTGAGCAGTTCTGCAAAGAAGAGTAGGCAAATATTGCAAAGTCTAGATGTGGAAAGCTTTGAGGTTGAGACCATTGAGAAAGTGATTAACCTCACCTGATTGAGGTTACATGTCATTTTTATAAGGTGGTAATCCTTTATCAGTGATCCTGTTTTACAGTATGTGTTATACCTTTCACTTGGATGTAATAAAAAAATAAAAATAAAAAATGCACTGAGAAATACAGCTGGATAAAACAAACAACTGTGTTTTATTTCAGCAAAATGTGATTATTTTAAATGGGTTATTCTTTTGGGTGTGGGTGTGTGTATATATATAATTATATTACATATAATATACTGTACATATAACATACATATATACGTACACATACAGTCTATATATATATATATATATATATATATATATATAATATATATATGAGAGAGAGAGAGAGAGAGAGAGAGCACATCTCAAAATATTAGATTCCGAGTTCAAATAATGAATCTCTCGTATATTCTAAATATTTTAAGTGGTTTTTTTTTTTTTGTGATTGTTGATTTTTTTATTATTTGGGTGCCATATAAGCACCATAGGGCTAGATCCTCCACTAACTGATTTGCTTGCTATTACTGTGCTTGATTGACCAGTCAACTCACCTGACCTGAACTGAATAAAGAATCTTTGTGGTATCAAGAGAAAGATGAGAAACACCAGACCCAACAAGACAGATAAGCACAATGCTGTTAGCAAAGTAACCAGTAATGGTTACTTCAGTAATGCCTTAGCAGTGCCATAGGGTAATCACCTCCATGCTACAGTACATTGATGCAGTAATTCATGCTAACCATGAATTTGTGCTAGTCCTGAAGGAGACCTGACCAAGTATCAAGCGCATAAACATGCTTACATTTTAGGGCTAAAGTTTTCTATATTTATATCATTTTCTCTTATTTCATATTAAATTTCTTTATTTTAATAATTTTAGGTCAAGGGCAGCCATATAAGCATTTCATTGCATATCGTATTGGCTGTGTATGTGACAAGTAAAATGTTCATTTTATTTGAATACTTTTTAGAAGGTGGACATTTCTGTATCGTAAATCCTTTTTTGATTAAACTTAGGAAATATTATAATATTTTGAGGTAGTGATTTTTTTGTATGAGCTGTTAACAGTAATCCTCAAAATTGCTTGAAATAACTCCTTTTTCACATATTGAATATAGAATATATGAGAGTTTCAGTGTTTGAAATAAATTACGTAAAGAATAACTCTTCCACGATATTCAAATTCTTTTTAGATGCACTCTATTAAATGAGCAACTTTCTTATACTCTGCAAACATCACAAAACAAGTGTAACATGGACAGCAATTGGCTGCAGTTTTCATGAAGTGATCCAATGCTGTCACTAGACTGGCTGAATGAATAATTGTATAAAGAAGCAGGTGTACTATTAAAGTGGCCAGTGACTGTATAATCTGAAAATGACTGCTCTGCAATCTTTTAAATCGCCATGTCTTGTGCAAACTAGGAAACTTCATCAGAAAATGAGGTCAAGATAGAATGAGCTCTCTAAGAGTTCAATAATATTTATTTAGAATCTTCTCCTCAAATCTCATAACAAAAATGTGTGTCCCTTTATGAATATTATTATTTGTACTCTGAGGAAAACACACATAAATCTTTCGCCCATGAACTCTGAAGTGCTCCTGTGTGCTTAATATAAGACAATAAAGTTTATAATAAAATAATCCCATTTTGTTATCAAAATGAGTAATAATAATTTTATTTGGCATAATAGAGAACAGTGACATCAAGGAGATGCTACATAATGTAGAGACACTGTTAATGGGAGTCGAAACTTTTTGCATATACTGTATAATCTGGTCTTCCTGAAAACAAAGGTTATTTTTTTATGTAAACTAGTCTTATAGCCAAAAGAGGATAAGTATATATGAGAAAAGGGAAGGAACCCAAATATTTATACCACACGCATCCATGTTGTGCATTATTAATAACCGCATGACTATGGATAAACGGTGAACTTTACAGATGAGGGCAACACTTGAATTTATTTATTAACTTACCTGGCACTCTCTTGCATTTTATTTATCACCCACAATGAAGTAGGAATGCTAATCAGGCAACAGGTGGGATGGAAACATAGCCCTAATTGGCATAATGGTCAGAGTATACAGAAAGGGCACTTCTGCATACCTGGGCTCGGCTCTGCACAGTTTCCCCAAAGTGATGGCGGCATTCTGTTGCACGGCCGTTCTCTGAGATTCGCCAGCCACATGGCGCAGCAAAAGCATCACGCAATCTGTTCCCAAGAGACTGGCTGCGACTCCCTGCACTGTCAAGCAGTGTCCCAGACACAGAGCAGCGTTCCCTACCACCAACTCATCACTGCTGCCCAGAAGCTTCCTCATGGTCGTCAGCCCTGAATAAACAAGTGTGTATAACGCATACAAAGTTGCAGCATGTTTACTTAACTTTTTTTTTTCTTTTGAAACTTTCTCATAGTGTTTGTCCTTAAATCATTACTCTACCTTAATTTTACAATTTATTTAAGCTTCTGCATTTACTTGCTAGTCTTTCCAACTATATATATATAGCCAAATTTTTGTTTAATTATTGAATCCCAATTTAATTGCCTTCAGTACTTACTCCTGTCAAGCTTTACCAGCTCTTCACTGGCCTGCTGGCCGGAGGCTGTACACACTGCCATAGCTTTAATTGAGTACCTTGAGCTTGTCTTCCCTTCACCCTGATAGAATGACAAGAAGCACTTTAATCTTTTCAGGAAACCTCACAACATTACATATTCAGTGTGGTATCCCATTGTGACACAAAACAAGAACAGTTGATCCTGTCGAAAGTTAGCTCAAGATTACAATTGGACTGTATGTACTGTACAGCTGTCAATCATGAAAGCTAACAAATTCACACTTTTCAAGAGTCTACTTAGAGCTGCATATTTAACTACTTTGGGTCATTCATCATATATCCGTAGTGATGTTATGATGTGATTATGTTCTCACCTGTGTGATTCTCACCAATATGTGAAATGATGCTTATCTGTCTTTTAACAAAATATTTTAAAATTGATCAATAGTCCACATGACCTCAATCTGAAAGGATTAGGATTGATAGTCTAGAGATCCTGTAATATACTTAGATGTAGCATGAAAAACAGTTTAGCTGAGGTTTCTTTTCAACAATAGATGTTATATGCCATTTTCCTACAAAATTAATGTAAACAAGTTGTGAGACCAAATTTTTTTAACAATAATGCAATATGTAATCAGCAGGAATGACAAATCATTGTGTGAACATCTTATGTGAGATTAGTCATATGTACAGTTAAAATAGCACAAAAGTTCATGCATATTACTGTATTTTAAGCTTAGTGGGGTTTTTTTTTTTTTTTTTTAATAGATTTTTTGTTAACTGTCACGTTTTTTTTGCCCATAATGAAATACTTGATACCTTGAGAATCTTGAGCAGTTTCTTTACAACTCCTTGCTGCACAACTTCCTGAGTGGCAGCAGCCGATTTTGGGAGGACCACGCTTAGCAATCCTGCTGCTCTCTAATGCCAGTGAAGAAAAAAAAAAAAAAAAAAGTGACATTTGATAGACATTCCTGAGTAACAGCACCATTACTCGCAGACAGGTAGAGAGAGTTCAATTCCATACAGTAGCTGCTTAGTATCCTAGCAGGAGGACAACAGAAACCTAGTCACGGTGCTGATGTACTGTATAGACTGAGCACTGAAAGGTTGCTACTGCAGGCACTGTAAGCAATCCAATTCAGTATTCAACATACAGGCAAACCAGTGTGCTGCTATCGCTCCAATTGTATATTGTGGAACTGGTAAATGTGACTGACTGCATGTGAGGACTGATTGACACAGATAAGCTCAATGTCTTTGTATCTGATGGTTATGGGTTGCTGTAGAGACCCCTGCTAAGGTTTCCTGCCATGTTGACAGGATTGCCTTAAGGTTATCAAGTTGTCACACATCATCTTTTCATCATAGACAGCTATCATAAAATGAGTTAACAATTTGGGAACAAATTTAACACTGCTGTTTGTTGTACTGTTTTAAATCGACCATAGTCTGTAACTTGGTAATGGACTATAATACAGGCCATTGGAAGGAAATATGTATGAAATATGAAAACTGTATGTACAGTGTTACTACTGTATAATATTATTGTAGGGGTTGGCTGGGGTCAGCACACAAACAGACAAGGTTACTGTACTTTTATCAATCATGAATCATGAATCATGAGGAAACTCACTTAAGGACAGACAGATAGTGTTATTGCTAATAGAAGGTTGCAGCTGAACCTTGTATAAGTTGCAACTGAACCTTGTATAAGTATAGTACATGTATAGTCGCTGCCCAATGAGCAACACGTTTGTCAGTTACTGGCATTCATTTCAGACAAGGATTATATATAAAATAATGAGTTGCAGAAACTAAGCAGTGAGAGTGAACATAGTAGAGTTAGGGCAAAAGGTAAAACAGAAATTGGACAAATGTGAAAACAACAGATAACAGAAAGCTAAGAACAAGCAGTTGTGTAAAAGCTGACAAGACTTGAAGCCATATCCTCACCGTAATGATGCCACCATCAGGATCACTGAGCAGAGCAACACATCTTTTACAGCCCGAAACAGCATACTCCTGTGTGAGGAAAACCATCTCAGACTCCCAATGCACTCGTATGGAGTTGATTACAGCAATGTGACAGTAGAGAGAAAAGTAAAAAAAGACATTCTGTTCCAACCCCATCCCCTTCCTCAGGTCCACTAAATACATTAGTACATCGATCCAAAGTTGTAGCCAGCTCCTTACTTGAATGGCAGGAGTCTGATTAGAGGCTATCAGGTTGATCATCAGGCCCAGTAGAGGATAAAGAACACTTCTGTATTCACAGCCAACACATTGCCCCTAAAGTAAAAACATCATTTCATCTTTACATTATTAAAATTTTAAATGTCTTGTGGGGAAAAAAAGCATTATGTTTTGCAGCTCATACAATGTAAAATGAACAGGAGGTTGGCCTCAAAATTCTTAATTCAAAATGCAAGCCGGGCAAACATTATACATTATTCAGTCATGTTCAAAGACAAACGTAACTTCATCGTGTTAAATTTTACCACGGCAGAGAACGAGCTCTTCCAAAATTCTTCACGCTTTGCCAGCTTGTTAACGATGACTTCATCCACAGACATGGTGCCAATCACAGAAATTAAGCAGGGCAGCAAGTCTCGGCTGGATGCCGCAACATTTTCCTACAGATGAAATAAAAGTTCTGTGTTCAATTATCTTGGTATGATGACTAAACAAATCAGAACAACGTCTAAGATTTTTTTTTTTTACCAGCAGATGCTCAAAAGCTGGAGCGAAAACCTTTGTAATGCTCTCTCTAGACCGTATTCGAAACCTGCAAACAACAACGACAGAACAATATTTACACTGCCGTTATTTTACTGCAGTGATATGACTGTGTCTCTATGTTATGCAAATGGAGCCTCAGGCGTGGAATATAACGAGTATATTTTCCCCAGTGTGTTCACTGATCCATGCGGAGCATGTAAATGTTGAATTACTGATGAGTATTCCATGCTACTACAAGAAGAAAGATGGGGTCCTGTGCAGCAATTAATTTATCAAGGATATTTACTCAATTTTGCTGGTAAAGTGGCTAACAAACTACCAGTTAACTGATGTCTTGTGTCTAAGCCACAAGTAATGAAGAATGCAGTCATTCTTCCTGGTGGTCACTACCATCTATCACACGATCATCAAAAATCTTTTTAAACGTGAACATTGGGTTTAGAGTGAAAGCCAATCTGAGTTGTGGTGCTGAAAGAAAATTTACTGGACCATGTCACACACCGTATCGAATGCTTGAAATTTCTAGAGGTAGAAGTCTTTATCTGAAAGCTCACAGGTCAGTCAATCATTTGTCCTTGACAGCATCACATCATATGACCTAAAGCTCTGGATTTGGCCATGAGTATGGATTCTTATCATAGCATAAGACAGCTAAAACCACAAGTGTGATCAATGCCTTTCTACTCTGATTAGAGGTCAAATAAATTATAGAGGAAGAAAAAAAAATACTCTCATTTCAGAGAGATGACTCTGAAGCACTGAGCTGTGATGCATTGCTTTGTATCATACTCGTTCATTTGGCATTCCAACATGGCCTTGTCTATTAATTTGAATGCAATTTAATAGGTCTTGGTTTAAAATGCGTCGCCATGATACACGGGTGTGTAATGGAATCCCTTGTGGGCCATGTGCAGGATTTCGTGAAGCTGCTCCGCACTTGCCATCAGGCTGATGAATTCTAGTGTGGTCTGCAGAGGGCAAGTGGGCGAGAGGTGGAAGTACTGTAAATTCTAGTGAGGTACACAGAAGGCAAGTGGCTGAGAGGTGGAAGTGAATATATTGACGGGATATTACTTATTTTCTCCAGCCAAGTTCTCCAGAATAGCAAGGGCCACGGTTCCTGAATTGTCCACTTTGCCTACACGGTCCATCAAGAGCTCGACCATTCTACGGGTTAAAGACAGTAAGAAAATACACTCAATAAATGACGTCATCAAACAATTTCAATTAAGGATAAGAAATCAGTTCTAAGATGCATGGAAAAATTTATAACAACAGATTAATATCTGTTAAACCATAAAGCTGTTGAATCCGTTGATCTGATTGGCCAGAAGATGTTAATTTTCTATAACAGCATGAGCCAGACAATAGTGCTGGCTGTAGTCCAAATAAAAAACTTCATGTAATATAAAATACTCCTGTTACTTAATAAACATAATAATAAACAACATTTAATGCAACTCTTAATGGTAAAAAGCATTGTTCATTATTAATTAGTAATAAACTTCAGGGCATGACACCACAGGACTTATTTCCCATTATATACCAGTTAGTTCCGATCCACTAATTTGATTAGTCGAGTGGTATTTATATTTACTAGAACAACACTGGGAAGTTTCAATGTGTTTATCACTCTGCTCACATTGTGACTGCGATGTTTCTTTTATACAAGAACTTAATATTCAATAATTGACATTTCAGACACAATATAGCCAAGTGCTATGTTTATTTTTATTCTAACAGATCCTGAAGAAGCAAATTAAGCAATTTTCTCATGCAGTGTTACTTAATTACAGCACACCCCATTGTGTTTTATTCCTCACTCATTACACCATGTGGTACAGTATGTTGATTTCATTACTTGGATTCATTCAAGTTGAAACCGCATAATGCTTTCCAAGAACGGAAAACTTTTACCTGGGCAGATCGAGGTTTTCAATTACCAGGTGTCTCCCATACTGAGTCTGACAGTACATGCGGACAAGGGTTAAACATTCCTGCTGGATTGCTAATGAAGTTGAGGATAACAACTGGACAATCGATTCTCTTGTGCTGAGACACTGCAGTAACCGCTGCTGATTTTCCTCTGCAAATGTAAAAAAATAAAAATAAAAATAAAAACTTTGCAAGACTAGTCAGTGTCCTGAGAACATTCATATCCAGAACAGAAATGTTGTAGCACAGAATTTCTGACAGGACAAGTAATATTTTAGTACTGAGTTCTTTCCTGGCAGCATTATGAACCAGTCAGTGACACACACCCAGTTCTAGGCAAGCAAACAACCGATCGCTTTAAGACAAGTTTATTATTCTTGTAGAGACCGCCTATGAATTTTCTCCACTTGAAAAGCTAGGATAATGAACTGGAGAAATATTTCTTTAGAACTGTTATCTGTCCAGGCAGCTGAAGTCTCATCATCAGTGCCTGCTCTTACGCTTCCCACTCTAATACACTCAATATAAGCAGGGAAGATTTAAGCCCTGTGATTCTGCTTTGAACTAAATGTCAAGCTGTGGCACTTGGTTGGGCTTTCTCAAATTCACAACTGGGTGCAGTCTCCTTGAAATGAAAGAACCAGGTCTGGTGATCAATAGAACAAATGACTGAGCATGTGCATGGTTACACAGCTGAAATCCAGCTATTCTGTATGGCATATAGGTCAAATATACAAAAGAAAGTAGCGAGGCAATGCACTTGAGGGCATGTCCATTGTCCTGTTTCATGGTGGAAAGAAACTTCAAACTTGCATTAAACAGAAAGGATACTCGATGCATATCCAAACGATATTGTGTATTTCGTTTTTATCCAAGATAAATCAGGACTTTTCCACTCATGTGATTTGGAGAGTGTGTGATAAACCCACACTTCTGAATACTCTCATTCCCTCTATCCCTCTGGGTTTAGTTCTGATAGAATTTGTGGTGAATTTATTTTGTTGTTTATTATATTCTCCACACTTACACGACAATATCTGCAAAATAAACAAATAGGGAAAAAATTATATTTACCATTTTCGCTGCAAACCCTCCTCCATAACCCGAGGACAGAAACACATAGCTCCTCACTGTGCGGCTCTTTAGAAGTCCGTGCAAGACAGCTGGAAAAGAACAAAGACAGATTAAAAAAAGAGGGGATTATTATGCACTTATTCATGGTTAACCTTTGCTGCTAATCTTGTTGATTCAAAAAGGGACATAAGACATAAGGGACATAAAAAAATAAAAATAAAAATAAAAAACAGGTTTCAATGTTCCATAGCTATTCATAGTACAGTCGTACCTCGGCATATAAATTTAATCCATTTCATATTGCGAAAATTCTTCCTATAAGAAATAATGTAAATGCAGATAATCCATTCCAGCCATCCAAAAATATTACCAATATTACCAATTTCCAACTCTATAATCATATATTTTTTGCACAGAAAATTAATTAAAACATTTAGAAAAGACATAGAAATTAAGTAAAATATAAAAAAATCAACAATAAACCTCACATAACCTTAATTTTTGATTCCTCTTGGCACAGCCTGCTTTAAAAAACGAAACTGAAAGTGGCTCCATTTTCTTCTTGTTACCGCCCTTGCTAACATTCCAGGGACACGTTGTCTACACTATAACAGCTCCCGGACATACGCCAACGTAGGTTCATCACATTTAACTCCCGAAAATGCTTTTGTATCTTGCAAAATTTCAGTTCTTAAGGTGGAAAATCATAAGCTGGGGCGTTTGTACTGTATGCCAAGGTACCACTGTATTGTTTATTTATATTCAGTCATTTAGAAATTAGCCCACATCAAGCCAGCTGATGAAGAGAGCTGTTTAAGCCTTTAAAAGCTGTAATCAATTAAGAGCTGGTTTGTGCACTTAAAACACTTTGGGAAATTCTTTGCTGTATCAGAAGACTGATGTCCTTGAGGAATTAGAAAGAAAACTTTTCCAAATGATCAGGCTATCAAAAAGCTTTTCTCTGAAAAAAAAAAAACTTACCTCCTTATATTGTTATTTCCTGTGATGACACTAAAGCCATTGTTCAATCGGAATAACGTCTGACCAGTACCTAAGAAAGATAAAACAATGCAGTCATTGTGAGCAAAACAAATCCAGCGAAAGCTAGGTATCAATGCAAAACCACCCTGGGCAGCCTCACAAACGAAATCCCTTATTGTCAAGGGCAAAGGGACAAAAGCAAGAGAGAAATAAACAAAAACTCATTAAAAGTCAGGGGTAGTTCCCTTATCTGGCCCAAAGCAGTACACCTTCAGTGGGAAAAAAATTAGCTCACAAAGGCCCTGTTTAGGTATCTTCCCTGTCCAGGGTGCTGGTTGGGATCTTTTCATTTTAGAAAGCTTTCACGGCTGCGTGGTTTGTAGAAATGACTTCAGGACATGGCATTCATTCTGCTTTCACTGATAACAACCATCCAACAGAATAGTTTCAAAAACACCTTGCTAGCAGTGAAAACTTCACTACACTTTATTTAATTTAGGCACTTTCTTCAGTAATTTATTTATAATAGCCTATTATGTAAGGAAGGCAACTTTCTCGTTTGTAATATAAAAGGTCTTCTTTGGAATGAGCTCAGAACTCCAGTACCGAGTAGAATAAAGAAATTTGTATGGTTAAGGTGCAGACATACTGGCAGGAGCAGAACATGTACTCACCGGCCACTTCATTGGGTAAACTGCTCAACTGCACTTTAACACAAATAACTAAATCAGCCAATCACATGTCAGCAACTCAATGCGTTTGTTACCAAAAATGGATCTGCTTAGAATTTGGGTGAATTTAACAGATGCAGATATTGTTGTGTTATCTGAAACCTGGCTGACAAAATCAATCACTGATATGGATATTGGAATGGTTGGTTATAACGTGTAT
>JAQMYL010000003.1:19986592-19997892 GCA_030014365.1 Clarias pachynema | reverse complement strand
GTTCCACATATTAGTACTGAGTTGGGTAAAAGGGCCTTTGTTTATTCTGCTCCCTTTACATGGAATTTACTGCAGAATAACTTAAAACTTAGTAAATTGATTCCTTTGAGTGTTTTTAAGTTAAAAATGAGATGTTTTGAGTTGGATTCCCTCACATGTAAATGTTTCTGACTGAGATTTCATTGTAAGTGCAAAATTTGGCGTTTAAACTGTTTCTAATATATATATATATATATTTTTTTTTTTTTTTATGTATGTAATGTGATGTAATTTGCTGCCTATCTTGGCCAGGTCTCCCTTGCAAAAGAGATTTTTAATCTCAATGGGCTTTTCCTGGTTAAATAAAGGATAAATAAAAAAATAAAAAAAATAAATAAAATAAATAAAAAATAAAAATTTAGACATGTAGGTCACGGCAATCTGCTAAAATTTAAACCAAGCATCAGAATGGGGAAGAAAGGTGCTTTAAGTGACATGGCTTGGTTGTTGGTGCCATATAGGATGTTGTGAGTATTTCCTTATCTGCTGGGATTTTCACACACAACCATCTCTAGGACTTACAGAGCATGGTGTAAAATGAAAAAATATCCAGTGAGTGGCAGTTCTCTGGGAAAAAAAAATGTCTTGTTGATGCCAGAGGTCAGAAGAGAATGGCCAGACTGTTTTGAGCTGATAGAAAGGCAGCAATAACTCAAATAACAACATCTCATTACAACACAAGGTATGCCAAAAGAGCGTCTCTAAATGCAGAACAAAAAATGTTGAACATTGATACAGATGAGCTACAATAGTGGAAGACCACGCCCTTTCAGTTAAGAACAAGAAACTGAGACTAGAGTTTACATGGTCTCCCCAAAACTGCACAATCAAAGATGAGAAAAATGTTGCCTGATCTGATAAGTCTCAGTTTCTGCTGCGACGTTCAGATGGTAGGGTCTCAAATTTAGCTTAAACAACATGAAAGCATGGATGCAAGAATGAAAACAAGGAATGTTTCTAGCACATTGTCGAATATATGCCACAACAAATTAAGGCAGTTCTGAAAGGACCCAGTACTAGCATGTGTACCTAATGAAATGGCCAATGAGTGTATTTCCCACCTGTTCCTGCATTTTGCTGCATTTTTGGCTTGAAACATGTTCTTAAAGAGATCAGTCCAATTGCATGGATATATCTCATCATAGGGTGTTAAGGCGCATAGGGGAATCGATGAGACACCTACACTCTTATTCATTTCCATATTGACCACGAAGCAGAACAAATTGTCTCGGCCGCTGAGGCAATGCACAATCAAGAAAAAATACATGTTCACAAAAAAGATGGACCAGCTTAGCTGAATGGAGATGACTTGACACAAACAGTGAGACAAAATAGTGTAGGTTGAGAAATAAAACAGAGGACAAACACTATAAATTCAGCATTATCTGCACTCACTGTCTGTAACAGCTTGTGTGAGAAGCTCTACTCCACCGCAGTAGTAAAGGTTGTGTTCATTGGGTCTGTCCAGCTTCGTCAGCAAGTCAGGAATGACCATTGCATCTTTTTTTCCATCATTCAACTCCCTGAGTGCTGTTTCTTCCTGAAAGGCTTTCTTCTCTTCCAAATTCACTTGAGTCAGATAATCTGTAGTGGCACCAGAGACGGAAAAGAAATGTCATTCATATCGCCGGTGAACTATTACTGCTTGTACAGTAAGTGCCGATATTACGGGAATAGCATCATCTCTCTGTATATGTGCGATTACCAATGACAAGAATTTCCACATTGTTCTTTCCAAGTGAACATTTAGGATCTATGCTGATAACATTTTATTGAACTCCATCAATAAACCATTACACTTTAACTGTAAGGGTCTATGGATCTGACAGAGGCAGAAAAATGTAGTAACGGGTACAATATTCCAATAACCTTTCAGTCAGCACTACATAGATGATTATGTACTATACACTACCAGGCAGAAATATGGACACACCTTCTAATTCCATGGCCTTTCCTGACTTTTATTACTTTCTACATTGTAAAACAATGCTGAAGGCATTCAAAGTATGCAATAATCTCTTTTGTAAACAGTGTTATTGTTGAGACGTCTCTGCCACTTACTGTATGCTCTGTAAAGCCTTCGTAACGACTCTAATGTGAGGTGCTGTTAATTGGTGATTTTTGAGGCTGGTAACTCTAAACTTTAAATCAATTTTTGGTCTTGATTCCTGAGACGGTCCTAATGAGAGCCAATTTCATCATGGTGCTTGATGGGTTTTACAAATGCACTTGACAATACTGTTCTTGCAAGAACTATTCCAGAACAGCTGGCCTACGTGTCTTAAAGTAACAACTGATTGTTGTGGTTGTTGTTAATTATTTTCCCAATGCCATATGCAAACCTGTATCCCAACTTTTGACTGGTACCATATAACTGTATCATTTTGGGGGCAGCTGTAGCTTAGTTGAGGCTCTGGCTTGCTAATTGGAGGGTCAGGGGGTTCAACCCCATCTGGGGTCACTACTGATGGACGATGCCCCATACAACCCAGGAACTGCATCCAGTACTGGTCCCAAAATGGGAGGGCATCTGGCATAAACCCTGTGCCAGATCTTGCCGATCAAATCATCTGATGTGGTGGCATCAGGCATAAAAGGGACAAACCCCAAAAATAAATAAATAAATAAATAAATAACTGCAACACTTTCAATGTTTTTATCTTATTGTTTCATTGTCCAAATAGGACAGTTCAGATTTCTGCAGCTCTGACCGTGATTTGGTATAGAATTTCACATCTGCAAAAAATGCTGCACACTTGCAAGAACACCTCACTCAGATGGTCAGTTGCTATGGGGAATATACTGTACACTGAATCACTGAAATTGAATAATATGTAAACAGCTTAGACATTCATATGGGGGTTTTCAGTAGAAAAACTCTAGCGTATACCTTCAAGTCATCCATTCATTCATTCATACTCACTGAATTTGGAAATACCAGTCACCCTACACTGATGTCTTAGAACCACTGTCCTCCCCCAAATCCACTTCTGAATCACATTCCTCTATCAAATCCATCAATTCATTATATATACCAATAGGCAGGGTACACCCAAGACGGAGTACTGGGAAGAAACCCACCAAGCACAGGGAGAACAGGCAAACTCCATGCACATACAGTACAACAGAGGCAAATTTCAAACGCCCAACACTGAAGGCACAAAACAACAGAGCTAAGCACTCAGGACACCATGCTTCCCCTTTATTCCTTATAATATTCAATGAAATAACTTTCATTTTAGGACAAAATTATGCCAAGACAATTTACATACAAAAATCTGCGATACCATCATATTCGATTACAAGAAATCAATTCAAAGTAGCCTTGGGTTTAAACCTAATTAATTTAAAATCCATTATGACTTCAATTTAATTATATTCCAATTAATTTGAGACCTGTGTTTATAATACAGTACATTTATACTCAATGCTATGCTAAAATTCACACTGTACTCTGTATATTCAGAACCCAGACATCTTCTCAAATTCAACTTATAAAATAATAACTAAATAATTTTTTTTTTTTTTTTGGTAAACATTTTGCTATAATTAAGTAATGGAAAACTGTCAGCAACTGAAGAGCTCCAAAGCTGATATGTGTTGCTGAATTATTTTTCTCTCTCTCTCATTCTCTATACTGCTTATCCTGCACAGGGTCACGGGAAGCCTGGAGCCTATTCCAGGGAACTCTGAGCACGAGTCAGGGTACAGTATACCCTGGACAGGGTGTCAACCCATCACAGAGCACCCAATCACACACTATGGGCGATTAGGAAATGACAATTAGCCTACTCTGCATTTCTTTGGATTGTGAGAGGAAACCAGTGTAACCACAGGAACCTCACCAAACAGGGGAGAACATGCAAACTCCACACACACAGACCCGTGGCAGGAATCGAACCCTCGACCCTGGAGGCGTGAAGCCTCAGTGCTAACTGCTACGCCACAGTGTCACCCTGAAACCTTTTTTCAAATTAAAATGACAACTATCCATTCTATTAACATGAGAAAAGTGGTTTACCTTAGTTATTACAAATTATGGTTGAACATTTCAACTCATTTAAAATGTCAAGTGGCCATACTCGAATACAAGTATGCGTGAATATGTATAGATTTTAAATGAGAACGCTCAAAAAGGGAAGTTGGTACAGACACATTTCCAATTATTTCCCAAGCTGAGGACAGGCAAGCAAAGGACAAAACGGGGGCACACAAGGAAAGAAGGAGAGAAAGACACATGAGAGAGAGAGAGAGAGAGAGAGAGAGAGAGAGACCATACGTTATGTTGTCATGGCAAGGATGCATAAGTGGGAAACTTAAATGTCAACATATAATAGATATACACTTCTTAATAGTATGTCTAATCTTACCTTTGACAAGGGTTTCGTGCTCAGGCACTAAATCCAATATCTTTTCATAACACAGCTTGGCCTAATGAAATATGGAGAAAATATAAAGAGGAAATATTATTCAAAAAGGAAGCCAGCATGAAGAATTGAACACCATAAACATAACCTGCAAATGATTATTCAAAGCAGCCAGCTGTTCTTACCTCATTAAAATTGTTTTGTCCTAAATGTGCTCTTCCCATGTGGACGTATGCCTTAATGCACTTATCATTGCACTGTTTAAAAAAAAAAAAAAAGCATTGGTTAGCCACTTGACCCTATATTTACCTCGGATTTACACCAGGAGCAGAATCGTGGTTGTTTGTACCAGCTGCACCATGGCACATTGATAAAAAGTTCCAGAAGCACCTCTCTGTGATGCTCCACTCAACTTACACGCGTAGTCTATTTTTGCAAGAAGCCGCTTCGAGTACGCTTCAAACCACAGTTCACCCAACCAATCAGGTAGCGTTTGATTTTGCTTCTTTGTATTTTTTTATATGTACACTGCCAGACACTTTCATTATCACCTTTCTTTGGGGATGGATGAGATTATGTGAAGGATGCTTATACTTATGATGTTGGATAGTGAGACCAAATGCAGTGGGTCTACTCAGAACCAGAAGTGACTCATCCCTAGACGGAGAACGCTATTATCACCAACCGCATGGTCTCTATCTGAAATAAAATATTTACACTTGACATATTTACATTTTACAAACACTTTTCCCTTAGTTAAGCTTCTCTTCTACATAAAATATGTCTACTTCAAATACCTTTATGT
This sequence comes from Clarias pachynema, assembly GCA_030014365.1. Taxonomy (NCBI): domain Eukaryota; kingdom Metazoa; phylum Chordata; class Actinopteri; order Siluriformes; family Clariidae; genus Clarias; species Clarias pachynema. The sequence continues at coordinate 19,992,681 of JAQMYL010000003.1, read as the reverse complement.
AAACCTTTATGTGTGGTCTCTCAATAGTGATTTCCTTCGAAGCAAAATCCCTACTTCAAATGACAATATTTAAACTAGGCTAAGTGCCCTCTCAGTAGGACCTTCGCGCTTGATTGCCATACATCGCATGGTACAGAAGTCATGTTCACCCACACGGAAGGATGAACACGGAGGGTTTATAAAGGTGCACGACCAGGTGCCACTCGTTTTCGCTGATTACCTGCCTTAGGGCGTTGCTTGGCAACTGACCTTATAAAAGTCCTTTTAGCACACCTCGAGGCTGCCTGGGAAAGCGTTATGGCGATACACATGAGCATGGCAACAATTCTTTCATTTAGGGTCTATTCATCACAGCTGTGGCATGTCTGATTTTTATTGTCAAGAAATTTTACTTGAAACACACAGAATGGAAGAGCACTTGTAAAAATGTATCAATACATTGATCAAAGATAACATAAATATTACAAAGAGTCAAAGATCTTATGATGAGACTATTTTACTGATGTTGGACTATTTAGTTTTATCCAACTGGTAAACACCGCAGTAAACCTCTAACCGAATGATTTAAACTTTCTGTAAAGTTATGTGGATCCATGAGTAAATGACTAGTAATAATCACAAATGCTTTCTTTAGAAAAATTATTAAAAGGGAAACTGATGGTTTCATTTACAAAAAAATAAATAAAATTTAATATAGACTCGGCTTAAAAAAGGTTTATATTTTGCATAAACAATCACTGACATCCAACACTTGCCTATTATTATTATTATTATTATTAATTATTATTATTATTTATAATGTTATTGATTTTGCTGTTATTTCAGGATCATGGACACCCAAGGCTCATCCATGCCCTGGAGGTTCAAAGGCCAGCATGTCAGGTCTGATCCCACAAAAAAGCCAAGGTAGCACAAACTGCTGAAAAATGTTAATCCTGGCTATGATAGAAAGGTATTAGAAAACCCAGTACATCATATCTTGCTGTGGCTTATTAGGCAAAGATTTCAGGAATATTGATCTGGCATCCCATTCCCACAGCCTTCTAGCTGATCAAGAATCCATGAGATTTGACGGACAAACATTGATCCATTGAGGCTCCAAATATATACTGTATATATACAGTATATACACTGTACAGTAGTAGTCAAAAAATTACAGATGATTATTGGATACCTCATGTTTTCTGAGTGGAAGAAAGTTCCTCTGTTAAATATTGTTAAATGTTAAATATTTTTAAAATGTTGACATATCCTTCAAAGGTCCATAATCCATCAAAACAAGTTCAGCCATGATTTCATCATTGTGTAGACAGTAGAGTAGAGTGTTATATCAGATAAGGTTATGTTTAGAAGATAAGAGGATGAACGGTTAGGGTTAGGGTTAAGGGGGGACTAAGAACCAGCCAGGTAGGGCCAATCAGATTCAATCAGAAATACACAATGACTTAGAAAACATTAAGCATGATTTTTTAAAAATTATCATATTTCCGAGGTGGGAATTCACTCTGGATGGAATGCACATTCAGCCAATTCTTCTACAGGTATTTCTTTGGAAAGATAGAAGAAACCAAAGGGCCCTAAGAAGACCCACATAGACCCTAGAAGAACATTCAAAACACCAGGTGATCTCAGGATTGAGCTAGCTTTATAAAATGACAGACCTAAACCGCATAGACCACTATACTGCTTAGATGTTCAGAGCTGTCCTTCTGATGACGTGCTGTTTTTAAGGCTCTAAGGAGAACTCTATACTAGTGTGTTTTCCTCAGAAAGGCTTCCATGTTATTATATATTCATTCAAAATTGACTCATTAGATCGCCTTTTAATAAACATGTACCTCAATTACTTTAAGAGTTGGTGAATTTAGAGAAATGATACATAGCTGATAAAAACAAGGCACAACCCAGTTTTTCAAGGCTGCAAAACCATTCGGTTTAATAAACACTGCTCCTGAGCATCTCGCATCAGTCCCCAAACAGGACGAGATAAAAGAAGGAGAAGCTAAGCTGATACTATGATGAATGAGAGGTCATCCCATGGCATACCTCAAAGCTACAGTATGCTTACCTTTATGGCCCACTCACAGTCACTTATAGCCTCCTTATACTTCTTCAGCTTGATAAGGGCCTGCAGGATTTGGATCGAAAGGAAGGGAAACATTAGTGACATCCAATCACCAAGCTTCTTATCAGTTTATACAGGCAATTCAGCAGTTTAAATTAAATAATAGTTCATAAAAAGGCGTTGGGAACCTGAGCTCTGTTTGTGTAAAGGGCTGGCATGTCTCTAAGCTGTTTTAGACCTTCTGAGTAAACCTCAACAGCCAATTCATAGTCTCCCAGGGCAAACGCTTTGTTCCCTTCCTCCTTTAAGGCTGCACAGTCAAGAGAGTGAAAGAAAAGACGATGACTGTATAGAAATGCAGCTGTATAGAATTGGTATGGTTTCAAAATAAACATGCATACACATACACACCATTTGCTTGCTTCTCTCTCACTTGTCTCATCTTTCTTCTCTCCTCTGCATCCTTTTCTAAAGCCTTCATAAAATTCTCTAAAAAGTCAGCGACATTAAGTCATATTACACCCCCAAAAAAACAATAATTATTCATCCTCTGAGGGCAATATCAAAAGCTATGGCATTGAACCTGATTTAAAAAGCAGCCTTGTGTATGAAGTACACCTACCTGGACTTTCACTGGGTACGGCAGTTACATTCTAGGAAATAAAAAGATGTCAATACACCAGCAAAAAAAAAACTGAGCAATTAAAAAATTGGACCTTCAAATCAAACTACGAGGGTGAGTCAAAAACTATCCGCACTCCGGTTATATTAAAACTTCTGTTGGCCGCACTGTCTTATCAGCCCTTTCCGTTCTGTCTCCCTGGTCACTGCTGTGCAGGTGTTACATCAGTTAATTTGTAACTGGGGCATGAGCAAAAAATGTATGCCCTTCTTGTGATTTCCACGATAGAAGAGCAGTGTGCAGTGATTAATTGTTTGTGGTCTGAGGGGGTACCTGATGCTGAAACAACTCATGGAAGAGAATAAACAGAAGTGTTTAGATATCTGCAAGAAAAATTTAGACCGGTACTTAAGGAAGGTGAAAGTTTCTTAAAGAGAATCATTACTGGCAACAAGACATGGATTCATCACTAAGAGTCTGAGAGTAAACGGCATAGTATGAAATGGAAACATCCCTAATCGCTAACCGAGAAAAAGTTCAAAAAAGTCAATCAGCAGCTGGAAAATGCTTACAATTTTCTGGGATTCTCAAGCGCCAGTATTGGAACATTATGAGGGAAAAAAATCAACAGTGCACGTTACAGTGAGAAGTCCTGAAGCCTAAACTTCGGATTAAACACAGAGGACTGTTATCCAACATCGTGTGATCTTTAATGATAATGCATGTCTGCACACTTCTGCTCACACTGTAGACACTCTGCAAAAACTTTGTTTTTAGGTGTTAAAGCATCCTCCCTATAGTCCTGATCTTGCTCCATTGGACTTTTGCCTGTTTGGTTCCCTGAAAGCAGCCCTACAAGGACGAAGTTTCGTGGCGAATGCATTAGAGGCTCTCAGCTCAGCCTAAAGCATTTTTGTTTATTTATTTTTATTTTACAATAATTACATACAAAAGCTTGTTGTCAGATGGACAGGGTGTATTGAAAATCAAGGAGATTAATGAAAAAAATATGTATTTGTCTTTTCTTAAAGTTAATTAAAATAATTTCTCCAGCCAGAGTGCAGAGATCATTTTTGACTCACCCTTGTATACAAAGAGACTATTACATAATGCTTACATGTATGAGTAATTAAAGATCACAGAACAAATACAGTGTTATTTATCACTGGTCTCCTTACACATGAGGGATTGGTATTAATAACAGTCCTGTTGATGAGACTTTTGTTCGGTTTCTCTTCCAATGAGGCAACCAGGCAATCTGCCTTTTCCACAGCTTTCTTTTGAATGGCCACATCACTGGAGGTCAACTCCTTCACCAGCTCACCTGCAAAGGAACAGAGCAGAGAACACACGCAGATCAGCTCCAAAACTCAACTTTTTTCAGCTATTCTGAAAAGAAAAAAGAGAAACTAAACCGGAAGTTGTAAAATGAGTAACAGCGCGACATGTACAGTATACTAACATGTTTGCTCATATCTAGTCACCTACATCAGTTAGCGAATATACTTAATTAAAACATGGTGAAATGGAATTAAAAAACACGCACTTATACGGTCGACGTTCGTCAGAAACTTTTCGAAATCCTCGCTTTCACACGAATTCATACTTTAATTCAGCTACCAGCCAACAACACAGTCAAGCTGCGCGTCCTCGCGGCGACACTTGTAACCATAGAAACGGAAATCACGTGGTATACTTCGTCATCGACGTGCGGCCAAAAACGAAAATAGAAGCGTAATAGATGCTCTTGTGTCTGGCGCTCGTGTTTTATTGTATTTTTTTCCGTCTGTGTCGTTTATTTATTTTATAATCTTTTGTTATGTTATTTACTGCTCTGTTTATCCTTCCTGCCTATGTTATTTTGGATTGTGTGTTACTTTTTGTGCAAAATAGTAATAATAATAATAATAATAATAATAGACATAACTTATTATACAGTAAATAAGTGTATTTAATTTGTAATTTCTTCTAATAGGATGTATGAGTAAATCACGAAAAGGGCTTTAGCTTTAATATACTATTATTAAGTGTAGTTAAGAATAATGAAATACTTTTGTAATAATAAAAAAAGGTTTAAATAAAATCAAATAGTCACTTAAATCAAATTTTTACATTTTTAATTGAATTTGTTTCATAATTTCTCACTTCTTGTATTTTTATCAATTTCAGTACATTTAGCCGTTTTCTAGTTTCCACATCATTCAAGCAAAACTTTCTAATCTGCTACAAATATTAGATGAGTTAATTATTAATCAAAATTTAAGTAAAAAATTTGCATTTAATTTTTTTAAATGTAAAGATTATGTACATTAAAACATGTAGTGACCTTTTATATATAAAACATTTGTTACATAAAACAATGCAAACTGTACCAAAATATCCATAGAAAGGCATTAATGTGTAAAGTGATTTGTCACAGCATCAATATTATATTGTCATAACGCCTAGCCATACTGATGCATCATTAGAAATGGTTTTGAAGCATGCTACTGTAGAGAATAAACATAAAACATAGTGTGATGACCAGATCTAAGCCACATTTTTTATAACCACAGTACACTATAAGTATTTTAGATAAAGATCATTAAGAGGTACACTAATTACATATATTTATGTTTTTGTTTTGTGAAGCACTAATCTTTGTCACATGGTTAAAAGCAATACAACAATGAATGATAAAGTGGTTGTTTTTATTATTCATTATGGTGTTCCTGGTTCAGAAACAGCACCATGCAGGACAGACGAGCTCTACAGAGGGTGGTGCGACCAGCTGAGCGCATCATCCGCACCGAGCTCCCTGACCTGCACTCAATCTAGAGCAAGCTGTGCTGGACCAAGGTCAGGAAGATTGTGAAGGACCTTAGCCACCCCAGCAATGGACTGTTTTCTCTTTTGCCGTCTGGAAAGCGATTCCGCTCCCTGAAGGCCAACACAGAGAGACTGAGTAGGTGCTTCTTCCTGCAGGCGATAAGGTCTCTCAACCACAACACCACACGGGACTAATACCATTTTCTAAAACATCCACAATCATGACATTGGCTCTCGCACTCATCCTGGACACTCATGGACACATTCATGCACACTTCATAATAAGTCACTTTCATGCATATTTGCACCCCCCCCCCCAGTAATTTTTCTTTATTTACTCAAAAATTTCCATATTTTCTATATGTTTCTATTGCACAGAATATTTTTATTTGTACAGAAATATTTTAACTTTATTTTACCTATTTTACCTCATATTTATTTCTTATAAATAAGCTTTTACTTTTAAGGGCAATGGCGGTCATGTAAGCATTTCACTGCATATCGTACTGTGTATGACTGTATGTGACAAATAAAATTTGAATTTGAGAGAACTACTGTAACTGACTGGACTCTTTCAGCAGGATAATGGCCACC
>JAQMYL010000003.1:19949886-19963814 GCA_030014365.1 Clarias pachynema | reverse complement strand
GAATTTACGTACAAATAACATAATGAATTTTATGATGAAGGCCTAATATGAGCTTCCCCTGTTTCAAAAGCTAGCAGTCGCCACTGCCTTAATAACATATGTTATTATTATTATTATTATTATTATTATTATTATTATTTAAGACAGCTACTTTATAGTACTCCTTGTAATAACAGTATTGTCAAGTGTATTTGCAAATCCATCAAGCACCAAGATAAAACAGGCTTTCATGAAGACCATCCCAGGAAAGCAAGACCAAAACTTACCTCTGCTGCAGAGGAGAAGTTCATTTAGCCTCAAAAATTACCAATTAACAGCAACTCATATTAAAGCTGATATGAAGGCTTTACAGTGTATACATTGCAAAGGAGATTATTGCATATTTTGACGCCTTCAAAATTTTGCTTTACAATGTGGAAAGAATTTTTTTTTAATCAGGAAAGCCATGGAAATAGTTGCGTCCAAAATGTTTGATATTTGTGAGAGAAATGCTAAACCACTAGAATATATAAAAGTATAATGTATAAGAATTACTCACGAGTAAAATATAATTCTATATGAAAGATTAAAAATGCAATTATGCAAAAATTTAATAATGTCTCAACTGAAAATGTAACGGTTTTACTAAGAACAGTAATTTGCAGTATTATATGCACATTGTATTGCTTGTATGATCTGGTTATTAAAAATTTTTTAATTACAAATGTGGCGGGGAAAAAAAAAAAAAAAAAAGTAAAGTGTGTAGAACCACCACAAGATGCCCTCATGCATGATGATGCAAGTGGACTTTTTCTATAGTCTTATAGGCTGTAGTCTTGACATCAGGTAGTGATTAACATACAGGTTAGTGCTTTTCATTTGTGACTTTAAAAAGTTATTACAACTGGTCAACTGGAAAAAAATAAACAGGTTATGAAAAGATAGGGAAACCATTTGCAAAAATAATTTTTCATATTTACTTACATTATGATTTAATAATACAGAGCTGGTAGAGCACTAGACAGTCACTAATGCAAATGAGATTATATGATTTTGTGCACTTTGGATAATATTACTGTAGGTTGTTATTGAGGACAAAAATCTGTATTTCAGTATTCACAGCAGGCTATTAAATTTTAAACTTAACATGCATATTAAAATAAGTGTTTACTCACATCAAATTTACCGAGACTGTTTACTCACACCCATTTACCTAGACTGCCTCCATCTTCAGCCACCCACCAGGCCCACTCCTGCCGAGCCTCCAGACAACTTAGCAGCTGAAGCATGCAGTGCTGACTGTTTCTCCAGGCTTGCTCCAAGTCTAAGGCAGCTGCCTTCACTTTGCTGATCTCATTGTGGAGCTCCAGACTCCCAGATTTCCACTCATCACTGTAGGCCCGTATCAGCTCCACCACCCGTACCCGTGCACCAAGAGCTTGGCTGTCCAGTAGAGCCTGGAAACCCCCGGCATGTGGCACCACTTTGCCCCCCCGAATGCTCCCTCCACCAATGCGCGCCAGCCTGCCACTTAGGGGCTCGATGAAGGATTCACCAAGCAAGAGACCTCCTACTGGGAGAACTGCACCTACAACACAGACTTACTGTAAATGTCATATTGAAAGTCCAAAGTTACATATTCGCATATGTAGACAAAAAATTTATTACACATGGTCTGAACCTGTATGTGAGTCCAGAGTAACACCAGTGATGAGCACCACATTGCCAGTGCGAGGATCCAGCATTGGACAACCAATCTGAATGGGCTGTTGGAGTCTCGTCACAGGGCACACATGAACACCACCTACCGGGTACACCGTCCCTGTCTGGGGGTGGATAGTGACTCCCAGGATTGAGACAATTACACCAGTTTCATAATCACACATGGGTCCCCCAAATACAAGCTTTTGTCCTGTTTGGAGGCTTTTCAACTTGCATTGCTCTAGCAGATCAGAATGCCGGGATGAAGGGTAGGGAATGAATGGAAGCACTGGAGACTCCCATTTTCCAACTTCACCTGAGATCAATGATGTTAAAGTCATGTCCAACATTTGATGTACAGTACTATAAACATCATGACTCAGTTGTATTCTGATAAATAAAGCTCTCAACTTACCCAGACAAGCATCGGCTGTGTAGATAAGAGTGGAGCTAGAGGGGTCGAATCCTACATTCCCAGCCACAGGAAGCACGCGGCCAGTCTGAGTGTGCAAGAAGAAATCAGAAGGCACAGGCATGCTGTGGCCACTAGCTAGAAGCATGTGGGCATTTGCGATTGGATGGATGAGTCCTGTGCAGGGGTCCACATGGACGGTATCAGAAGCCCGGACAGACCCATCAGGTGCTGTATTGGTGTAATGATCGGTGCAATGTTTACAGTGTGTTACCAATCAATCATTTTCAAACACCAGTGATTAATACGTACAGGAGCAGGAGCGTACTACTATATTCAATTACCACTAGATGGGGTAGTTCACTTACTGGACATTAAACTAATTATGAAGTATGAAGTATATAAAACTTAAGTCTGGAAAATCACCAAGTTCATCAGACAGTAGACAGACATACTTAAAGTCTAAAAATAAATCTAAGAATTAATTTAATTATAATTAAATGGTATTATTTAGCAGAAAAAAAGAGCTCTTGATTCTAACTCACAAATTACATTAGCCAATAGGTCAGTCCCTGGTCTAAAAAAAATAATAAATCCAATAAAAGGCTGTAACAGCTTGCTTATTAGGAGCAAAGAAAAACCTAACATGAAATGTGCAATTATATCATTAAATTATTAGGTTCAAGCAAAGAACATGCAATGAGGAAATTCTTATTGTTATTCTTGTTAAGCTTGACTTCTTTTGGCTGGAAACTTAATCAAAGGTTGAAGTTAAAAAAGGTTGTTTGTCAGCTTGTTTAAAACTTGTGACTGATCAATGCAACTTATGATTTCTGGACACGGACAGTTACTTAACTGGTTGACAGCCCCCACACGATATTATCCCAGAGTGTTAGGAATATACAGTGCAGTGTAGAAAAGTATTCACCACCTAGTGATTATTTATCTTTTTTCTGTCTTGCAACATCATATCATGTGATTTTTGTTCTGTTCATTTTGATGTGACTCTTTACAGAAATAAACTGAATGAATTGAAATTCTAAAATCCTAGCTGATAGGTACTGTATTCACCCACACTTTGTCCTTTTGCAGCAAGTAGATTTAAGGGGTCACAGACATTGAAGCATTTGCTGACTTTGTCACTCCACATTTTGTCCATTCCTTTAAACTGAATGGAGAATGTTAGTGAATAGCAATTTTAAGGTCATGCAACAGATTTTCAATTAAACTTCAGCCATTTAAACTATTTTTGTATTTTTATTCCCTGTGCTTTGTCTCATTGTCTCGATGAGAAAATAATTTTTTGCCTTAAATGCAGATGGGCATAAAACAATATTGATTTTTCTAGCTACTCTCCCACAGAGCCCAGATCTGTAAAGAGCTGATATTGTTGAGGTCTGCCTGAGATTTCCTATTTTAGCCAATGAACTCCTTCAGTCTGGACTCTTAGACACTTCTGTGACAAGCTTTTTAGCTGATCTTTTTATAACCTTTTTCAATGTTTCCATAGTTTCCTATGTAGGGCATGAACCTTGGACATCTCCCATGGGTGGATAGGAAAAGAGCAAGAACTTACCAATTATGTCATCCCTAGTGAGTACCGATCCAGAAGAGGGGCATAGTAGCCGTGCCCCAGTCCCCTGTTTGAGTACTGCCCAGCATCCCTGCCTCTGTGCCTCCACTGAAACCAGCTCTGCCATCTCCTCAGCCAGCACAGTCACTCTTTCCATAACACTGCACAGCACATCATGCATATTATTCACATCAGATAGACAGCAAATATACCAGATTAAAACCAATGAAAGGAGAGTCTGAGCTCTTGGGAAGAAAGCCTAAAAACATTAGAGGCCTAATTCAGGAATTCATATTATTTTATACAAATAATAGTTATACTACTACTACTACTAATAATAATAATAATAATAAAAATGTTAATTTGTAAATATTATTCGCATTGTCACTGAATATATGCAAGAATGTCTAAAATTGACAAAAAAATGTTTAAATAGGTAAAAAAAATAAATTTATTGATGGATACATCATCGTGCAATATCTTTAAAGCACATAACTGTCAAATTGCCCCAAAGACATAATTATATTGTTTTGAGGCTTTAAAAGATATTCCTTTGTCTCAATTCTGAAATGAAGAATATATAAAACAGATGAAATAATAATCAGTAAGAATGTTCGATGTGGTAATGTTGTACAAGTAATAAAATACTCTCGATCAAATCTTATCCCTGTAATCATACCATTCGATGTTTCTGAAAAATAATGCTAATATTTTAGATTTATTCCAACATCATACATCCACATCCTGGATTATTGGGTCATTGCTGAAAATGAACCCTGTCTCATTTCTTCTTACATTTCCTTCTCCCTTTACAAACCGTTATGCAAAAACAGATCAATATCAAGGTTGCTATTGAATGGAAAATCTATCAGACTTATATAAAAGAGGAAACGTGTTCCAATACTCATATTTTACTTTCTGTTTTGCTGACATTATGTGCGTGTTCTATTTAAACATTGAAGAAAAAAAAATTTTTTTTGTATGTTTGCTTCATAACTTCATGACTAAGGCTTAGGGTTATTTAGACATTTGTCAGCCTCTGAGAACAGGGTATACTTGTGTGGTTTGAACACTTCAGTTCAAAGTTCCTGCTTCGAGCCAAATACTTCTTTAACTATTTACCTAAGCAGAATTCAAGGAAGTGTATACTGTCCATGGATAGTGAGACCTTAGAAGTGATAACCAAGGATTATTATATTGGAAACCCAGTAGGTTTAAAAACCAATACTAAAACCCAATACCCAAACCAGTCAAATTTGCAATGTTTTTTTTTTGTTTGTTTGTTTTTTCCCCGAGTGTCCAGGATATTTCTCTATCTGAAAGATAGTTGATACAGTACATGTCTAAAGAAATAATAATAAATGACATGTGAAGAAAATGAATGGTTCTTGAAATAGTACTTGATGGATGATAATTATTAAACTAGTTAAAGGTTTTTGCTTAGAAAAAAAGCATCATAACAAATATGATCATGAGTCACTGAGAATTATTAACTGAGAGGGTCAGCTATGTAAAATCTGCCTTGAGTGATTTTGCAGAAGCTCACTGAAACAAGTTTTGAAGCCTTGATTCATTTTATATAACTTTACTCTTGCATTTGCATATGTTAAATTGATGAGAGAGTGTGTGTGTGTGTGTGTGTGCATAATTGCGCCACAAGTCACAGCATTGCAGCATGACAGCACTCAACTACCTGTCAGGCTTATAAAGCCTTCTGTGATCAGATTCAGCTGTGGTCAATCAGTCTGCTCAGTCCTGCCAGTTAACAGGAAAATTCAAAAGTTACCATGAGTGGTTTGTGTTGGTTTAATTTTCATTGTTCAATTTGAGAAGCCTACTGTAGGAATCCAGTTAGCTTGAAAAAAATGTTCATATCCTCTGGGAGCTCATTAGTGACTCAAGAATGTGGCTTTTGATTGGCTTAAAATCATTATTTGACAAACTTACTGCAAAATCCTAAATTAACTACACTATCAAGAATAAATAATAGTTTAGAGTAAATAATAATTTGAAATCAAGTTGTCTCATACTATTAAATTAATTAAAGAAATATTAAATACTATTTTGGGATTTTATAATATTTAAATAAAAAATGTTAATTTCACAAAACATTCATACAAATTAGACAAGACAATCTATTAAGGCTCACCATATCAAAGTATTGTTACTCTCATTTGTCCATGCATATGGTATCTATAGCCTGATGCACTGCAAAGGCTCAACTGACATTAGGTTATGGAAAGATTTACTCCAAACTACCTTCAGGAAACAGATAGAGTATTGCTAGTATGATTTCTTTTAAGACAAAAGTTGGAATATAAAACAGTTCCTTATTAGTATTTCAAGAGGCAGTTGAAACAATTAAACCTAGAATTTTTACTGCGTGATGCGCTTGGTGTCCATGATCGCCCGGGTACACTCTAGAGATATTGCTTTTTCCTTTCAGTGTCATTTCAAATAATTTACTTTGCATTACTTTCAGTATTTTGGACCTAATTCTCCTTTTCTGTCATTCGTCTTCAGATCATTCCAGGTGGTTAATCTGCTCAATAATATTTTGGCTGGTAAACACATGAGTCAAATATCTTCCACTTCTGTTTCTGAAAAGTTTCTATTGTTTTCCTGTTTTGTCCTCATTTTGTACAGCTCTTTATAGGCTTTCGTTTAGTTTTAGTTTTGTGAGTGTCATTGAAAACCAATCAATCTTTACGTAATTGGTATTCATCACCAGATGCATATGAGTATAAAATAAATCAGCATTACCTTCACTTTTTTCTTTGATTTGTGCTATTAAAAAAAAAACATAAAAAACATACAATACACATCCATACATCCAACTTGGGACCATAGAGGTCAATAGTGACCATTGTACTGTATTTATTCCAATTTGTATGACTGTGGTAGGACAAACAGTGATTAGGGCTTGATAAGTGCGTGTACACATAAAACCTACCATTGTTTGATGTATTTGTTCCAGAGAGACGCCTGGTTGTCAGAAACCAACATCAGCAACCGAAAGCATTCCCTGAGGAGTGCTGAGAAAGACTTGTGCATGGTATGTTGGCACTGCGACTCATTCCGTAGTATCTGTAGTTGGCTGTCAAGCAGCTGGGAAATCTGAGAGCCCAGAACTTTCCTGCGTGTTATCTCTTGCTCCACTTTCCTCTCCAAACTCTCCAGCTTGTCCCTTACCACCACTGTCCCCTGGCCAGGTTGAAGCCCCTGCACCTTTTCCAGTACCCCTTGATAGAGCTGCTTCACCTGTGGACAAATATTTTTCTTTATTTGAGAAAGATTTTTTTTTTTCTTTAGTAATATTGCAGCTTGCTCCAGTGGAATAAGTTATTGATGGTTCGCCAACTCCACACAAAGGCACCACTTCAAAGAGCTACATAAAGAAAAAATGTTTATTGTGGTCTAATTATGGTTATAGCTACAGAATCATTTAACATGTGTTCATTTGAAGTTATTTCAGAAGAAAGTCACTGGACGTTTGGAACAAACCATGGAAAATTCACCTCTTCTCTCAGCTGCCCAAGACGACTGGTAACGGACACGCTGTGCTTAAGCAAGATGGCATAGAAGGTGCTGGAACTGAAAGCCTCCAAGTTCACCTGCTCCTCATAGTCCCAGAACTCATCTGATGATATAGCTATAGCTATGACCAATATGAGAACACTGAGTAAGATATCTACCTCAAGATGAAGCTAATCCAATGTTCTTGAACAACATTTTAGAAATCCTCCCACATTTTGGTTCTAAGCTGTTCACGACATGCAATACTTCTCTTAAAGATTTTATCCTGGGATAGGCTCAATGTGGTTGCAATCCTGTATACAGGATAAGCAGTATAGACGCAGAGTGAGTGAGTGATTATTCATGTCAGGGATGTCAAAGTTGCATGCAGTGTTTAGAGGCAACAAGATTAAGATACAGATATTTATAGAGATTTGATGCTCTTCTGATGGTGGAATCCTATATACTGTATGATGTCTGTGGATAAGTACTTACTGTATAACTGGATTGGTCTTTCTAATGTATGCTTAATTAGTATGAAGTTTAACACAAAATCATTAAATAGGACAATCAAACCCATATGAACTTTGGCAAGTGAACTGATGCTGATACCTCTCAGCATTGGGTCCTCATTCATCCCAACTTGTAGGTTTCTGTGCATCTTTTTCAGTGCTATGACCCTGGAACCTTTTGATGAATAGTCATCCATGTTGTACTTTAGATGTAGATCTCGATACCTGGCCTGAGAAGGCAGCTTCTCTGGCCAACCGTGCTCCCTAAACAAGACCTGTGTGTTCAAAAGGTACCTCAATGGCGCTGAACAATTTTAACCAAGAGTTTAGTGATAAATAATTATATTATTGGTTCTTATATGAGTTATCCAAGACTGACCAGTACTGCAAGACACAAGCAGAGCACAACTGTAGCTCCAGCCAAGAGACCCCCAATCACCCACCAGTCTGGTCGCAGCAGTAGCTGGCGCTGGGGAGTTATGCCCATCCGAATCATATGATGTGGATCAGTAGGAAAGAATGGTCCGATGTCATAACAGTCTCCTCCAGCGGGTAAAACCTTTACATACTGTAGTAGAACAAGAAGTTTCTGTCAGCATCTTAAGGACATCAAGGTTATATTTTGGATGGAGTTAAATGTAGGTTTAAAAAAAAGGACAGTACCACACGCTTGTGTTGATTGCTGCTCAGTTTGAGAACGTACACACCAGGTTCACTGAAGCTAACAGAAAAGAAGGAGTTTGCAGATCGTCCCATTGCTAGCTCTTGTTCGAATGCTCTAAAGACTCCCCAATCAAACGCAGCGTTAGTGTTGAATAAATTATCCCTGTAAACAACAAGATAAATCTTCAGTTCAAGTCGTTGAGAGAGCAATTGCTTAAATCGTGCAAATGGAGTACACTTACACATCATACTGTGGATAGTGTTGCCTGGTCACAGTGAATAAAAGAACATCCTCTAGATGCAAGCATGCAATTGGGTTCATCACTTGAGTGGCCTCTCTGTTCCTGGCTTCTCTTGAAGCAGAACCCATGGGCCAATAAGATTCTGCATCCATGTGCGTATGGTTTCCTGGTAAAAGAATTGGTTTTGAAACTACCTGCCATCGTCACTCATGATGAACTAACTGCCTTTAAGTAACACCTTACCCATGCTGTGTCTGTCTGAGATCTCAGACAAGCTGTCCTTCACTTGATCACCTTCCAAAATCGACATCCGCACTCCTGCTGGGATAGTGTGGAGGAACCCATAGAAGCCACCTTCTGTAGCGAGGCAAACAGTGGGAGGCATTACAAAATTGGTTTTAAATTCTTTCAACATCCTGTCCTTGGCCGTGAGTACTCACCCTTTGCCTGAATTGTGTACACAGGCCTGGAGAACCCATGATGTCTCTCACACCTCAGCCTTCCTCTGGAGTCCCAATGTTTGAAGAGAGATAAAAGTGCATTTCCTGATGCACTTACCTGTGTCCCTCAAAGATATAGATTAAAGTGAAACTCTAGCCTTGTTTGCTTTATTAAGATAAACAGGGCTCTTGGGAAACCTACAGAACACACTGTCAAAGAAACTGTCTAATAATCCAATTTGGAGAAAACTAAAAATAGTTTAGATTGGATTAGAGAAAAAAATATAAAAAATGTAAAAAAAATAAAAATAAAAAATAAAAAATAACTGCAATATTTACATTAAATTAAACAGATAATACCTACTGAACTCTTTGATTTTTATTTTTAAGAAAGTTGGTTAAAAAAAATATACGATATGAAATAAACATAATAGTAGCATAAGCTTTTTTCATTCCATGTTGCATTAACAAAAATGCATCTAACTGACTGGTTAGAGTCATGGTGCATTAAATTAGCCCTTCTTTCTTCATATTCCATAAAAATAAAAACAACTAATGTTATTAGAAAATATCAAAGACAGGTACAAAAAAAATTATAGCCATGATCGTGAGGATGCAAATCTCTAGTTAATTAACACATTACTGCTTTTTCAACCTGGTCCAGTGTGTTGCTTGAAGAATACGGTTCATATTTATTTATTTATTTATTTAAATATGCACTTTAAGTTAAACCCAATTATAAATAATTTATGTAAATGTTGAAGCCCTAAAATGTGCAGACATTGATACTAGCATTATGTTGAACCTGTAGTGTGGCAAGACTAAAGTTATGTTCATTAAGAGTACATACAATGTGTAATCATGTATAATGAGTCTCTCTAACATAGAAGCTTCAAAGGTATACTTGGGTTAATAACCTGTACCTGTCTATTTGCCTCAGTGTAAAGCAGCTGAAGGACAGCAGAACTGCACACCAGCTGCAACACCGGTCTCATTCTTTCTCCGCACCATCCTGAGCACTCACTTCTTCCCGAATCAGTCAAACTTTTGCAGACACACAGACCCAGAGGGGCATCGAAGCCTTCATACAGCTCTGGAGACGCACACACCTGAGGAGTTGGAGTGTGCAAGATGTGACAATAATTAATGAATATTACATAATTGATACAAGTTGTATTCATTGTCAGCTGAATGCTGGTTATGGAAAGGCTTCTAGTTTATATTGTAAGTAACAAGAGATTCATGGAAAAAGAAAGAGTGTTTGGTTTCCCTTCTGGTTCATTGACTCGCAGGTCAGTTTTGTTTAGACCACAAGATCGGAAGTGGCTAAAAAATCTATAAATACAATTTACAACTTTAGCACTTTGCCTTTAACATCTAGCACTAAAATTTTAACAAGGATATATCGTAGTCTTTTCCGTAATTAGATTTAAAGACAAACATTTATGCTAATCAAATAGTACAGGCAAGCATTGAATTACCAGTCACTGATTCTAGTTCTGTTAAAGTATAATATTTATATAGTTTAAGATGGTATCTACCATAATTTCACAGACTGGTGCAATGCAATCAGTGAAATAAGTAAATATCAATATAACGTCTGAGCACAAGGAAATGAATTAATTTGCCTGGTTGAACAAAAAGTTAATTTAGCAATGCATTAGTATGGGTGCAGTGTGTTATCATTCTGAAATCATATTGCCATTATCACCACAATGCATTTCCATTTTGATGCAGGATACGAAATAGACAGTGTGGTTCTAACCGCTCTCTGATCTCCAGTGCTGCAAGCTACCAACAATATACAGAGAAGCTGGATTAAATGTATACACACGTGAAAATATACGCCTCTACATATATTGACGGTCACATGATGGTGTGAAAACTGATATCTTTAAAGGAAACATGCCGACATTATTCAATCTGAGTTTTTAAAAAGAGCATAGATAACAAACATTGTGTGGATACATTTTTGTGGACCCCTCTGTATGGCGAAGTTCACAGAGATATGAAGGTGATAGCACTGTTTGACTGTACAAAGTGAAGCCACATGTGCCGACCTCATGAGAACAAAGGTGTTTCCACTGCCTGTGATCCAGACACCGGCCATACTGATCTCGTGTTTTTCCATCTTTGCATATCTCGTATATCTTTAGCTCACAGGCATCCCCTTTTTGTGTAGATTGGTACCCCAGAGCGCAGTGACACTGCCCATCGCTGGCCTGCATGAAGGAAAAAACATAAATAAGTAGATCATATGTTGAAAACCCCATCCTTTTGTACAGGCTTGAGCGATGGTGAATTGCCTACTGAGCTTGGTTTTCATGTGGTTGAATCTGACTTTCAAGGGTTTTGTAGTGAAGGGGAGACAGACAGAAAGTGTAACCTAATCGCCACTAGTGGGAAACATGAGCGGCTGTTCTTGCAGAAGACTACAGATTGCATAACTGGATAATGCTGGTCTGTCTGCATATAGTTACAGACATATTAAAACAACAAAAAACTAACAAAAAAAGCAGGTATATGTGTTCACCTGGAAGACTAGGCCATCTACTAGGCATGCACATTTTTCCTGCCCAGGTAGAGGCTGTTGTGCTCTGGATCCACAGGGCAGACAGGCAGACAGACCCTCAATGGGAGCATAGTGATGTGGAGGGCAGCTGATACAGTCGTTGATGTGCTTGGCCCAAAAACTCGGCATGAACATTCCTCTGGGACATGGCACTGCGGTTTCACTGCCTTCTGGACAGTAGTGACCTTTTTTTTTCCAAGACACAAAAACATTCACATGTACCTTTTTCTTTCCTTTAGGGCAGTAGTCGTATCCTTTAAAGAAGTTTAAAATGACAATACGAGCAAACAACAGGTATGAAATACTTTTGGTCTCACAAGGTATTCCTATATTCCCATGCCTCACGGCAAGAACACCAGGCACCTTACCTGGCTGACAAGGAGGCTGACGATGATGTACTCCTATGGCGTTCAGTCCGAAAGCAATCCTTATTGCAAGGCTAGACAGGCAAAAGAGAAGGACTTGCCAGCAACAGTACCTAGTTTCATGCATCATCTTGCAGTACCATGCTCTGAGATGGTTCTCAGGGAAACAGGAAGCACTTTCTCTCCCAGGCTGAATGATTCATGAGGAGTTAGGTGTCACACATGCCATTGGGCAAAGACAGAGGCTACCCAATGCGGCCAGGTCATATTGCAGACTTTGTGAAACTGATTACTGATTTGAGCTGTGCTTTACCTGTCTCTCATCACCTGGCTGTGTCTGTAAAAGCTGTAACTTTTATTAACAATGCATTTTAAAGTAAATGAAAATTAGAAATTGCAGTATTTTTTCCTTCTTTAAAGTTTTTTTTAAATATAGGAATCTTCAAAGAGTGATTTTTAAAGTGATGACAACCCAGTTCAAACTAACAGTGATTGACTAGTGTTTACTTTCCTAAAAACAATCATGCCCAGTCTGTTCAGTTGCAAAGCTTCTGCTGATTTTTGGGTTAAAGTTGAGTTCCCTGAAATTACAGTGAGGGGGCGTCCAAATAAAACCAGATATTTCGTGTAGGACTGATTGGCATTTACTGAAAACTTCAAGCACTGAGACTCTAACTCGCAGTAAAATATTTGATTGGTGAAAATGTTTTAAAGAAGGCAGTACAGTACTTCCTTGCGGCACGGTGGTGTAGTGGTTAGCACAGTTGCCTTGCACCTCCAGGGTCTGGGTTCGATTCCCGGCCAGACTTGATTCCCGGCTCTGTATGCATGGAGTTTGCATGTTCTCCCCGTGCTTGGTGGGTTTCCTCCGGGTACTCCAGTTTCTTCCCACAGTCTAAAGACATGTAGGTTAGGTTGATTGGCATTCCAAAATTGCCCGTAGTGTGTGAATGAGTGTGAGTGTATGTGGGCACCCTGTCCAGGGTGTACCCTGCCTTATGCCCTAAGCCTCCTGGGATAGGCTCCAGGTCCTCGCGACCCTGAATACAGGATAAAGCGGTACAGATGATGAGTGAGTGAGTATTTCCTTGAATCACGATCCTAGCCGAGGTGGCTCAGAGTCCACCGGAGTCATGCAAAATGAACATTCAGCGAGTAGAATTGTGGAACTTTGGAACAGATGCATCTGTCTGTAAGAACTGAGCACACAATCATTCACAAACACGGCTTGCACATTGCAGGAACTCAGCTGGGAGTTATTGTCAAATTAACTTCCACATGTTTGGGGCATTAAAGGAGTTCCTGGGAGGCCAGCATTTCAGATGTGAAGCAGGCAGTCCAATCATGGCTCCAGCGTACTGAGAAAATTTTCTAACCAGATTGTTTTCAAGCACCAGTGAAACACTGGGATGAGTGCATTAGTGTGTCATTGGATTATATAGAGAAATACAGCTAGTTTTTACTTTCATTACTGTGTTCTCTTACTGTGCACTCTGCATATGTAGAGATTTCCACAGGAGCGATAAATGGATAATAATATTTGAAGTAGTTGTACTGTTTATACTATTGCAGGGGTAATAGTTCACTGAACTGGATGCACATTATATTATGTAATATTTTAATGTAGTTCCCTTCGGCATATATGTAGAAACTATGACCCAAATTTCATTATAAACTAGACTGGCCTTTCACCTACTTACAATACGTAATTTATTGAAAGTAAGCTCGCTGACCTTGTGAGACATAAATACCTACCTGGATCATCTCAAATGAGGTAATGCTGATAATGGTTAATTATTATACACATTGTATTATGATAATGCAAAGTCTCCTTCTACTCCACAATTCCATATTTCTGTTAGGTTTATACATGCCATTCGTCATTAGACTATTATACTGTATATAAATATTAGTCTATTGTAGTCCATTTAAATAAAATTCTGTTGGTCACAC
>JAQMYL010000003.1:19926640-19939498 GCA_030014365.1 Clarias pachynema | reverse complement strand
GGTAAAGTATAGATACCCAAAATTTCTACTTAAGTAAGGTAACGAAGTATTTGTACTTCGTTACTTGACACCTCTGGACCCAAAACATACAGTAAAGCTATCCATGGTAAAGAAATTCAGTCAGTCACTCAACAGAGCTTTTTACTTACTGAAAACAAGACTAAAGGCAGAAAGAGACACAAGCAGCAGCTAAGGGCAGCTGCAGTAAAGACCTGGTAAAGCATCGTGAGGGAGGAAACTCAGCATTTGGTTATGTCCATTGTTTCTAAACTTCAGGTAGTCATTGACTGCAAAGGCAATCCTTATGCTTGTAATTATGTTTGCTTATTTCCTTGTTTATGAGGCCCCTAAAATGGGTTTTGTTTATATGAATCTTACTGTAATTCCTGAATTGTTAATGTCACCGATTTTGGCGAATCCCTTGAATTAAAGCTGAATTTTTTGTCTTCACTAACATCTTGAGTGTTTTATTTCAAATTCAATGGGGTAGTACACGCATACACACTGTATGTAATAGTATGTTTTTATGAAGGGTTTACATAAAAATAAATCAAGTCCTAAATACAAATTGCACCTGGTGTAGTTTGCATCCTCACACAGATGTGTCTATACAAGACTTTGCAAAGACAATTGAAAAGAATCACCGGATGACCTGAAACCAGCAGGAGCATCTGTTACACAATGAACAAGAAGCAGCACCACAATCATCTCCTTTTCCCTACCTCACGGGAAGCACCTGTGCTTAAAAAGAAGTATAGAGATGTGTCTTTTTAGACAGTATACTCTGGGGGAAAAGCCATATTTCAGCTTTACAAGTTTAAAGAAAAAAAGTTACGTGAATGATCCAAAAATACGTTACCAGATGGTCTGACCACTACATGAAGCATAGTGGTCAGACCATCATAACAGCTGCTTATTTGAAATAGGTACTAGGACTAGAAATATGAATGGAGGATTTTAAAAGAACATAGGGTTAATAATGAGACATTATTCTCATCCCCCATGGAGCTGAATCTGGGAAAATGCTTCATCTAGACTGCGTCATTATCTATGCCGCTTTATCCTGTATACAGCGTCACGGGGGCCTGGAGCCTATCCCAGGAGATTTAGGGGACATGGCAGGGTACACCCTGGACAGGGTGCCAATCCATCACAGGGGCACTACAGGCAATTTTGATAGGCCAAATGTCTTTGAACCGTGGAAGGAAACTGGAGTACCCGGAGGAAACCCAGCAAACACGGTCAGAACTCCATGCACACAAAGGCGGGAATCGAACATGCCCGGGAATCAAACCCAGACCCTGGAGGTGCTAAACGACAGTGCTAACCACTACGTCACTGTGCCGCCACTTCACCTAGACAAAGACACCAAATATAAAACAGAATAAAGGCTATATTAATGTTTGATTTGTGCTGTCTTTACAATTTTTACTGTAAATTTTTGTTGTGTATGGTTATACAGTAAATGCATACTTTATACTACTTACTTGCTTACAACATTTATACATGTTTCAATCAGACCCCTTATTCCCAGCGAAAGGCAATCCCAATGCTTCAGCATACCATGACAACTTGGACAATGCTGTACTTCCAACTTTGTGGCAACAGTTTGGGGAAGACCCTTTTCTATTTTAACTGTGACTATGTCCCAGTGCACAACTTCACTGGCCCACACAGAGCCCTGACCTCTACAACATCAAGCACCAACAGTATGCAATGAACCGGAACGGAGCCAGACCTTCTCGTCCAACATCTGTGCCTTACCTCTTAAATGCTCTACTAAATGAATGCGCACAAATTCCCACAACCATATATATGCATGCATGTATGTACTAGAAGTAAATTAAATGTTATAAATGATGTAAATTAAATATCTGAAGACTTATTTCCCTTCACTGTAAATGGCAATGAGTTGTAAAGCACTGGAAATCCACATAAAACATCAAACATAAAATTACATGCACGTTCTTAACATTAAGTTAAGAACTTCTTACCATACGCAGAAGCAGTTGGTTCAGGAGCTGAAAAAGCAAAGGGTTATGAGATCCTTTTCAATGATAGACATACATAGGTATTTTGCATAAACTAAATAAATGCATCGTGCTTATATCTTATTGTGGAGCTTATACACTTACTTTGGACAGCTGAATAAAGTGGCCCCGTTGTCAAGGTAGCTGTGTTCAGTTGTCCAGATTGAACCCTCACAGATCTCTTTCTTCTACCATTGCAAGACTGCACAAGCAGTACATAAGTATTGTAAATTACATTTGTATTTGCTGTGATTCAAAAAAAGAACCAAATCAAACTCTTACATTGATAATGTTCTGGCATGAGTCAGGCTCACAGAGTCTCAGTATGCAATGAATGTAGATGGTGGACTTGTCTAGGTTGCGATGCTCCGCAAAACGAAATGTCTCAAAGGAGAACCTGCTACTTTTAGCAACCCCGTTGCTCAGGACTGTAGTCCGAGGGTCAGTATTACACCTGTGGAGAAACAGCCCTGACTTTTTATGCAAGAATAAGAGCAAATTAAGCAGAATGTAATAAAGAGTAAAAGGACGAAGATGGACAAAAGCTGTATTTCTCACACAGTGAAAAAATCGAATTGCGAACTGTTGTTGGAGCTATAAGACGATGGAGTTGCAAAGCAGTGGTCCAAGAAGAGATTAAAGCTATAACAAATAAAACACAAATAAAAAGTTAATTCATTTACTTTTTTTTAACATTTGCAATTAATAAAAATGTGTTCTTACGTTCCAGAAAGATTAGCTGCTTTCACGTCTACGTAGACACGAGTTCGCAGTTGTAGTCCACTAGGTGGGATCACCAATGGATAGGAAAGGGTAGAATCCTACAAACACATCAGGTTATGGAATCAAAATTAAAAATATCTTTTAAACATGTTAAAATGAAGCTGGTAAAGGGACTCACGTTGTAAACGCTCATGCTGAGGGTATCAGTAAAGCTTCCATTTTTGTCATTAGTCGCTACTGATACCGATGATCTGGAAATGGAAAATAATGCTCTTTTTAGGTCTTGATGTTTTTAACAAGGGAACACAAATGGTTTTATGCAGGTTTTATTCAGTATGCTCTCTTTAAAGGTTGCGTATGTAAGACAAGTGAAAATTGAGTAACTTAAATTGAGTCATTTAATGAAGTGAAATAGACAGGGATGGGTTTGAAACTTACGCCACTATCTTGGTGTTGTTGATGAGGTACTCGAGAGGGTAACGGCAGGAAAAGTGATAGTAGAGGTCTGTGGAATAGCTGATGACACCTGCCGAGGAGGTTGGGGTGTCAATGTAACTGGTGATGACGACTGTCTGGATGGTAGAGAAATGGCTGAAAGGTCCAGACGCGCTGGGAATCTCGTCTACAATCTGTGTGCATTACAAATAACACAGTGGCCATTGATATATATATATTTTTTCCCAGGCCATATTAATAGTATTTCATTTTCATATCTACACATATTTACACATAATTATTTCCCTACAATGCTTTTACATACTGATGATGATACCAAAACCATTGTTAAGCAAAATAGGAATGCATTGTTCTCACCTGAAGTGTATGCCGGCACAGGTTGCCCTGAGTGTCGTTGACCGGTAGTTGATACCGGATGACAGGAGGATTCACGCTGGTGTCTATAGTGCCCATGCACTGGCTATTATTGTGCATGCCATTTAGTGCCAGGCCGGTTGGGTCAAAACCAGCCCACTGTGCTGTGCATAGGTTAACCTCCAGTTTGATAATGTTGACTCCACAGTCCACATTCAGGTCATCATTATCTGATGAAACAGGCAGAAAATTTATATCTGCTAACATGAGAGACATGGCAAAAGGTCAGCACGCATTTTGGGACTCACTTGGCACTCTCTCATAAAGCGAGGAGCAGTTGTAGAGCGAGAGTACCGGTTGGAGGGCCAGGGTCAGCACTGTGAAAACCAGCAAACACGGCATCCTGAAGAACACCAGTGGAACGTAGATGGAGAAGATCCTAAAGAAATGATTAAGCTTTTTTAAGCTTGCCCAAATTCAAATTCAAAGTGCATGAAAATAGTACAGACTACGTTGCAAATCTTGCCTTTAGATCAATCTTTATTATAAAGGATATTTGAGCGAAAATGTACAGTAGATTGATTATAATACTTTGCATTCGGTCACTCTTGCCAATAAGTTTTAGATGAAAAGTCAGTATACCATACCTGGTTTAGTTCTGAGACAGTTCGGCACAAAGCTACACCTTATATAGTGTCAGAAGTGTGAACAGGTTGGTATATACCGTAGGTCTAGGGGACCTATCACATATCACCCCTCCCACCGCTGCTGTATATCATATACATATACACAGTTTGTTCAGAACTAAACTGAAGACAGTAGGAAGGTAGTGTTGCTGTCTCATAGCCCCAGGCTCTGTAGTTTCATCAAGAGCTTGATTTTCCACCTGTGTCTACCTGGGTTTCCCTCCACCTACAGTACCAAAAAAAAACATAATGGTAGGAGGGTTGGCTAGGTGTCAATGTGTGTGCATGGTATCTTGTGATAGACTATTGTCCCTTCCTGGGTGTATTCATGCCTCACACAGAGCACTCCCCAGATACAGAGAGTAAAGTCCATATCTCCCACAACCTTGACCAGCATAATGCACCTACTGGCGATGAAGGAATGAACTCCAAGGATCTGAGAGGCTGACATTTAAACAGCTAGAGTAATGTTTTTAGGTTTTGCCATACAGCAAATTGTGTCATTATTGTCATTACATTGATTCTGTGGCACTTTATTGGATTTTAAATGAAACAATAGCAATTAGATTGGCATGCACAATCGATATAATTTGTTATCAGACATTTATGCATAATACATGACAATGAATACCAATTAGTTTTAAATGTAAAAATGATTGTTAAAACAAATTGCAACGTCATTTAAAACCCAT
Source organism: Clarias pachynema (assembly GCA_030014365.1). Lineage (NCBI taxonomy): Eukaryota > Metazoa > Chordata > Actinopteri > Siluriformes > Clariidae > Clarias > Clarias pachynema. The sequence continues at coordinate 19,934,557 of JAQMYL010000003.1, read as the reverse complement.
TTGTCCCATTCATACCTTTTTTGGTGTTACTGGTTTTCTAGGACTGGAGCACTCATCTTTAGTAAGTAAAAAAAATAATAATAATTTTCAGGTGATTGGCAGCTAATAACAAATATTAACAGTTTTGCCCTAAAAAAAATAAAGCCCATAGCTTCCTAACTGTTTTATAGATTGGGTAGTATCATCCAGCCTTCACACTCATTGCTGTTCTTTGAATTTTGAGGCATATACTGTACAGTAGAAGGACCTGCGCAGGTAAGATGTTTTATACTTTTCAGAATTGATTCTGTCATCCTGTCAGGCACATTTCACCATGTTTCACAGTTCAGGCAGTATGTTATAGATCACACGCTGTCTCGTTCATTCATCTTCAGTAAGCACTGATCTGATATCACGGTATGTGGGAGATCCAAAGCTTATCCCAGGAGAATTCAACCCAGATGGTATGCCAGTTTATCAAATAGCACCTCACACACAAAATGACACACATACACACCTACAGTTAATTTTTACGGATGGAGAATCTTGGGGAAATCCATGTTGGGGTTCATGCTATCTACTGTATCACCAGGGATTATCTAATATACTGTACATACAGTACAATGTGCATAGATACCCTTATAATAAAGCTGAAATTCTGTTATTTCAGTCAAATTGTCCAGAATGCAGAATATATACTTACAAACGTAGCAATTTTTTTAAAAAGCTCTCATAATTTGCTTTTAATTGCTTCATTGACTCTTACAAGTACATGAACTGCCCTCAAGCACAAAACAGGGAATGAATATACAGCTTTTATGCATGTGGGTCCTCATTCACTTGACTCTAAAATCTGATCCATTTTAAACCAACAAAAAAAAAGGTTCTAGGAGCCAATAAATCATATAATACACAGTTCATGAAAAGTCACATAATAGGTGAAATGAGGTATCATCCCCCAGGGATGTACAGGTATGACTACAGGAAAGATGATATATACAACATAGCACTTTGCCACAGCTAATCAACTTTAGTTGGGTTTAATGCGTATAAGGTTTCAAGATCTGAGTGACTTGAGAAAGCCTTACAAGCTTGTCTGACCTAGTGAAAGGTTTTATTTGATACAAACCATACACAAATACAGTATTAAACTAAAAACACCTTGTGGTCAGATTGCATTTATCCTGCATGAGTATAAGGGATCAGTTTTACATTACACAATTCTTTGGAGCATACAGCAGGTAGTATTAAGAGCATAATGGTTTGCTAGCAGACATTAGATGTTAGTAATACGAGCTTTGAAAAGATTTTGCCTGGGAAACAGTGAAGTACTGATATGTAAAAAAATAAAAATAAATAAAAAAAACTGTTAAGAGTATGAGATCAAAATATTTGTTAATATGAGATATTAAACATTTTATCATTGAGTGTTTTTGCATGCATAATGTGTGTGAGGAAGAAAGGTTTACGCATAGCACACGGTGGGCTTTTTCGTCACAGCCCATGTTTTTTCATTAGATTTTCTTACGAGTTTAATGAAGAAATTTGCTAGAGCGTTTTGACAGCAGCGTGTAAATTAAAAACAAATGTAACTGTTATGTTCTACATTGACTCAGATAAAAGGTAATTTGTTATTCATGACCTCATTAGAAAGTACTAACTGTACATAAAATCCTGGTATATATATATATTTTTAATGACATTCAGAGACACTAATTCCACAAATTAAAACTACCACTCTGTAGTTGTAAAGCCATAAGCTCATAATTAGAAATTTGATGTCTTTATAACTGTCACATGATTAAAATGGTGACAAATTGTGCTCTGGTTTTAACGCATGTTTTTATAAATATAATAAACGTCAGAAAATACATGATCCAGTGTCGTACTCAGTTATGTGAAGTCCTAAACAAACCCTAAATTGGGACAGGATTTTAAAAAATAAAGAAGGATCAAAGTGTCCCAGATGTCATTCCTATCATGTAAAAAGGAAATAAAACTATAACCTGCTATAGCTGTTATTGTGTGTTCTTCCTGTATATATTTTCAGACACCAACAATTGCATGATCGTATTTCCTGGAGGACCTGTGGCCATCAGTCTCATTTATGAAACCAGCTTAACAGCGTAAAGAGATACCCTGGGAATTTGAATTTGTGAGACTAGACTTTACTCTGATGCTATGATGTCAAACTCCATGATTCTATGACTACATAAGATTCAGAAAAAGAATCCTGCCATTGACACATTGGTGAATCAGGAGATTTGGCATCTCAGGTTATTGTTGGTCAACTGCTACTGTATGTACACTCTGTTCTAGGCTCATGCACTCGTGAAAAATATCAAAAGAAGTCGTTGAAAGAGAAAATATCAAGGCAATTATCAAGGCAATAAAAAGAACACAACGATCAGCAAAATGGAGAACTGGCTATCTGCAGGAAATGTGTGAATTATGGAGTTTTGCCTTATCAGCAAGACGTGACAGTTACTTTTGGGAAGAACACAAAAGTGATGATTAATTAAACAATCTTTTATGCAAAATTATAGTCGATTTCTCCAAAATGAAACTGTCTAAAACAGTCCGTTCCCATATATTTCCTTTGTTGCTTTTCCCAAGTGCTGACATGAAGCTCTGACTGACTAATTAAACTTATTTCTAATTATACTTAATTTTTCAATGTACTCATATTGGACAGGGTTCGATTCATTTTACAAATCTTTTACAAAAAAAAGGGGGGGGGGGTATACTTGAATTTAATGAGGTGGTACGATGGTGGGGCAGTGGTTAACACTGTCGTCTTGCACCTCCTGGTTTCTGGTTCGATTCCTGCCTCGTATCTATGTGCATGGAGTTTGCATGTTCTCCCCGTTCTTGGAAAGTTTTTCCTCAGGCTCATTGGCATTCCCAAATTGCCCATAGTGTGTGAATGAGAGTGTGAGTGTATGTGTGTGTGCCCTGCGATTGATTGACACCTTGTCCAGGGTGTACCCCGCCTTGTGCCCTACAGTAAGTCTCCTGGGATAGGCTCCATGCCCCCCCACGACCCTGTATACAGGATAAAGCAGGACAGACGATGCGTGAGTGAGTGATTTTCCTGATCAGTATTGTATCTTTATTAAGACTTTTATCCTGGACAAGGTCATGATAGCACCAGAGCCTATCCTGGGAACACTAAGTATGAGGCAGGACTACAAGAGCAATCTTTTCCCTGGCACATCACACATATTTATTCACATCTAGCAGTAATTTAGAGCTGCAGATTCTGGCATGTTTATGTGAGGTGGGAGGAAACCAAAGGAAACACTCAGGGACAAAAAGAAAATGTGAAATTTTATACAGACAGTGACCTGAGCTCAGCGACCCTGGAGCTGTGGAATGCAATCAGGCACCACTGTGCCACCATGCTCAACTTTTTGTCTTTAAATGTGCTTTATAAATAAAACCGACATAACTCGACTTTATACTGACCTCTACACCCCTAAAGTCAGAATGAAGTCAAAAAGTTATATAACAATATTCTGTATTGGTGACACTTGCCTAATGCGAGGGAGGGGCGGAGAGAGTTGTAGAATACTATTTGTACTTAATTTTTTTATGTTTAAAATGTCAAAAAAAAAAATTTCTCACTCATTTTCTACCACTTATTTTGTACACGGTTGAAAGGGGTTTAGAACCTATCCCGTGGGACAGGGGGGAATCGCAGGGTCCAAGAACGCACACACTACTGGTAATTTGGAAACACTAAGTAGCCTAATCTGCATGCTTTTGGACTGTGGGAGGAAACCCACCAAGCACAAGACGAACATGCAAACTTCATGCATACAGACCCGAGGAGGGAATTGAACTCTGACCCTGGAGCTGCGAGGTCACAGTGCTGACCACTACATAAGCAGGCCGGCATACAATATATGATTTCTTTTTTTAAATGTCAGTGTAGAAACATGGCCATGAGAGTTAACCTGGGTAACTTTACAAAATAAAATTAATAACCTACAACATATGGAGTATGTAACCATGGTTCTATGGCATTCGGTCAACACTTTGTACTGTCTAAAACCACATGTATTTCACACACTCCTCTCACCATTTAGATGACCAGCAAATAAAAGAGGTCTTCAAGGTTGTGCATTAATGCACATTATTTGATGGTACAGAACTTAACCCATGTGCCTGACAAGACAAGCAAGGGAAAGCAGTCTACTGTTTTGTAGCAGGGTCCTTAAATAGACCACCCACATGAGGTCAAGGTCACAGTCACAGCAGTTTTTTGGTGACTGCTGAGGAAATGAGGAAATGAGCTAGGAATTCTAGCCCTGAAGGAAACCACCCTGGTGGTCTGGCACTAAAGAAATAAGAACAGCTGTAACTCTGGGCATACTGGTTTATAGATGTGGTATTTAAATGCATTTGCATTCTTCAGAACTTCTTAGGAATAGTCAAAGTTTCTACTGTTGTGCATAAAATCCTTGCATGTAAAAAAAAAAAAAAAAAATCCAAAATAAGAGTCATTTGTTTCATGCAATTAATTTTGATTTAATTATATATATTTATTATTATTGTTGTTGTTGTTGTTGTTGTATTTTATTTAGCAAAAATTGCAAAACTTATAAGAACAATGCCACTCTACTGTAAAACATTAGACAAAAAAGTGTCAGAAAATATTGAAAGAAATACTACATTGAAATAGAAATGTTTTTTTAGATTCCAAACCCCCTTCTGAAATTATTACTGTTTATTATTATTATATAGTAAATAATGGTAATTTACTTATAAAAATGGGGGGAAATGAAACAGGAATTATTATTTTGACAATACATTTTATATTGTCCTGCAAAAGTGTTGTCTCCATTGTTGACCTGAGCTAGCCACAGTGTGCTTCACTATATTTTGGTGACATTTGAAGTAATTTATTAATATTATTGTTTATTTGTTTGTTTGTTTATTTTATTACTTTATTTTGCAAGTTTTTATTTTTATTTTTGCTGGAAGCATGATACATTTATTTATTAATTATTTAAGATAACGGCAGCAGGGTGGCGTGGTGGTTAGCACTGTGGCTGAGGATGAGTGAGTGAGAGCTTACACGAAGCAGTGAAACAATGGAACTATTAAACAAATGCTACCATCTAGTGGACAACTACAGGAATTTCTTTCACTTTTGTTTGTTAGGAATGTTCTAGCAGAATTAGCCATTTGTGCGTTTAACTGTTTAGTTTATTCTGATTCTGGCAAGGAATGCCACATATATCTGATGGTATGACGCTGTGGGATTTGGTGATGTGTAGAATGGTCTTGTGTACAAAAAGATGTCTTGAGGAATAGTCTCCAAACTTTCTGAAGGAGTTTTTAGACTCTCGTTTTTAGCATGGTTTCTGGTTCTGATTTTCAGTCCAGTCCCTGTACCTGGGCAGTTTCAGAGAAATTTTGTTTGTTTATTAAGCCACACAGTGACCTACAGTATGAATCATTCAAGCATTAAAAAACACCTAACTTAAGGCATGAACCAGTGAGAAATACAGTACGTGCAGATGATTAGTAAACTGGTGATGCTGAATGGTTGGAACAGACAAGAAGGGAAATGGGTTGTATGTTTAGGCACTTTGTAGCCTGTCGCAGTAAAACATTTGTTCACATTTTTTTATTTATTTTCATTTAATTTGATTTAATATGAAGGAATGAGTCGTGTCTCAAGACCTTTGCACACAGCACTGTACACTGGCTGTCAATTTAACCATCTCAGCTCAGCAGTAGGCGGGTCCATCTGTTTCCTCAAAAGTGGTCAGCACACATCAGGAGTAGGCGGGTCACTCCCTTTAGAATAACATAAAGAGCATGCTGAACAGAAATACAGACACAAGGAAAAACCTTCATGTCATTGTTCTTTAGTAATGACCAAGTCAAACCCCATACAGTAAGCACAAAAACCTTGTTCATAGGAATTAAGTGAAGTGTGAGAAATACTCAAACTCGTGTCACATTTCATTGAGTTTTGAGTTTTATCACTCCCTGCAAATTTTCTTGTATTCCACAATAGATAACCTGGAATTTATCGGTGATCATTAGAAAGAAAACAACTTTTGTTTTCTCTAGTGACAATTATGCCAAAGGACAGATACATTTAACTTTTAAATAAGTGAGCTTGAATATGGTGGTCACACCCATGACCCATATATGAATCAGAAATTTACTACGACTACCGTGTCCCCTAAAGATTGATGTACTGCACATATTGAAGGATTGCTGTAGTGTTGTTGTTATTATTATTATTATAACCTTCATGGCCAATTGACCATAGTACTCTTATGCTTGTTAAACATGAAATTGCAGATTTTGTCCCCCATTTGCTGTTTTAATAGCCTGCACTTTTCTGGAATGACTTTCCAGTAGATTTTGGTTGTCCTGCTCAATAATGACAAATCATGTCTTCATGGACCTCAAATTGTGCATAGGGACATTGTCATGCTGAAGCTTGTTTTGGTCTTGATTTCCAGTGAAGGGAAATTGTATTAGTGCAAAGACATCCTGCTCATTAAGTCGATCTTTGTGAAAACAGTATGGGGAAAGAATACATGGTTGTGAAGGTCAGGCATGAACAAACCTTTGGACATACAGTATGCAGTAGCATACCAAGAGGGGGGGCTAAATGAAGATGACGTTGGCTACAAGAAAAAATCAGAAGGATTGTCCAGTTGCTGTAATTTAAGAATGTTTTCTTTTTAAAAAATTAAAAAAAATTGCACATTCCCTTTTACGTCATGTATAAAAACAGGATCTTCCAGAATACACATTTTAATCACGTAATAGTCTTTGGAAAAGCTTACCAGGTTGACCTTACTTTATAATAAAATGTACTGCTGTGAGAATTTTTTATATAGAAATTCATAAATACTGGATGTCTAGACTGTGGGGAAAGAAACATGAATATTTTATTTACCAAACATAATAAATTGTTGTTGTTGTTGTTTTTCTTTTTTCACACTGATACTATCCCCAGCTTCAGTGAGTTTATTTTCCTTGTCAGCTTTAGGTTGAGAATGAACAGGCCTAAACAAAAAGGATACGGGATATTTTTGTTTCACAAAACTGCGTTTTTCCTTCCTCTCCAGTTTCCTTTGCTGATCTTGCTGTGTTGACTCTGAGCAGAAGTCACGAGAAGGGTTGTGATTCACTTTACTGATTCGATTCCTACCAATGAGCCTTAATAAGAATCTAAAGTATTTGAGTATTTGATTAATTTGACCCATTGATTTATGACTCAAATTAAAAATAACAATTATTTTATTGCAGTGTTGGCTCAGAGTTTGTGCAGCTCATCAATCAAAAATTAAACAAAGCAATAAAGTAAAGAATTTTTGTACAAAATATAATTGATCTAGTTTTGTGTTTATATCAAATTTATACCAACGTGTAAAATGTGGTCAATTTTAAAGCAAAACTAGCTCATGCTAATTTTTATGTAGCTCTGTTGTACTTTTTTTTTTCACAATATGTTATGTCATGACATATGGCATGCATTAGTTAGTACAATACCCACAAAAAAACTATCCAAGGAAAGACAACTGGTGATCCAGCTACAGGACCATGGGTGCCCAAGATGCATGTGCCATGCAAAACCTTGACTATGTGATCCAGTCCTATAATGATATAAAGATAGAATTTACAATATAGAATTTCTATCTAGTCTGTATAAAATTAATAAATGTATCCCAATTAAGCAAGCCAGAGATAAGGTTGGCAAAGAAAATTTCCTGAGACGACATGAGGAAGAAAACTCAAGAAGAACCAGACTCAAAAAAGAACCCATGCTCATCTGGATGACACCAAACAGTGAAATTATTATTATTTTTTAATTACCTTAGAGAAATTGACCGTAGTGTGTGAATGAGTGTGTGAATGTGCGTATGTGTGTGTGCCCTGCGATGGATTGGCACCCTGTCC
>JAQMYL010000003.1:19899435-19910510 GCA_030014365.1 Clarias pachynema | reverse complement strand
CCGTAGTCCAATGCCTTAACCACTGAGCTACCCCTGGCCCATGTCAAGGTATCTTGCCCCAGTTCTGCTTGATGTGTTAAAATCCCCTGTAAATCAATCATATATATTCACATATGAAATTAATAACTATTTCTTTTTTAGGAGAAAGGAACAAAATGAAATTTATGATGTGCCTGGTCAATGGGTGTCTGGTAGTGCCCTGAAAAACAGCAGTAGCCCAGCCTCCAAGGATGGTCCTAGTCAGAATAGGGCCCAGCTGGAATACATGAGCTCAGAAATCAACAGAACGTTTAGTTCAACGGACTATGAGAACGTTCCCAGTAATACCGCTGGGTTTGTCACCAACGACATCTACGAGACCTGTCGCACTCCAGCCACCGTAGAAGCAGGATGGGTGGATAATGACATTTATGGATACTGAACCTGTCCAGTGATGGGATCAAAACTGAATGACTTTTAACCCACCTGGCACAAATTCATCTCAACGTCTTCAGGATTTTAATGCAGGAATAGTAACCCATTGCGAAGAACATGGGGTCCTGTAAATGCTCGTCAACAAGGTGAACAGTAAAAGGGCAGTACAAAGAGCCACACGAAGGTGTCATCACCTCAAATCTACTTCCTCTGTGAAAGCCGGAATCCAGGAAGAATAAAGTGCATACGGGAACTCGCACAATAATGCTCTGACCTTTCTGCCCATCTGAACAACGTCCTGTCCTGTGTCTACCATTGAGATCTACTTTGTTTTTCAGGCTGATTATGTAATGGCACACCAGATCAAAGGTAAAATAATGGCAGTTTTGCTTAGCATGGAAAATTTAAGGTGGCTTAAAAATCCTGTTTGCAGCAGCATAAAACTGTCAGTGTTTCATTCTTTTCCTGTTGTGCTTAATATTATACTGAATGAAATATCCAAAAAATCTTTCCATACTGTTTTAACTCGTTTTCATAACAAATAAGAAAAGGATTTCCTATTTCGGGATTTGTGCATATTTGAAAATGTATCCTGTTGGTTATGTTTAATACCTGTTACACTGATATTTTCCTCATGAAATTTCTCATAAATATTGGTTGTATGGTATGCTGTTATTCGAGTTATCATTCTTTTTAGACAGTTTTTACAGTAAGTGTTTAACAAGACAGCATTTCTCAATATGTTTGCAACATTTTGCACCTCGCTAGAATTAAACATACAGTACAGTATGGCAAGCTTTTAATGATGAACTTATACACATAACTCCTTTCCTTATTATGTTTGAGGCTGACTGTATAGTATAAAGCAAATGTGTTGAATCCCATCATAGCATTGTATTTAATTTTATTTTAGTGCTAATAAACAGGTTATTGGTGCAGTATTTGGTATTTTGCCTTGTTAAACATACTTCTATTGCCTGTTATAAAAACTGATGTTGCATTTTGTAAAATACTGTTAAAAGGTACTAAATAAAATAAAGTCATGGAGCTGGTGAACTACGAGGCCTTAGTAGCATTGTAATAATGAGCCTTGCCAGCAGATGTCCCTGTTTAATAATGCCAGTTTGAACGTGCATGCCTAGTTAGAGGGTAATGAGATTGTTGTAGTAGACATACCCTCTCTGAAAGGTGCATGCCAAACACACAATGTTCAACACTATACTGTCAATTATTATACTGCCAGCTATTATTCTGTCTACTATTCAATATGGTAGCATGCAACTTAAGACGCCATTGTACTATTGTTTGTAGTACAGCTTCAGGCCCAACTGTGGAGATCTATACAGTATCTATACAGTAAAAACATGATCAAACTTGTATTTAAAGTTTGATATATGTCCCCCTGGAATGCTTTGAAATAGGAGGAAAATTTTACTCAAATATAAGGCATACTGATCATGCATTTATTTTTAATAGTGTTTATAATTTTATTATTCATGAGACACCACTCATACATACAGGCCAGATAGAAGAGGTGCAAGGTAACAGTGATAACCACTGAGCACCCATGCCTCACCATGCAAACTTCATGCACACAGACCCAAGGCAGGAGTCGAACCCGGACCACGGAGGTGCAAGGCGATGGTGCATCCCCATACTGTTTGATGATCATTAATGGTATTAAAGAGATTAAAGTTGAAGCTTGATCACGTTTCACAGATTAGGAGAGTTCTGAGAACAAAAGGATTAAAGCTCTGCTGCATCGCTCTTAGGCAGAAATGAAGCAAAGGCTGAATTGCACTAGCATTACTAGAAGCAGGTAGTCAGGTGGCATTGTGGGTAATGTTCAATGTGCTGGAGGGATTTTGTTGTTGTTGTTGTTGATGCTTTAATGCATGCCATGAGTTTATCAGACTGTGCTTATAGAGTGCATATGCTTATGCTGTGTCACTATGATGTTGAATAGTGTTCTGGGAGGGACTTTGAGTGCAGGTCACATGCAGGCTGGGTAGAACAGTGCACTCAGTGGGATTAGGTTCGATGTTGTTAAATATTGCAAACGAGCTGTGAGTTCCTTTAGTGCAAAAACTATATCTTAATCCGAGATCTGCAGCTTGCAGCTGGTGAAAGCTGATCGAAGTCGTGTCCGACATTACATTACTCCACTGCTCTCCAACTAGAAAGCAAACTTTTTTTTTTTTTTTTTGCACCGCTTGACGTAAGCGGTGGCTCTGGTCGCCAGGGCGACGAGTTTGGCACTGAAGTGTGGAAGCGCTTCAAAGCCCCGCCCCTCTCCGGTACAAATAACCCCCCTCGGCTCTGACGTCAATGCACGTCAGCAAAGAGAACACGATGCCTCCTGCGAGTCAGCTCGCGCACTGGCGCTAATAAGAGCTGAAATATTATAGCGCTATTGTATCGGGAGAGAGAGAGAAAGAGAGGTGGAGAAGCAGACGGAGGGGGGTGCTTTTTGGCGTGACACGTCGCACTTCTCCACAAAAAAAAAAAAAAAAAGCAACCCCTTTCCCAATTTCTTTTCTCGCCCTCTCTCAGTTCGGCTACGGCGGCTGGCAGCGGTCACAAAAGTGGCCGCGCGCGCGCGCCCTGGCGATTCCGTTTCGCTCACAGACAGACAGACATGGTGGTTGTTTTTACTTTTGGCGGCTCGGTGCGCTCCGAGCACCGCAGTGTTCCGACTCGAGGCTGAAGTCTCCTGCGTGTGCGTGTGTGTGTTTTCCCCCCTCCGTGCCCTGCTGTGAAGCATGGTCATGGCTGACTGTGAGCCGAAAGCGGCGCTCCGCGGGCCGGTGCGCGTGGGCTTCTACGACATCGAGCGCACGCTCGGCAAAGGAAACTTCGCTGTGGTCAAACTGGCGAGACACCGAATCACCAAAACTGAGGTGAGTGCAGAACACTTGCACATCTGGAACAACAACAACTGCTGCACCAAAAACACCTGGTTATACCTGTGCAAACTTCATGCATAACTGTCTTACTGCCGCGCTGCAACTTAGTAACTGTCACCTGACCGGACAACTTAAATGTTACATTGTAACAACACAAAGTGTCCACAGTCTGCCTTTTATCTTTCTCTCTGGGAAATGCGCACGTGCAGGGTTCTACTTAATCTTCTATGCAACTTGAAATCTTATTTGAGATAAGAAGACATTGACCTCACTGACAGTGTTTCCTGCACGGCAAGCTGGTGCTCTCTCTCTCTCTCTCTCTCTCTCTGTTTTTGTGTTCAGCATTGCCCAGTCAACAAGTTGTGTGAAAATCCTCACATCACCATATTTTCACTTTTCCATAACAATATCTGCAAACCTGATCCTGACCCCATACTGAAATCCTTTATGCTGGAATACTGCTGGACGCTTATCTGTTCCTTAATATTGTTGTTTCATATTCATGTGCATGCTCTGTGTAGTGCCTGTCAGTCAACACCTCAAGAAATCCATTACAGCCAGTTCATTGTATTGTAAAACCAAAAACAGTTCTTGTGTGCAGTACACAATCCCGGTATTTATTGTTGCAAAACCGATAAGGACGATGGAGCAGGTGGATATGTGGTGCCATGGTGCTGAATTGTATGCTGCTTGCGTACGTGATTCTGTGATAATTGCTGCTGTTTTGTCCCTATTCGTCAACAAGCTCTTACTAGTAGATGAGACTGTTTTTTTTTCTTTTTATCTCCAGTCTTTTTTGCATTGGAGCTCAGAAAGAATTTTTTTTTGTTTGTTTGATAACAGCAACATGCTCGTGATATCCATCAGAACTTTTATTTTACATCAGAGCTATGTGCAAGAATCACGTCAGCAGTCGAGAGAGAGAGAGAGAGAGAGTATGAGTGAATGAACACAGCTGTTAGGATTGTAAGAACGTTGTACACAATAGACTAATTTCTTGATGTGAATTGAATGCAGCAGGAGTGTTAATGGTTTGTTACGTCACTCCATGCAAGGCATCCGCTTTTTCCATGAAGCCTGAGGTCATTCAATGGTCAGCTCCACTAGTCACCCCACTTATTACTAGAAAGGCCGCATGGTGGTGAGCACCTCCAGGGCTAGGTGTTTGTGTGAGTGGAGTCTTCTCTGTGCTTAGTGGGTTTCTTCTGGGTTCTCTGACAGTCTAAAGACCTGCATTGTAGCTTGATTGGGGTTTGCTGCTAGTGTGTGTGACTGTGTGTGTGCTTGTGCCCTACTATGTGTCCATCCAGGGTGTGCCCCCACCCCCTGGAATTTTACCCCAAGTTCCCTAGGATAGGATAAACCCCCGCATCATTGACCTTACGCAGGATATGTGGTACGGAAAAATTGTTGGAAGACATCCAGAATATGAAGGAAGTGATTAGGAGAGATCGAGTGAATGTGACATCAGCTTAACCGCTCAAGAAAGCTTTTAAGTAAAAATGTGTGTACAGTAAACTCTGCAAGAGATTATTCTCCTTTTTTTTCCTTTTAAATAAACCTCAAGTGCTTACGGAGACGCAACCTTCTTTAATCTACGGCACCTCATCGCTCGAGGAAATGATCTAAATCATTAGAGTTATTTCATCAGGCATGTCAGTCAGGTGTCTGTCATCTCCTCTCTCATGTTATCTGACTTTGATCTTCATGAGGGCATGTGAGAACTGGATCTGAATCCTTTCACGCACAGCTCAGCGGCTACTTGAGACACACACACACACACACACACGCACACACACACTGCAGCCCTGGGCGTTAGACTATCTGCTAACTATAGCGTGCGTCTGTGCCCTTCAACAGGTGGCCATAAAGATCATAGACAAGACCCAGCTGGACTCGGTAAACCTGGAGAAGATCTATCGCGAGGTGAAGATCATGAAACTGCTGGACCACCCGCATATTATTAAGCTCTACCAGGTAACTCTGATCCCACTTGTTTTATCAGGTCACTCCATCATATGATAAGCTGATGATGTTTAACATATCAGGACAGAGTTAATGGCTAACCATTCTCTCGGTTTGACCTCACATAAGCCCCCTTATGTAAGAATGTCATTGGCTTCAGTCGTAGGGAATGTGAACAACGCTTGATTATTGTAAAACCGGTCCAAATGTGGCCACGTAACCGCTATGTATCATTATTTCCAACAGCTCTTCCATTGAGGCTGCATGGGTCAATTAGTCATTTCCTCTCGGGCCGCATAAACAGAGGGCAGCTCGGCAGGCCCGTACTGTGTCATCTTAAACCCCCAGCTTCCCACAGCCCTGAAACCAGGATGCACACACACACACACAAATAGACTCACTTTAGAGTTTGCCGTGTCTTAACAATAAGGAATGCATTTTCATAATTTCACACGTGCAAATTCCACAGCAGCAAGAGAAGAAAGATAGAAATCCCCGCATGCATACCCACACCCAAGTGTACACTCATACAAAGACAAGGCCACAAAGTTATCTTTGGCTTTATATGCATATTACCAATGAAGAAGACCTAGACCGCATGATTCCCATAAGTGATTTTATTTTTCTTTGTTTTAATGTTCTTTATTCATGTGTAATGTACAAATACTTGTATGGTCATGGGTTTTTAAGATTATGATGTCTATATGTCAAGCTGATTTGACTAAACACTGACTTAGTGGTTTGTCACCTACAGTAGAACACCAGCAGGACAATTGTGTAATCTAATTTACATAAGATGATTCAAGCGGTTTTCCAGAGATTTGCATATTTGGCAGCTGGCGTGGATCAGAAGTACTTTGTGGTCAGCGTGTTATGAAAATCTCCAGAAGATAATGCTTCTCATCTAGGCAAGAAAAACAGCAGAAGAGCGTGGTTCCTTGGTCTGGTCTAAACAATATTACTCAACATGGCATTCCGCTATAGGAAAATAATCAATGTGGTGTGATGCAAACCAAAACAAAGTTTCCTACTGGAGTTTCTGGGATGCCAGCGTTTTAGACATTAAGCACCTTGATAGTATCCAAGCACTAGTGAAGTGCTGGGATACGTGCATTAGTGTAGCAGGGGATTATATAGAGAATTAAAGTTCGTTTTTAAATCTCATAACTGAATCTTCTCATATTTGGCACAATTAAAAGTCCTGTTTTGACTTGAACGCCCCTCAATGTTACTAAGATACCGGAAAGCCCTCTGTCTTTGCGAAATGAAGAAATCCCTGAATAAGGCTGAAAGTTCTGAGATGAACGAAGGAGTATCAGAATGTGTATCAATAGCTCCCTAGTGTGTCTATGATTGGCTCTGCACATGTGATTTATAATAGATCCTCTCTTCCTCCTCCTTTTTTTAGCCATATTCATCTCTTTGTTTTCTTCAGCTAATTTTGGAGTCCGCCCACATATCGCTGTCTCGGTCATGGCACTATGAATCAAGCTTACGATGGAGCAGAGTACCAAGCACCCGGCCTGATTCATGCCTACACCATTGTTTCACTAACTGCGCAGCAACACAAGGCCCTAAACTGTCTCTTTTCATTAAATCTTGTGTGTGCTTGAAGAAAGAAAAATCTGTAGTGGTCACTGAAATAACTTGATATGAAAGCAATAATGATAAATGATAATTTTATGAACATTGACTAATGAAAAGTTTGTTGGTATGATGGTGTGTACCATCACTTAACATGGACCAGAGAAAATTATCGACAAGCATGCTAAAGCTAAACGCTCCAAGCAGCTTCCTATTCTTGTGATTACAGTTGCAAATATTATTAAACCATTATTATTATTATTATCTATGGGACCTGTAGCCAAAATTCCTGGATGTGACTACAAGAGGAAAATTGACATCAAGTTGAACAAAGGGATAATACGAATAGTAATCAAAGAGCCATGGACAGCTTCCAGAGAGATTCAAGGTGAACTTCAAGGTCAAGGTACGTCAGTGACGGATCGCGCCATCTGTCGCTGTTTGATTGAAAGTGGATTTAATGAAAAATAAATAAATAAATAATGCATGCACCACTGCAACAAAAAAAAAAAGTGGATTTAATGGAAGACGACCAAGGAGCACTCCACTGTTGGAAGCAAATAAAATAAATAAATAAATAAAAAGCCACATTAGAATCTGCCACGATGCATATTGACAAGACAGGAAGCTCAGACTCAATACCGAAAAAACACAACTGAAAAAACACCCAAGAATGATTAAAAACAAATCATTGGACCATCTTGAAATGGCCTCCTATGACATCTGATCCAAATCTGATGGAACCTCTGTGGAAAGACTAGAAACAGTGCAATGCAGTTTGGGAAGGCGGCCTTTAAACCTGGGACAGTTGGAGCAGTTTGCTCATGACGAGTGGCCCAAACTACCTGTTGACACTTCCTGAAGTCTTATTGAGAGCTACAGAAGTTGCTTGATTGCAGTGGCGGTCCCATTATTTTTGTCCAGGACAGTTGCATTAATGTTTTTTTCTTCTTCTTCTTCCTACTCAATCTCAATTCAAAAGCAGTGTTCCATTCCCATTAGTTGATGTCCAGTAAATGAGTGCATTTATTACTTTTATCAGTTTCAAGTTATTTCCGTGGCTATTGCAGGTTCTTCCTCTCTATGTTGGAAGGGTACCAACATATTTGTCCATGTGTGTAGTCTGAATATTGATGTTCTTTGTTCTTGCACAGGTCATGGAGACCAAGAATATGCTCTACTTGGTGACAGAGTATGCCAAAAATGGGGAGATTTTTGGTAAGTGGTTTATAGATTTCACTTGCTCATGTTATAAATATTACTACTGTATGTTGGGGTATAAAAGTTTTGCTACAGTCTTCCAGCAGTAGTTTCTTCCTCCTAGCTAAATAGCATTATGACGTTTTTCCTTTGTTACAAAAGAAGAAAGTGAAAGTAGTGCAGAGAAAAATGAAACTACATGTTGCAAAATATTGAGGTTTGAAGAGGTCTAAAAAGAGCACTGTGCCAACAGTACGAGTGTAGAATCCCAAGTTACAGTAGCTATTTACTAGAAACACCACAGTATAATTTAATTAATCTCACTCCACTTGGCTGAAATATGGCTCCTGTTCGTCTCATTTTTCACAATCTCGTACGCAACACGTGGCAGCATGTTTATCGTAGACGATAATGTTAGAGGTCAGAACGCAAACGCAAAGGGCGAGACTAAACACGGTGCGAACAGCCGTCATGGCCAAATAAGCAATCGGCTTTCTGTCTGCTCCATGTGTTCTTATCAGTCACGAGTTTCATTACAAGCGAATACGGTTACGTTACGCAACGTCTCAGAAAGACTCGGACTCTCTTGTTCAGAGCTCACTGGCAGAATCGAAAAGACTCTGAGTTTTACATTTACTGGACCTGACGGACGTCATCATGCAAAACGATTGACGAAAGCACTTTGTTGCCTCCGTCACAAACATACCTTCATTTCAGCTCAAACAGGCCAGGGTTTAAGAACACCATCAAAGGAAAACCGTGTGAGAAAGAAGTTAGTACAATGTGTTAATACAGCAGCAAAACGGTACAGTTAAGGTTTTTTTAAGATAAGTACTCATTTCACTACTTGCATCAGGGGAATTTAAGGATGAGTAAAAGTTCAGAACATGCAAATATGCATTTAGTTTGTACCTCTGAACTCGCCAGGGTTTCTTGAGTAGAAGCATCTGAGGTGGCAGTTTTCAATAGTGTCTAGACTGCATCCTTTACACACAAGCACAAACATGTTAGACTACAAAAGAACAGGGATGGAAAAAAAAGATGGAAATTGCATTTCCAAGATGTAATAAAAAATATGCTATACGCCATATGCCTTAGAAAACATTCCTACATAAAAGCAACTTCTATAAAGAGAGTATCTGGTGTGAAATCCCTTTGTTAGGTTTTACTGAGCATGCTGGAGAATATGCCAGAGTTCGTCTTATAACTTTGCCATCCTTGACCTTTCTGTTGTCATGCAAAACCCAGGAGCCTACATTAGGTTTAATTTGAAAACTGGTCTGTCCTGTAATATATTGCTTTGGATCTTTAAAGGCATGCAAATATTCTTCTGTGATGTTATTTGTGTTTTGAATTATTTTGTTCCTGGCAATTCAGACATGATACTGTATAACGTGTATAACAAAATTTGTGGTACAGATAATATGGTAATTAGACTTTTGCACAGTTCGGTATATGATATGCACGGTATATGATATGCAATTAAATTCACAACCAGATTCGCTTGAACATCCTATTCCAAAATCATATGGATTTGGACACCCGTTTGCTGCTATAAAGGCTTGTTGTTGTTGTTGTTGTTGTTAAAGTTTGGAGGGTGAGCCGGTGAGTGGTTTTGTGCGCATTCACCCATAAAAGTATTATAATGTTGATGGTGAGGTGCAGTGAGCATTTCGATGCAGCCCAGTGGTGTTCAGAGGTGTTGAGGTCAGTGCTATGAGCAGGCCACTTGAGTTCTTCGACACCAGCGTCATTAAAGCATGACCAGGGGCCGAAAACGGTTTCGACCAATTAGATCCTGTGAAGTGACATTGTAGATAATTATGCACTTCCAACTCTAACAACAGTTTAATAAAGACACATGTATGTCTATAAAGTTTTGTATTTACAGTGGACAGCGTGTCTCTGCATGAACACCCCTAGTGTTTTTAAAAAAAAAAAAATTTTAAGTCCTCGTGGCAAGAGGAAGATGGAGGTTCGCTATTGGCAGCATCTTGTCTATTGCATAACAGTGGTTGAAAATATGTCAATTTGTGCGTTCTACAGTTCTTAGAACAGCTTAATTGCGCTCTTGTCAATCGGTAGGTTATAAAATTGCACTTGATCCAGCACATCTCATCTTTTTGTCATAATTCGCATTTTATTTTATTTTTTTCAATTCTGAGCCGACTTCTGCACAGTTTATTCCACCACCTGCGTACCAGTTAGGGTTGGATACCGAGGCCCGTTGCCATTTAATCAATATGTACTAGAAGTGAATCAGATTGCAGCTTTTGGTGCCTCACTTCGATGTCACTGTACATGAAAAATGATTTCACGAATGAGAAAATGCACATGTATGTGAGTCAGAAAGCTCTAATAATATAAATCCAACTAATCTTTATAGTAACTTAAAAGCCCAATTGGATGAAACATTTGAGGACACATAGGATGAATTTAAAAGCAAAGGGATGAACCATGTGTAACAGCTTGCGGACATCAGGCGGCAGTGTGGGAGTCCCCAGCCCCAGTCAGACCAACCCTAGAAAAGTCAGAAGAAGTGTCGTATTTTGCCAAATAAGGCAAATATGGTCATATTTCTGCAAAAGAATTTCTGAAATTTGAAGCTGGTTTGTAGCATACCAAGAAAACCAACTACTTTGTTGTTATCGGTGTTAAATTATTGTAGTTGTGTTTGGTAGCAGGGGTGGGCGATATAACCAAAATCTTCTATTACGGTAGAAGCAATTTTCTACCTCGATAACGATATATATCACAATATATCAATTTGTATCTGAAAATGTAAGCGAACTCACTGCTGCTGCACCGTCTTCTTCCATGTGAAGGAAAACGCATCAAAAGGGGGACGAAACCGTGGCACCCGATTGAACCAAATATCTGCGCGGCGCAGTGGACAGCGCAGCGCGACTATCTGGATAGCGCAGAGATTATCTGGTTTATTTGCGCAGCCCGGTGGATCGCGCAGCGCGGACCAACTTGAGCAGCGCTGCTCGAATCACAAACCTG
>JAQMYL010000003.1:19876100-19887349 GCA_030014365.1 Clarias pachynema | reverse complement strand
GCAGTGTGATACAGTAGTCTTTACTGGTGTGTGTGAGCTACAGTATAAATGAGCCACAGTGGCTAAAACTAGTGTGTAAGCCACAGCCTGCTGAAGAAAAGGAAAAACTCGATCATGTGACTTGAGGCCAAACAGAAACTCCAGTGCTTTAACCAATCAGAGTCGGGTTTTGTGTAAAGCCGGTAAACACACCACAGTGAGCTGGAAAAACACACGCATGCATGCACACACACGCACACACACGCACCTACACACACACGCACGCACATGGATGCGCAGGTGCACTCTGTATGTAACTATATTTGTGTCACAGCTTTTATTGAAAATGTTTTGTGTGTGTATATATATTTATATATATATATAAATGCATTTTTAATTATTCTTTCAGTTATTAATTTTAGTTTGATTGGTTATGATCTGGAATCAACCACAAAAGTCACTTTATTTAGTTTATTACAATCCTACCTGCCTGATCTGCATCCGCTGTTGCTGATTTGCATCGAGCTCATGCTCCATTTTCACATGGGGTAAAGCACATGTAAAAGATTGGCTCATGACAAAGCTAACCTGCTCACTTCTTCTGCAGTACTGGTTAGCATTTTCTGCTGTAAATGATCAATGTTGATGTTAACGCTTTTCTTAAAATGCGTCGTAATAATTTAAACTAGGCTATTTTTCTTTCCCCTCTGGTACTAAGCAAGCGGGAAGCTCTTTAGCCCTTTAAAGGACAAAGAAGGGGGAAAAAATACAAGATAGAGGTGAGAGGAGCTAGGTTAGGCTAGGTTTTTGTTTATTTCAAAATAATTTTACCAAAATGCAATTTCAAAATGTTAATGTTAGGAGTGAGGATGACAAATCCCGCCTTCTGTGTTTTGATTGGTTAGAAGAATTTGATCATGTCTGTGATTGGTTAGAGACCTACAGCAAGATGGCAGGACTTTAGTTGTGTTTTTTGTCACATTTTAGCACAGTATTTAATAATTACTAAGGGAATTGGCGGCTCAGCGGTAGGTCTCTCCCCGCCATGTGGAAGGCCCGGGTTCGATTCCCACTCAATGCAGTGCTGGTCCCAGGCCCAGATAAAATGAGACGGTTGTGTCAGGAAAGGCATCTGGTGTAAAACCTGTGCCAAGTTGTTGTGCGGATCGGATGGTCCGCTGTGGCGACCACTTGTCAAGAGCAGCCGAAAGTCCAACAGCAACGTCACACAATTGCTAGATCTCAGTCTAAACTACGCTTATGTATAATTGAGTAATTTGCCGGGGAAAAAATTTGTAGGAATATTGTAAAGGTTTATGTTAAAAATAAGCTGATCAGCTTTAATGTAATCAGTGGTATTATTCGGCACATAACCGTTCATAACATCGCTTTTATTCAACATTTTGATTTCACTTATGGTGCAGGTTAAACTTCAGGCAGATGTGCAAGTACTGCAAAATTTCCATTAAATTCTGTCCAGCAGTCGATTTAAGACGCGCCCACAATTTGACACACGTGCAGTACGCTGTTAAAACATGCGGTTTGTAATCTGGCATATTACCGCCATAACTACTCATAACTTCACTTCTACTCAACATCTTAATTTAAAGTTTCATTAAATGCTGTCCAGTTTTGCATGATCCTGTGACAAAATCTGACTGGACAGACGTACAGTGCAGACAGATATATGATGTCTAATGGATGAAATGTAAAGGCATCATTGAAGGACTGAAAGAGTTCTGACCAATATACAGACAAACCCTTTCTTTTATTTATATAGATTATGTTTCTTGAAGGTTAGCAAGCTTGTGTGAGATTAAAAAATCCCGCCTTCCTTGTTGTGATTGGTTACAAGACATGAGTCTTTTCTATTATTGGTTCGAAACCTAGAGGATGAAGAATTAAGTTTAATCATGTTTTTTTAAGTGCAGTTTAAAGGTCCTGGGAGTGTATGAGTTGCTCAGGGTTTGGTGCGATCTTGCAGTAAATGGACTTTTTTTTTTCGTCTATATATTTTTTTTCCCCTTTATTTCCCTAAAGGCATAGAAAGAGGGGAAAAAAATACAAAAAGGATGTGGGATTTTCATTTATTTATTTATTCGTTTTCCCCCCAAGAAAGTATGCTCATGTTTGTGTAAGAAGAGGCACCGCTAGATCATTTCTAAAATCGCGTATTTATATTGTTTGTTTTTTGAATGACGTATTGTTTTTGTTTATTTCTTTTTAAATTAAATTAAAAAAGGAATGTAATGTCATCGTCTGTACCGCTTTATCCTGTATACAGGGTCATGGAGGCCTGGAGCCTGTCTCAGGATGGGGTGGAGTAAGAGGAGTAACAGGAGAAAAAATACTCCCTCCTTTACTCCCTCATCGTCTATACCACTTTAACCTGTATAGAGGCAATTTGGAATCGCCAATTAGTCTAATCTGCATGTCTTTGGACCGTGAGAGGAAACCGGAGTACTCGGAGGAAACCCACCGAGCACAGGGATAACATGCAAACTCCATGAACACAGACCAAAGAATTTTCCTTCTGTCAAGAAGGCAGACAGAAGGAGAATGTACGCTTTTGAACATTGGTGGCAAATGCTGACTATCACCAGAGAGTAAAATCACCAAGCAGTGGCTTTCATACTTTGGTCACATCATGCAAGGTGATTCCCTGGAAACAACATTAATTCTCGGCAGAGTCAGAGGGACGAGAAAAAGTGAACGTCAAACAGCTGTATGGATATAGTCATGGGTGATACAAAAACTCCCATGGAGGAATTGAAAGAAGAGGTCAAAGATAGAGAGCGTACAGGGCGATGATCCATAAAGTGACCAGTAGACGGTTTCGACGGAACGGTTAACAGCACAGTTGTACGATGAATATCTACTAATTATTAAGAGCAAATGTCGGTGCAGGTGTAAAAACGTTTGTAATTTTTAGGTCATTTTAAATAAGATCTATGTTAATGATGAGGATTGTTTTTCTTCTGTAACCGCTTGTCTAGAAATTTAAAAGTTTTTTGCAAGATCTTGCAATAAAGTGACAAATATTCATAGAATAATGACCAAAAATTCACACATTTATTTGTAGTTTAAGCATTCCTCTTTGATTTGTCTTTAATTTTATTAAATAACAAAAAAAAACTTTATATACAGTGCTTCAGAATTTGTTTTAAAACATAAGACAAAATACACAATAATAAATTTTCCGCTTAATCCGATGGAAGAAAAGATTTGACATGGTCATTAGAACAATTTTTATAATTTTTCTCCCATTTTCCTTCTACATTGACTATTACTATATGAATTGAAGATCTTTTAACATAAAAGAGCAGAAATCAGGGAATGGATATCAAAAAAAAAAAAAAACAAGACAAGCAGTTAAAATACAATTAAACACAATTAAAGCCACAAGAAAAAGTTTCATATGCACAGAAAATTGCCAGAAACTGGGCCCATTAGTGCACTGCTCCCCCACACTGAGAAATAAGAGCCCAAAGGGAAATAAGAGCTCGGTTTTTGAATTGCACACTTCAGCTAAATCTTGAGTTACAAAATCAGTTGTTAAACATCATATTCATATACGCTGCTTGGAGATTTTGCAGGACAGAAGCTCTGCCTAAGAGCATTTCCCCCAGATATTATTTGAGCCTATTTCGGCCATGCGCACCATCAGTAAATCTGGCAGCAAAAAGGGAATAAGAACAACACATACAGTAAAATAACACAATACCCATTATAAGATATGGAGATGGATCATTGATCCTTTGGGGAATTTTTGGGTCAGTAGGTCTTGATTTCGGTACTGGTTTAATGAAATTTGGAGTCCTAACAATTTACTAGTGTAAAGTGGAAGAAAAATACTTAGTGTAATGAAATTCATATTGAAATATGTTTTAGCTCAACATATTATTAGTTTGAATTTTATTATTGATAAGATACACTGATCAGCCATCACATTAAAACCACCTGCATAATATTGTGAGGTATACAGTATAGGTCACCCTACATATTGAGATGTGAATTTTAAGGTCAGATCAACACCTTGAACTCTTTTTCATGCTTCTCAAACCATTGCTGAACCATTATCCTGCTGAACGAGGCCACTGCCTTTAGGGAATACTGTTGCCATGAAGGGATGTGCTTAGTCTGCAACAATTTTAAGGTAGGTTGTATGTATCAAAGTCAAAGTAACATTCACATGAATGCCAGGACCCCAGCAAAACATTCCCCAGAGCATCTCACTGACTTTGCCAACTTGCCTTCTTAACATGTAGTTCATCCTGGTTCCATTTTTTTTCTCCAGGTAAGCAACACAAAATCACCCAGGTCTTCACATTTAAAAAAATAAATAAAACGTGATTCCTCAGACCAGACGATCTTCTTGCAATGATCCATGCTCTAGTACTGATGCTCATGTGTTGATTGTAGACACTTTTGCCGTGTCAGCATGGGCACCCTGACTGTTCTGCAGCAACACAGATGCATGGTCTGTTCTGACACCTGTCTATCATAGCCAGGTGAATCTTTTCTTTAGACCAAACAGGCTAGACCTTACATCCCACGTGCATCAGTGAGCCTTAGGCCCGATTACCCTCTCACCAGTTCACCAGCTGTCCTTTCTTCGACTACTTTTGTAGATTAATTCTGGAAACAGACCACAAGATCTGACATTTTGGGGATATTCTGGCTCAGTCATCGAGCCGTCACAATATAGTTGCTCCAAACTCGTTAGCTTTGAGGATTTACTGGTCACTTGTTGCCGAATATATCCCACCCACCCCTGGACTGGGGAAACTGTAGTGAGATAATCACGTTTATTCACCTCACCAGGCAGTTGTTTTAACATGGTATCGTTTCTCTGGGGAGAGAGGAGAGCCTTCCAGAAGAACAACGATCTTGTAGCATCATAGTCAAAGACTTGAGGCTATAATTGTTGCCAAACAAGGGTGAGGATTAGGGTTTCTCATGGTCTGAGAGTTCTTTGAGTGCCTTTTGGCAAACTCCAGACGGGTGTCATGTGCCTTTTACTGAGGAGACTCTTTTGTCTGGCCACTCTACCATACTGTACAGGCCTGATTGGTAGAGTGTGGCAGAAAAGGTTGTTCTTCCGGAAGTTTCTCCTCTCTCCATGGAGAAACGCTGGAGTTCTTTCAGAGTGACCATCGTGTTCTTGGTCATCTCCCTGACAAAGGTCCTTCTTCCCCAAACGCTCATTTTTGCTTGGCGGCCTGCTCTGGTAATTCCAAATTTCTTCCATTTACAGATGATGGAGGGCACTTTGAGACATTCAGTGCTTCAGAATTCTCTTCTGTACCCTTTCCCAGACCTGAGCCTCATTACAATCCTGTCTCGGAGGTCTACAGACAATTCCTCCGACTTCATGGTTTGGTTTATTCCCCGACATGCACTATTAACTGTGGGATCTTATATAGACAGGTGTGTGCCTTTCCAAATCATGTCCAATCAACTGAATTTATCACAGGTGAAACTCCAATCTAGATATAAAAACACCTCGAGGATGATCAGTTAAAGCAGGTTGACCTGAGCTTAATTTCGAGTGTCATGGTCATGATTTGTATTTTTTTATTATTGTTATTAATTTGCAAAGATTTCAAACAAACCTCTTTCATATTGTCATTATTATCCTTTTTGGGGGCTTATTCTGCAGTTTCTTTTTGTTGTTGATAGTTCTTTCAGAGGGGGTGTTCAGGTTGAGTTGGGTTAAGATGTGGTGGTTGACTTTCTGTTTAATAACGGTGTTTAGGGTCATTGTCTTGCTGCATGAAGAAGTTCCTCCCAGTTAGTGTGGATCCATTTCTCTGTAACTTGCTCAGCAATAAATTTCTATAGACCTCTGAGTTCATTCTGCTGCTACCATCATGAACTGCATCATTAATAAAGATTATCGAGCCCATCCCAGAAGCAGCCATGTGCGCCTAAGCCATTAATGTGCTTGACTGATGAGCTAGTATGTTTTAGACAATGGCTCTGATGGATTTCCTGTCTATCCTCAGCTATAGAACAGCTTTGCTTCTCGCAAACACAGCTTCCTGGTATACATGTTGGCTTATAATTTTTTTAAAGAATAAACGCAGTCTTTCCAGGGCTCCAACCAAAAGCAGACGGCCATTATATATAATAGGGCATACCTGGGCAACAAGAAACACCTGTTAGTCAAATAATAACTTGAAAAATGAGTTGTTTCAGACAAGAAGTTCCATTTTCCAAGTTTAATACAGCTAGAAGAAAATATCAGGAAATGAAATCTTTCATATTCATATTTTGATCTCAAACCCAAATGTCGTCTTTTTTTTTTTAAATAGTAAAAACAGTAGAATTGGCCTTGCTGTTCTAATACTTTTGAAGATGACTTGGAGATGACGGATTGAATGTTAACTTTTATCTTACAGACTATCTGGCTAAACATGGCCGGCTGAGTGAGCCAGAAGCCCGTCGCAAGTTCTGGCAGATTCTGTCTGCAGTGGAATATTGCCACAACCGCAACGTCGTACACCGTGACCTGAAAGCTGAGAACCTGCTGCTGGATGGACACATGAACATCAAGATTGCAGGTAAAACACGACCATCTTTGTTTCACTTGACATGCACAGATTTAATTTATTATTCATACTACATGTAGTTTCAATCCTTTAAATAAACCAGGTGTAGTTCTTAATTTTTTATTATTGAACTAATGGTGCATACATAGAGAACAATAATTATTAGAATTACTATGACCTTTGCAGAATTGATTATTTTCCAATAAGGTCACATCACAGTGAGTTTTAATTCTCTTTTTGTGCAGCACTTTACATTTACACTTTTTTCAAAGCTTTGAAGCAGTTAATAAAGAAAATATAACACACTAATACTTTTACTTTGACTATGGTGCGCAACGTAATGGCCAAGTCATGTATGAAAATGATTTCTCATGCTCCCAAAACCTTTTATTTCAAAATGAGTCCTGGAATATGCCTGTGCCATCAGGAAAGAAAAGTGATATGATAACCTGGTCATTCAGTGCATTCAGGTCATCAGCTGACTTAATTTTTTGCCACATAACATTGCTACACCTAGTCATGACCTTATATGATATAACACCGCCTCCAGAGGCTTGTACAGTGGGCACTATGCATGAGGGGTGCATTGCTTCATACACTTCCATGCTTAAACTTGTGCATCCATCACTCCATACATTTACATTTAGACACTCTCATCCAGAGCTTACATTATCCCATTGTACATCTTGCTCAAGGGCCCAACAGTGGCAACTTGGTGGTTGTGAGGTTTGAACCTGGGACCTTCCGAACCGTAGTCCAGGCCTTAGCCACTGAGCTACCCCTAGAGTCAATCTGGAACGCCTGACTTTTTTCCATTGCTCCAGAGTCTAAATGACCCTTTTGAAATGGTATCCTATTTTTGGCAAGGCAGTGTTAGTGTTATGCGGTGCATCAACAATTAAAGACTCTATGAATTAGCTATTAAATACTATAGAAACAGTAACATATTAGAACCAGCTCATTAATAGGGATTTGCATTATCAGGCCACCAAGAATCACTTCTTCCTAAACCGGGGTCAAGAAAAGGACTGTAAAGTCAATCCTAACAAATGAATGTTTATGGCTTAATCATAAAACTGTTAAGAAAGTTGACCTGAAAAGTCTTGTGTAACTTCCTGACAGTGTAAGAGTAAGTTTCTGATATTAGTTCCATATCCTTGCGTACAGTGTTCCTCAGTAATGATCATGTCATCCTGCTTCACCTATGATGTACTGTATACGAGTGGGCGCTTTAAACCAAACCCTTCCCTGATTATAATTGTGCCACTGACTTCATCCTCGGCTGTGTATCCAGTGACTTCAGCAGATCTCCAGTCCTTCCTGGCCCGGTGCCTCGGGTTCCTCCAGGAACACTGCTTACACTAAACACATGCTGCTGTTATTAATACGGATGATGCAAAATGATATGTGTGGAAGGAGATAATGACATGAGGGGGGCACTTAAACATACACAGGCCAGACTCGTCTGGTTCCTGGAAGTGACTTTAACAAGAGGTAGACGCAAGTAAAATGATACTAGTGAGACAGATCCCTGCAAGATGAGGAAAGGGGGGCTTGATTTGATCTGACTCAGGTTCAGCCTGATGAGTAGGTGTGCTTTGATTAGGAAGTGGAGCACCAAGAAATGGATCTGATAGTCTGGAGGTAATGAAGTCAACAGGCTGTAACGGGCACATCCTGAGCTGACCAGACAGATACACACACAGCCATCTACAAACAGTATTTACTCTGGGCTACAAGGTATTAAAGGCGGCCAGGAATCCGGCTTGGGATCTGATCTTAGGATGACGGCTACATGAACTATCCAGCCAAGTGATAGTGATGGATAGATAGAGAGAGAGAGAGATATTCATACACGATAGCACAAAACTACACCTTTACATGCTCACAAACAGAACTTGTTTTGACCTTCCCAAGCACATTACAGTAATTCAATTTAATAACTAGGAGATAATAAGCAGTTCATGATTTTTCCTACAGACATATGCAGGCCATTATTTATTCTTACACAACTGACTTGCAAATCTAGTCCATTTCTAAAGGACATCATATTTTGCTTCCCAGCCTTTTTTGTATTTTTATTATATATTTTTTATAATGTAGTCTTAAGGAACAGCTCTCCAGGCTTTCTGAAAGACTGTTTGGCTCTCATTTTTGGCAGGCTCTCACTTTCGGTCCAGTCTCTGTACCTGAGCAGTTCCAAAGGAATTGTTTGTTAAACCACACAGTAAGCTATGAATGATTAAAAAATTATAAAAATGATGATCAGGCCGGTCATTAGTATACTGGTGATGCTTAATGCTGATTGGGTGGAACAGACGAGAGGGGAAATGAGGTTGCTGCTGTGGTTGTTACATAACCAACCAATTTTTTTTATTTCATCTTTATAGCAAAACATCTGTTTCCAGTTTTTTAATTGAATATATTTAATTAAACTCATTTGAATGTCATTTAATTAAACTCATTTTTCAGAAGAGCGTCTAAGGCTAAGACTAGTACCGAGCAGTTATGATTTTGCCAGACGTTCTCAAAGGTCCTGTCTTTGTTTGGCCCTCTGTTTGATGCTTCGGCAAACCTTCAGAAGCCACCTCGATGTGCATGCTCTCAGAGAAAGGTCAGAGCATTATGGTAGCCTTTTATCTGCAGTGTAAAAGAGCAAAAAACATCTATATGTGGAGCTCAGGAAGAGTTCAGACTTTGCACTGGACACTCGGAGCGGTCAGTCGCGTCCCATCAAATTGTGAAGAGTTGGCCTCATCTGTTCTCCCGGGATCAATTACAGGTTTGGTCATCTTCTTAAGCAAACATGTAGGACCGGTGGACACGTCATGGACATTGGACGGTTGTGAAACAGCAGAAAATCATGTCATGACTGAATCCTCAGAGGCTTGCGCAAGGCTGTTGTGCTCATGCTCTGAGAGCTGTTGTGAACCCAGTGCACATTTGGGTCCACAGGAGGGTTCCGTTATGAAAGAGCTTGCTGACCTCTGTACAAGCTTTTGTTAACGCACCAACCAAGCTAGCTGTTACGTTCTCCTGCTTTAATAAGAGCTGCAGTCAAAGGGCTGGTTAAGAATGAGTGATTGCAGTACGAAGCGCCAAGGGACTCACCTCTGCAATGTCAGCCGGGGCAGCATTGACGTCAATCTCTACAGCTCGGCATTCATCTTGTAAAGTGGGTCAGCTCTTCTCAGGAGTCTTCACCATCCCCGCATCACACACACCTCAGATGTTTTTTTTTTTTTTTTTTCTTTTCTTCTTCTTCTTCTTCCTCCACCTCCCTTTCGTATCTCTCGCCTCCCCTTCGTATTAATCCCTCCATCATTTTCGTCTCCTGGCCTCAGTCTCTTTTTCCATTACTCACAGGAATTGAGATAAAATTGCAGCACTGACATGCCATTCATCTTTTGACCTGCTCTGATTGAATCTACCTTTATAAATCAGGCGTCCTGCATGGAGCAGAGTGAAGCCGAAGAGCTGGTTCTGTTTGCAGTTTAACAGATATGTCACAAATTCCATCGTAGAGATCTTGATAGGGTAACTAAACAGACAGCACGCCCATGTTCAATATTTATCGCAGAACGAATCAAATCTGTATAAATCTTGTTTGACACAGAAACTCTGCCGCATGAGAAACAAGAGAGCATGGATTAGTAAATCATTACAGAGCACTGACTGTGTCTGTGGAACGATGGGCGAGATTTTACAGAAATGGTTTCGACGTTTCAAACTACTTTCCATGCTGCGCATCTGCGATCACCGTGAAAAAGAATCGAGATGAAAATAACAGAAAAGCTATTTACTCATGACCTAAGGGCAGTTGTCAAGGGAAGCAGTAAACATCAGTAAATTCGTGATGCTTTCATGAATTCTTACGGCGAAGACATTTGTAGATTAAGCCCATAGTTTGTCCTCTGAAATATCAGGTTAGTCACGAATACATTTCCAAATCACACGTGCAAACATGGAAGTACTTCAGTTTCCGTTTGGACACCACGAAACCTTTAGGAAATGTACAGAATTGCTTCATTATTGGAGAGTTAGAATCTCCTGGCCAAAAAAATAATAATTTCAGAAGGGTGTTTATAATTCTTAATGATTTAATGACTTTAGGAACATGGATAATAACATTGCTGCTGTCACCTCATTTCATTCCAGACTCCATGTCACACTCAGCTTACTGCTGCTCTCGTACCCTCACACGATATCTTTACCCTTTTATAGTTTTATATATGGAAGTATAACAGTGTCAAAATTTCCCAAAGCTAAATAGCATAGCAATCCCATCTTGTTACTGAATGTGACTCTACGTTACCGAGCGCAGGGGAAGGAAACCCAGCGCTCTCGCGTTTAAATGAAAGAGCGCTGGCTTTACTTTGATTATAGCGATTACGGTAGAGGGGGAATTTTAGTGCGTAACACCGTTTATTGTGCAACTGGCAACCCAGCCTCTTGGTTTGGAGTAAGTAGTTCCTGAGAAGTAGACTGTACAGGGAACAGGAAGGATACACTTTAAAGTACCCTGTGGATCAGATCGCACAATCGGCAATTCATTGCTATTTCTGTGATATCCCGGATGTGGAGACCTGAAATCTTTTTACCTAAATTTTAATACCTGAATTTTCTCGACCTGAATTTGTGAGGTTGAAAAATAATGAAGATTGTACGTTTTTAACGCTTAACATTTTTGAAAAGCAATTTAGTATTTTGCAAAAT
>JAQMYL010000003.1:19859425-19870596 GCA_030014365.1 Clarias pachynema | reverse complement strand
TTGGTGTGTGGCCCCCCCCCCCCCCCCCCCGGCAAGTATTTCCATATTTGTATGTCACCATTGCCTAAATCATATTTAAAGTGATCCTGGAAAGAACCCTTTTCATTTAGTGGACACCCGAGCACTTAATTAGTTATCAGGCTGTTTGTGCGACATCTTGAACTCGTCTGACGTCAATGTGAAAACCAGACAGCCTCTATAGTGCATACGAGACAGAGACGAGGGTCATGTGAGAGCTCCTGTACCTTGGCACTTAATGTGTGTTGCGTATCTGCCGAGTTATCTGGTTATGTTCTGTTAATGATTTTACTGTGTGTGCGCGTGCGTCTGTGCATGTGTGTGTGGTTTGTTGCAGAGCTTGGGGGTGGTCCTTTACGTGCTGGTGTGCGGAGCCCTGCCTTTTGACGGTCCCTCCCTACCTGTGTTAAGGCAGCGTGTGCTAGAAGGCCGCTTCCGAATCCCATACTTCATGACCGAAGGTGAGCTTGTGTTATACAGGTTTTTTTTTTTTTTTTTGCTGCCTGATTTAAGGACAAAGAAATTGAAAAGGAAAACTTTAAAACTTGCCCATAGAACGTGCGTCTGTGGAATCTCTGACAGGAAATAGGGGCTTGAGGGACATGTTGTGGAAAATAAATAAAGAACCCAAGCACACTTGACTCGAACTCGAATAGCAAGTTACCCAATTCCATGTTTTTGTCCCCCCCATATTGAATCCCATTCAAGTATTTCACACGTTCTACCTAGTACGAAGCCACACACCAGCTGCTTCCTGGATGGGTTCTTGCCTCTATGGGCGGAGCTTCAGCCCCCACACCTCCTCTCATTTGAGCAATTTGAGCCGTTCTCCAAATGTGAAGGGAAGAACATTGTGTGCTTTTACTTTACATTTCCTCCCTGCATGTCCTCATCGCACAGGACTGCATCCCCACAGAGCAAGCACATTCCATCTCTCTCTCTCTCTCTCTCTCTCTCTCTCTCTCTCTCTCACATACACACACGCGCACACACACACGCATACTGTTCCTTTCCTCCAGATTCCACTACACACCCGGAGGTTCCTTTCCCGTTTTTTAGTTTGAATAAGTTCGAAAAGTTCCAGCTGTAAAATTGAACTTTTAAAATCACTTTGCAACTTTTTTACATAAATTTTTCACTTCAGCGTCTAGCCATCACATCTGTTACATCTGTAACATAGGACCAGAATTTCGACATTTCCCTTTGTTGAGAACGGAAAACTTGTTTACTTACATAGGGAGTTGAGTGCAAAGGTTTGAAGATCTTATGGCCAAAAACTTAACTTTGCAAGTTAGGCTTTACAGAGGTTCATTATCATAGGTAAGGTTAGTATAATCATAGTAGGAAAATAAGAAAACCCAATAAATTACGTAGCATTTTCATATTTTTATTAATTTTGGCAAGTTATTATTCGCTGAAACACAAGGTCATTGATAACAATGTTTAATTTAAAAACCACTATATAGCTAATTTTAAAAGCTTTAAACATGCATGTTTTAAGGAAAGCATACCACGTACAGTAGCTTTTCATGGAAAAGCTAACAGGTCGTGATAAGCCACACATCGCTTCTTTCTGTCGCATTATCAGTGAAGGGAAACTACCAGCTGGCCAAAATAGCGGCTGAGAGTGAACTCAATGTGTTCAGTGGATTTTTATGAATGTTAAAGCCAGTTACTGCTGTTACCCCGGCATTAATGGACTACAGGTATGCTTTTGTAACATCTGTTGACAGGAAAGAGTTTGTAGGAATTTTTAAAAGGTTTTAAGCTAAAAGTAAGCTGATCAGCTTTAATTTAATCAGTGATATTATTCAGGTTGAGGCCCGCATACATGTCTGCCTGCAACAAAAACGAACCCCTTCTGTATGAAACTGTAATTTCACAAAATTTTGTTAATTGTGACATTATAAGATATTGGTTTCTTTTGGTGGCTACACATTCGAAAATTGTACAAAATGTACCTTGTTCACGGCAAGATTTTGGGTCTACTGTCAGTTCATCTTATTACCATCATTTGGAAAGGGAGGATATACTGTATAAAGGTTTGTTTATGCCTTGTTTACGCTAAGTTGTACTTCTTTCGTCATCAGCCAAATACACTCCCTGTTAGGTAACCAGAGAGTGAATCACCGATCGAAAAAACGTTTTGTCTTAAAATACCTCTAGCACATTAAAATTCACTTATACCACTTCAGGAAAAATATTTAGTTTTGATTTTCTAATTAATATCTCTTGGTGCAGGTGTTTGTTTTGGCTAGTAGCGTATTTTAAAGCTATACTGATGCACAGACCCACACACAGAAAATTAAAAACATTTGGTTTTTCAATGTATGAAATGTAAAGATATCATTGAAAGAGCGAGTTCTGACCAATATACAGATAAAACCTTTCTTTTATTCATATAGATTAAATGTCAACCTACGTATTACTGATACCAAATTGCATACTTGAACAACTGCAGGTTGAGTTATCCATTGTGCCAAACTGTGGGAAATGGAGTTATATGGTAAATATAATGATGTAACCCTCAAATTTTAGACATAATATTTTGGTATCATTGCTTTTTTATCACCCTTAAGTAACAATATTACCCTTAAGTAAAAATATTATCAGTTTGCATTAATTCTTGCTTCAGTTGAAAAAACGATTTTACATTCTATAGTACTTAAAATATTGATTGGTTTACAAATAAATGAAGTCATAAAATGTATAATGCAAATTATTTCCTACCACCCTTACACTTTAACCATAACACTCTTCAGTCGCCTTTTAAAAGCTTACTGAATGTTTCAACAACTGCTATTGGACTTCAAGCTAGATTAGACCTTTTTTTATTTTTATATTTATAAGTATACCGGAAATGTATTGTGTCTATAGAAATAAAAAATATGCTACAGATTTGGGGAATTAGCTTGAAAACAGCACTGGTGTATTTCTTTAATCTCTCTAAGCGGCTCTCCAAAAGAGCTTTCAGTTTTTTATAACAAGAAGTGAACCTTCACCGTCCATCCAACAGGGAGGCAGGTGTGATATGTGAAATTGAAATTTTATTGTGCGATCAAAGAAAGTGCCAGCACTTCCACTAAGATGGTGTTGACGTTTTTATTCCGGCTTCATATTAGTCTGTCTGATGGAAAGCCTAACTTGATTAAAGCTCCTTTTCAGTCTCTTTTTCCGGACGTCTTTTATTACAAATTAAATCTAAATAGGCTACTTAATTTTAAAATGTACTTTAGTATCCAAACAAACTTCACCTTTCTGAATCAAAAGAGAAAAGCAGATCAAAGTAGTACCTGAGGGGGGTGGGGGGGGATCACAAAAAGCATGTATTGTTAAAGAAAGTTATAACACAACTTTTTTTTTCTTTCTTAATTTTTTTTTCCCCCAAGTAGAAAAAGTTTTCATGACAGGAGTTTACACTTTCCACTTGGTAAAATGACAAACTGTGTTTTTAGAGAGGGAGGGGGGAGGCGGTGCCGAGAGAAAACCTTTTATTATGGCTATATAATGTAAGTGAGAACAGGAACTAACTTGCCTTCAACTAAAATACATCCAACTATAAACCATTAACAAACATAATGTTTTGGATATTAATAAATTCAGCGCAAAATTGCTGTTTTTATAGGTGAATTTGATCGTGCTGTTATATTATAATTGTGCCTGTTTTATACAAGAAGCGTTCAAGTCAAACCGAGACTTTTCCCACAGACAGATGCGTCTCTTACACAAAGTTGGTGTATGTCATCCAACATAGGACCAGGATCGTCTTTCATGCCACTTCCTTCTTTAAAACGTTTGCACAATTAAAACACTTTACTGCGACTGCATCTCATCATGAAGTCTGTATTCTGTAAATGTCAGTCGGTTTTATGCCTTCATTCATCACAAGTCCTGGTTTCACTTGAACACCCCTCATATAAAGTACTGGGACACTCTTGTGTGTTATATCATACATAGTAAGTGACAGGATAGGGTGATGGGTCCTGAAGAGAAGAAGCTCCAAAGTTGATTTTGCAAGAACAGCGTGTCCTGAAGTGTTTTATTCCTTATATACAACAG
Source organism: Clarias pachynema (assembly GCA_030014365.1). Lineage (NCBI taxonomy): Eukaryota > Metazoa > Chordata > Actinopteri > Siluriformes > Clariidae > Clarias > Clarias pachynema. The sequence goes on along the minus strand of JAQMYL010000003.1, from coordinate 19,866,519 downwards.
CAGTTGACAATCATGTGAGCTTTTTAGTTTCTAACCTTTCAGTTTCTGTTTTCAAAACTAGTTGGTACCTGTTTTCACCTACATTATAACTTTTTTTTTTTTTTTTTTTACGCACTAGCCTTTCCAAAAAAAAACTAAACAAACACAAGTACCAAGAAAGCACAAAGCCATCTTTTGAGTACCTAAAGCTACAGATTTATCTCTGAATGACAGAATGCACTGACACTGAAGACTCCTTCCAAGAAAAATTGCTACTGTATGCAAACAGCAATTACACACGTTTTAAACCTGTTCATGTGGAGCGCCTATGGTACAACACAGGCTGTTACTATGGAAACAATGGCGTATTACCAGTCACGTTAAAGGATTTCAAGAATGATATGATATGATATGATATGATATGATATGATATATAAACCTAAAACCATCCGTCTGTTTAAAAAAAAAAAAAGAAGCATGTATCATTTATCTCCAAATATTCTCTAGAACCTGATTGTTTTAAAAGCAATGACACTCGCATCGGCAAATCCAGTTAAACTGATGCCTTTATTACAACCAATACTTTCTGTCCTGTCTCGAGGGTGATTGAGGGCAAGGTTTGTGACATGCAGTCAGATCTAGCGCCAGTTCCCAGTTCATATTTCTCAGTATCAGCCAATAACAGTGGAGGAAGCAGCCATGGAATCTGAAGTGTCTTTCCAGTGCCCCGAAGATCTGTCTGGATGGAAAGTACAAATGTTTCTATGAAAAGAAAAATGGTCTCAGATGTAGATTTCAGAGCAGTAGGTCATTTAATGTTACAATAAAAAAAAAAGGTGGAATAAAGTGCCATATGTTGAAGATTAGTGACTCATTAAGGGGAGTGGACGAGCGAGTGAGGATGTACTGACGTGCAGAACATTAACCCCTTTGCCGTGCCAACTCATAACGTCAGGTTCATGAGTCACATGCCGCCGATGACACACAAAGATCTCTGTAAAATTCTGGGGTGAGATAATGTGGAACATATCCATTCAGATTACTCTGGCTCCACTACAGAGCACAGTCCGTGAGCCTGTTTTTTGTTTTTTTTTGTTTTTTTTGCCCCAGCTGTTCCTCACATAGACTCCGTATTCCAGAGACGGTACGCGCCGTCACTGCTCAGTGTGTACATCAGAGCTACAGTGCCTACTTCATGCTTATAACTGTGCCCTTTTCATCCCTCTTTTACAGGACACTAGTGTTCTAGGCCTTTGCTCTGTCTTGTTGCTTTATATACTCTTTCTGTATATCGCTATCAGAACCACACTGTGAGAATGTGAGAATCAGTCAAAGAGCAAGGATGAGGAAATCAGAGCCGTCACTGGTGTCTCTTTTATTGCACTAATAAAGTCAGCATTGCAGATTGATTTTAGTTTTTATAAGCCCCAGCAGGAGGGAGATAAAGCTGTTGATGCCAGACTGGATGATAACTCTTCTTTTGTTTTCAACCAAAATGCTATCAGCTTTATGTTTAGTGTATGTGTGATTTATCACCGATCATAATCTCGCTGTAAAGAGAGATGAACAGATAATCTGATTATTCTACAGGCAGGTGAATTCCTTCACTTTATTATCAAATAAAACAGTTTTTTTTTTCAGTACAAATACTGATTGGTTGGTTGGTTGGTTGGTTTTTGTAAGTTCTGCGATATAGATACATGACGTCTATGTCCATATGCTACAAATTGTACAAATTTATACCACAATGTTGTGTGATTTCATTTTCTAAGACAGCTCCACCAATAACAATTCCAGCTGTTATTCGAATCTTAATGTACATCCTCTGACGTGCTATTGCTTTTAAAGTAAAAAGGATTTGTATGGCAGATGCTGCACATAAACAGCTTCAAAAACTATGAGATTGTTGATTGCCATTTATGGAAGAACTCTCCAGTGTCAGAGATAAACCATTGTGGTTTCTGCTTTTTCCATGCTACATTTGTTTTTCTTATTAACTTTAGGAGAGCGGAGAAAAAAAGACTGAATGGTATGGGAATTGCTGTTTAAGTCAAATGAAGTCATTTTTTCTTTTGTATATCACATTCAAGAAATGTACAGTAATATATGTCCATAATCTAGAAAAAGGTTTCATAAATGTTAAATATACACTGATCAGCCATAATATTAACACATAAATTGCTGAAAAAGTCAATGCTGATCACCATAGAAAGGCACCAGAACACCCAAAGCACCATAGACCACCTCGTACCGGACCGAGCAGGCAAAGAGCTCAAGACCGCAGACCCGGCCCCCAAACTTCCCAGGTCCCAATGTAATCAAGCACCAACGGATTCACACTGGACACACAAGTCTGATCTGCGGAGTTACATGTAACTACACATATTGCCTACATATAACCAAATAATTTTTTTACCTGCCGGTCCATCACATGCGCGCGCACACACACACTATTATATATTTGTTATATACATACATACCACATAGGTATCGAATTTAAAAAAAGAAACAATTTCATATATTGCACACATTTTAAATTAATAAATGTCAAATATATTCATATATTACATTTCTGTATGAGAAAATTTAATATACACATACGTATATATCAGGATATTACAGTAGATACTAGATCAGTATTCATTGCCTAGAATAAAACAAATATATAAGAAGTAAAACATAAGAAAAGAACATTATAAACAGATAAACAGTAGAAATAGAAAATAAAAGCTGAAAAAAATGACTCAGTAAAGATTTCAAAGTGGACTTAGTAGTTCAACGGCTATAATGTGAGTGTTATTGTGTAACTAAAAGGGGGGAAAAATCAGCAACATCATTCTTCAATAACTAACAGATATACTGTATAGTAGAGGATTGAAACAGCTCAGAATGTGCAGTTTTAGTGGTAAAAGTAACTGTTCATTTTCCTGTAACAGCATGCCTGAAAGTATTTTATTGCAGCTTGCATCTTAATTTCTAATAACTTTCTTGTAGAATTCACGAAATATGCTTTACATGAACATTAACTAATGCCCAATAAGTACTTGTTTTATAGCAAACGGGGTCTCCGTTCATTCTTAGTAATGCCAAATGTTGAAAAAAAACACTAGCACTAAAGTTGTCATGGACAGAAATTAAATTCAGAGTGGAGGATTCCTTCAAGTTGTTTTCTTGCTAATTGTTGTTGTTGTATGTTAAATCGTCACCCACTCCTGTAAAACTGGTATAAAATGGACGACTTCTACCTCGTTTTCAGAGTGTGAGCATCTGATCAGGAGGATGTTGGTGTTGGACCCTTCCAAGCGACTCTCAGTTGCTCAGATTAAGGAGCACAAGTGGATGGTGCTAGAGGTGCCTGTACAGAGAACCCTCCTCTACCAGCAGTCCAGTACGACTGAGGACGACCCTGTCCTGGGAGAGTACAGCGAGCAGGTGCTGAGGCTCATGCACAGCCTCGGCATCGACCAGCACAAAACCGTAGAGGTGAGGGGACATGGTCTAGGGGCCATGATACTAAACAACCATTACCATGCAATGGGGTTTGGAGTAAGCCTGAACGCACTAGTACATTATACTTTTTTTTTCTGGTTTATACTACAGTATGTACAAGGGAAAAGATGAAGAACAGTCTCAAATAATCAAACAAAAATAAGGTGGCAATGATTTGACACAGCCAGAACTAGTTCTGTTAAAGAAAATTACACTTCTGATCTAATCTTGTTGAATCCTTGAATGCAATTTTTCAGAAGGTGTTAATTTATTTCTTATAACAATAGCGAGACAAATTGCAGGTATGTTTTCACACCTTATAATATATTGTTGTTGCTATAGTAACTCATCCGAGATGCTCCACATAATACGCATAATAAATGAATTGTAAAATGTGTTCTTTAACAAAGCAGAACATATAATCATCTATATGATGTAGTTTTTTTTGCAACGAGACATTTATGTAATATTTATAAAAAGATGTCAGTGCGATTGGAACAATCAAGAAATTATAACCTAGAGATAAAGTCTTCAGCTTTATAGCTGCTATAACGTGAGTGATAACGTCATTCCTTGGACAAACTTCAACTTTAAATGCGACTTTCATTGGTTAAAAATCATTGTGTTATTTGTCGTAGTAGGAAAATGTGTTTTTAGGCTGCATTACCCCACTCTGTCATTGATTATTTTTCCATAGCTGCGTGCATCTTTGTGTTTTATTTCCTTCTCACATAGATGGAGCAACAGTTTGTATTTTCCAAAAATTCAGATAGCCTGGGGAAATACAAAGTGAAAGTTCAGGCAGTTTTTTTTTTTTTATGATAGATATGGACAACCCTGCTAAAAAGCAAGTTTCAAAGAATGTTTTACTATGAACTGAATAGCACAGTTCCAGAGGATCGTTTAATTTAAAACAAACTTAATTAAATTTAATACAAGACTCAAAAGGTGAAGGACAAATCATTCAACATGACGGTGCCACTGATTGAGAGGTAACTGGCCCTTTTCCATAAACATGACCTGATGGATGCCTGTGATTGGTTAGTGTATGACAGGGGAAAGAGGAAGGGTATAATTCCTATCCAGACAGAAGGGCCAGTTGTGCTTCCTTGGCCTCGCGCCCAGTGGCATTGTCAGATTCATACACATGATCTCCCCAACAATAGGCTGAATGATTCAACTAGTGCCAGGGGCCAAAGTCCTCTTCTATAGAGACGGAATTCAGCACAGTTCTGCTTAGAAGAATCCCAGTATGTGTGTTACGGAGAAACTGTGTTGACTTCTGGTCTTAATCAAACAGAGAATTGCAAGAATTTACAAATAAAAATACATGTGCGATTTCTGGCTGTGTTTTTACAGTCTCTCCAAAACAAAAGCTATAACCACTTTGCTGCGATTTACTACCTGCTGGTGGAGAGACTGAGAGCGCACAGATCGAGTTTCCCCGTGGAGCCGCGTCTGGACGTTCGCCAGCGCAGACCCAGCACCATCGCCGATCAGACCATGGTGAAGGTGAACCCATACTCGTGATTTATATCGGCTTTTGTATTTTATGTCATAAGCTGACATGGACTGATTACGTTTCTCTGTGTTGCAGGCGAGCAGCGGTGCTCCCCAGGTGAGCCTGATGCCCCAAAATGTGCGTCTGCTGCGCTCGCTGGCTGTGCCTCAGGCCAGTACCGACTCCTACGCATACCCACAATCCTCCTGTGCGCCTGATCACAGCCTCATGGAGGAGGAGGTGGGAACTCCCAAAGTGAGTGCGGACTGTTTTATCTCTTCATCGTTCTGCAGGACAGAAACTTTCAACACTCATGTCTGGGGTTTTTTTTTTTTTTTTTCTTTTTTTTTTAGGTTTTTTCCTAAGGGCACTTTTATCATATGTTGTAAAAGACTACTATGGCATTGCTCAGTGCTTACAGTTCAGTCGAATGATTGCAGCTTGTTGCAGGCAGGAACTGAGACTCCATCCATGTGTGTGTATCACCCAGACACTTATTTCCGTATTCAGTGTTGGTCAGGCCACTTAGCAACTGCCAGTTTTGCCAAAATTGCTCTCCAGCAGGCTCTGTGTCTTCAGAGGATCTTTTGATGGCTGTTTGATGCCCACTGCTTTAATATCTCTCTTTCCCTCTCTCTTTCTTTCTCTCTCCCTCACTCTCTCTCACACAATTTTCTGATTCTTCATCCTTCTTTGCACTTGAGGCTCGAAACAGGGTGAGAGATAAAGAGACAGTGCAAGTCCACACACAGCTGCCAGACTTGCATAAGAGACACATTGCTGGCTGCGGCGTGTGTCGGACGTGACAGCTGACCATTCGTCCCAGCCCAGGCATCCTCCCCTGTCTCCCAACCCACACACACACACACACACACACACAAACACACAAATACTCAGCGTGTCCATGTGACTTACTACACAAACAGCTTACCGCACAAACAGACTGTCTGCCTCACTCACATCCTTCTGGTCCAGCTATGGATACAAAGAGACAGGCTCTCAGTATGTGGTTGGTGTTCCCTATTACTGTTGTTGTTGTGTTAGAAAGCTTTCATATGGTAGGTGGTGTGATTGTGTGTTTTAGAAGTATGAAATTATGTAGATACTAGTGATACTGTAAACTTTTTGGGTTGAACAGATGTTATGTCTTCAGCTAATATAAATACAGTCTAAACCATGTTCTGGACAGTTTAAATCCAAAAATGAAAAAATATACATCATAATCTAAATATTTTGAGCATTGAATATATACAGATAATTGTATTGCACTGGACTTCTAGTAGTTACCCAGCAATAAATATATATATATATATATATATATATATATATTTTTTTTTTTTTTTTTTTTTTTTTTTGGCAAAATGTGGTGGTAGCAGCATGAACATTGGGACAATGTTGGTATTAGGTGGTTTTTGAAAGTTAGACGTCAGACCATTGACCATATGATAATGGGATAATGTTGAATGAAAACCCTTTTACAATGTTGCAAAAGATATTAATACCAAACCGATGACCTGAGTGGGGTTTTAACCGGAATTTCTGTGGTGAGATCACTGTGTGCTGTGTGACCACTAGGGAACATGCCATCAGTGCTTTAATACGTAAATAAATAACAACAAACTCCACCAAAAAAAAAAAAAAATACTTGAACAACATCAGTTTACCAAAATATTAAACTGGGAAACGAATAATGTCTGAGATCCGTTCTGCGAAAGCGGACATGCTGCAGATTGGACGCTGTGCAAACATCATATTACAGTACAGTAATTTTGGAGCTACGATGCACCTCACAGTAATATTTCCCAAAGAAATTGAAACAGAGTTAATGCTACAACACTAAGAGACGCGTGACATGAGACACACACACTGTGTGTGGAAAGCTGTTGTGTTCGTCCCATCTCCGATCGGAATTCTAAACTCTGTTAGAAACTAAAGGAAACTAAAGTGGTGGATGTTGGAAATCTGCATAAATGCTCCAAATAATGGTTACACTTTTGTTGTATTTTGCTGTTTGTTCATTCAACACTATCTCAACACCATTTTATCAAAGTCATTAATTTTTTTTTTTTTTTTTTTTTTTTTTTCCAATTTTATCCCCTAATTTAGTCGTGGCCAATTCCACCCC
>JAQMYL010000003.1:19841036-19859325 GCA_030014365.1 Clarias pachynema | reverse complement strand
GAGGAAAACAGCATCACCCGGGGTTCGAACCAGCGATCCCCGGATGATAGGGCGAGCGCTTTACCACTGCGCCACTCAGAGGCACTATCAAAGTCATTCTAACTTTAAAAAGAAACATTGTCCTGACTGTGGACGTCAACTATATTACAATGTTCATTAGACGTTATGGTTCCTGCGGGGTACACACTATTCATTGACGGTTTTGATCATTTGATAAAGCAAAGTTAAGTAAACATATTTGACATCTATATACGTCCGATTTATATTCCTGTAAAGTTTGCTCACATTAGATGTAAAAATTGAAATCTATTGAAATAGATGATGTTTTTCCCTGAAGGAGATTTGAGATTTGACGTTTGTTACACAGAGCTATAAGCCTGGACTTTGTCATTACCTTACTTGGATTTGGGAAGTGGTATACTGTATATGAATAATGTGGTTAAATAAGATCGGGAGGCATTTTTAATAGTGCTTAAAATGAGAGAATGACATGTTACCTAGAAAGCTAAAATTACTAACCCTGCATTCACAACGAGAGAGCTACCAGCTGATGTTTGTGAGGAACAAAGTAGTTATGACCGTGTGGATGCTAAATGCTGGATAAATCACTGAAAATGGAACAAATTGGGACTTAGACACTAAGTGTTGGTGTTTTTGTACACCAGAAATCCATTTCTTTCTGCCTAACATGTATGAGTAAGCTTACTAGTAGTTAGCTAGACAGCTAGCACGTAAAGTGTATTATAATTATCCACAGCTAAGGTTAAATTGGTTTAAGTGCAAGATGTATAAACAGGGAAGCGACAGAATTGAGAGCTGACTCATCTAAAGAAGCTCTGTGTGCGCAAATAGTAAATGACATGGTAAAAAGAAACCCGTAATTACTGAATCTCCATTTAAAACTTGCTAGCTAACACAGCTAATGTTTCTGAGGAACAAAGTAGCTTCGATTGATCAGTTGTGTCTACAGTATAAGTGTGTGTATGAACTGTTAATTAAATCTCTGGAAATAAAACACTCCGAATTTAGGCTTAAAGATCTACATCACTAAAAATCTAAAGCACATTTATTTAGCTTATGTGACAACCATAAGTTAGTTCACTAGCTAGTAGCAAGCCAGCTAGCTAACAGACATAGCATTGTGACTGAAATTTGATCAGTAGCTGAAGTAAAAAAAAAAAATTTTAAAAAAAGGCTGTTACTTTTATCCCACAATGATCACATTATTCTTGGTTTATTATTGGGTATTGGAGATAATTGTGATTAAAGTGAGATTTTAAATAATTACTTAACTCCTTCAAGTTATGATGTAAAGGTGCTATGCTATGAGATATAAACTTGGGTTGAAATGTCCAGTGAATGAGTTTATGTAAAATACAACCCTGTGTTTAATCCTTTAAGCATTTCGTTAGCAACATGCTAAGCAGCTAATTCTGATGATTGATTGATTTTCTTTCTCATATAGTAGCGAACTGTATGGTCAGAGTTGTAGATTTAACAAACCATCATCCAGCTGATATACTGTATGTTGATTAATCCTTGTATTACTTGCTTGTATATACAGTTATTTCCCACCGAGCAATCGGATTGGACGAGAGGCTTCCACGAGTGGTGATGATGAACTGTAACAGCACTGGGACGTTTAACTATATCTCTGCGTCCCAGGCATTATAATAATCATTAGTTTCACTAACTGTCAGTTGCCAGCATGGGTGAAATTAGGTCATTTTAGTCTGCCTTACTAGGGAAAGTGCGACTGCCTGCCAAAAATCTCATTCACAACAAGTCCAGAAGCACTTTTAGCAAGAAAACAAATCTGATAAACTGATAAACAACACTTTGATTTCTTAATAATTGCTTCCAAAGCATTCGCATCTGAACAGTCCATGTTCTTTTATTTACAGCTACTAAGCTAACTAGCTCCTAACACAAGGCTGAATTCCTCAGCTGAATCCCTCCCTACCCCGTAATCAAGTGCACTACTTTGTGTGTGGGACAAGGGACTGTATACTCTAGCACACTGGCTTTCCATTTAAAGATGTTCGAGATTATAGCACCCATTATAGCTGATATCCTAAAGCGGAATAAGCAGAAATATAAAGAGAAACTTGCAATATTTACAGGACTGTCCAGCTTCTCCATCTTATGGCTTCACAGTACCGTTAAGAATTTAAAACTGCTTTCACCGCTGTTATTTAACTGTCCTTCGCTAACCATCGGTTAGCCAGGTCCGCCAGTCGCAGTTAGTTAGTTCTGGCAAACACGGAAGGACGTGTTGGCGGAGGAAAATAACTGGTTAAATAAAGAAACAAATCATAATCTGTTGATAATGAATGATGTTTGCGGAACTGTTGTATAAAAGCAATATCATACCCAAGGTCGTGCTGTACTGCTGGATATAGCATGGCTGTGATGTTGTGCTGCCGAAAGCATCACAGACATGCTATATTCAGCAATACAGCACTCCTTCTCAGACGTCTTGTTTGCTGTTCTAGGATATGCTTCCCAATTACTCTGTTGAGAAAGAGGTCATTAAATTCAAACTCAAATCTTTTAAATATCCCTAATTTAAAGAACCATTGTTTCCACTCTATGCTATACTGTAGATGGTGCTGTTACTACTCTAGTAAATAAAAGGTGTTAATATATAAATTGTATAATTTTACAATTTCATTCCTTAAGAACAAAAAATTAAAATCACAATTGACGATCAGAAATCAAAAAGGTTCAGTTTCGATATATTAGTATGTTGTTACTATACATTATTTTGCCATTAAAGAACCTATTTCTGTATTTCTGTCAGTAACATGACATCTGCCTTTTGGGTTAAAGGCACACTAGTGAGGGAGAGATGCTTGAGAGATTCTTGCTGCTATAATGCAAGTGTCAAGAGGACGCGTCTCATTATTAACTGTAAATGGATTAAAGTATGACATTTTTTGCTGTAGTTTAAACAATTCAGTGTTATAGGAAAGCATGAAAAACATCAGGGAACCTAAGAATGCTTCACATCAGTCAGGATCCAACTATCCACCCATTGATTATTTTCCTATAGCAACATCGTCTTTTTTAATATACGTTTTTAATACATCTAACTTCATTATTACAGAATATTTTAATAAAAATTAAAAGAACTCCATAACCCTTATAGAATCATCAGACAGAACAGTGTGTCTCATCTGATGAAAATTGCATAATTTGTCCCATGACGGTAATAACTTTGATGCTGCTAATGTGTGTATGTGCCTCATGATGCATCTGTCGGGGGGGTGTCAGGGGACAGTGATTCACCCTGTTCTCTTTTTTCCTCATTCAGTCTGTTGGGTAACAGCATTCCTGGCCCAGTACGCTACAAGAAACTATGATCAGGAATCGTACAAAAGCTGCTCTCTCTCTGTCTCTCTCTCTCAAGCAGCTTCAGGGCTTCGGTTTCCCTGGCAACACATCCAGATGATCCATGCCAGTTAAAGATGTGTGTGTGTGTGTGTGTGTGTGTGTGTGTGTGTGTGTGTGTGTGTGTGTGTGCACGCAAAAGACTCCATGTCTCAGTTGATTCTGGCCTGAAAAGAGTTCTGACTGGCCTTTCAGCCAAAACACACTTCCTGTCCCTGCATTCCAGACTTACACCCACCCCCATCCCTAAACTCACACACTCACATGACCATCGAGAGAAGACAGAGGAGGAGAGAGAGAGAGGAAGAGAAAGAGAGAGAAGAAGAAGGGGTTCCAGACATTTGTTTCCTTACTCAACCCCACAACCATGCATTAGCTCATGTCTTCCCAAATCTTCTGCTGTCAGCTATAAGCTCATAATTCCACATAAGTCTTGATGTGTGATTGGACTGTGGTGTGTGTGTGTGTGTGTGTGTGTGTGTGTGTGTGTGTGTGTAAGCAGTGTATGATGGACAAGGGCTAATGGTCATACCGATTACTTCCACCACACAAGGCATTCTTGCAGCTGTGTGGGTGAAACATCACAGTTCTTTCAAAGTGGTCCATTTTCAAAAGTAATAGCTAAAGGAAATGCTTGCAGCTCTTAAGAAAGGTTTGGATATGATGCAATACAATAATATAATGGCGTTGTTTTGCTAAAACTGGAGTTGGAACAAGCATGACACACTTGCAAGCCAGTAGTATGTAGTAGGCCCAATGATGTATGTTTTATTAAAATGGTTTACATAAAATACGCAATTTAAGAAGTGTAAAATGAACGATCATGCCGTTTCTAAACAAATGAAGAGGATGTTGGGAACAGCAGGAAAACCAGAACCAATAAACTCTTTAACAAATGTCGTTCTCGTCATCTCCAGGTGGATGGCTGCATGCTGGACCCTCTGCCTCCAGTGTCCGTGCGGAAGTCCAGCACGTCTACCCCCAGTAACATGATGGAGACTTCTATAGACGAAGGCATCGAGACGGAGGATCCGGATGCAGAAGAGGAAGCTGCACACGCCTTCAATGCCTACCAGACAACACGATTTGGCCAGCGCAGACACACGCTGTCTGAAGTTACCAACCAGCCAGGAGTGCTGAGCAACGCAGGTTAGCTGATGTTCAAAACGTCACAGCATCAACATATCGATTTATCTAGAACTTTGAACTGTGGCAAGTTTTTGAGGGGGAAAATGTTTAAAGAGACTTCAAGCATGCTAGATTTACTTTCTGTCTTTTGAAGCCCTGCTTATACTGTATATTCTGAATGTTTTGTAGGGAAGCTGTTCTCATTGGGCAGCATGGACTCAGAGTACGACACCGGCTCTATGCACAGTGACCTCAGCCTGCTGGAGGATGCGTCCTCCATTAATGAAGCGGTTCTAGCCAAGGCATCCATCAGCCATGTGACTGCACCCTTTATCAGTCGCGTGACTCCGCCTAACCCGGCCATGCACGTGCTGAGCTCACAGAGGAGAGAGACTCACAACCGCTCACCTGTGAGTTTCAGAGAGGGACGCCGGGCGTCTGATACGTCACTCACACAAGGTCAGCATTCCTGCTTTTCGTATCAGTTGTGAATTATTTACACCATGGGGCAGAATGTCATATCTGTCGGAACTTTATAAGAGAAGAAACAGAAAAATGCATCTCTACACCAGGGCTGTCAAAATGTATAATTTTTTTTTAAATAAATAAAAACCTGACGTACTAATGTATTTAGGGCAAAACGATCCACATTCAGATTTTTTTTTCTTTTTTAGATGTCTCAAATTATGGGTCATATTACGCAGGAAAATACAATAAATTTATAATATGTACAAGTACAAAATATATGGTTCAAACAACTAACAATTGACATCAGGCCTGTTGAATCTCAAACGGTGTTGAATTGAGCATATAGTGAATTATTAGAACATATATAAAAGTTCATATTCATCATTCACAGTGAATAAGAATACATTTGCGATTCAATCGAACTGTGTGTTGGATATGCCAAAATAAAACGTACTGTATATCTAAGCGAAAGCATGTCAGATGTACTTTCAAATGACTCACTGTACTTTTTAATGTGTTCATCACCCAGTTCCTACTTTAAAGATTTTTGCTATTAATCAGTACACTTGATAAAACCTGAAACCGTTAGTTAAGGCGAAATATGGTGCTACATAAAGACACAGACATGCTGACGATGCATTTGGTAAGGCAAGACCACGGATACCTGCGATTATAAGCGAGCTTCAAGGGTTCATGGATCCCTGTAGAGAGACCTGCAGAAAGTGTCAATGTGCTGTAGTTTAAGAAAATGGCAACATACCAAAATAACAAAAAGATGCTGTCTTAAATAATGCAAAAGAAAACAAGTTCAGATTCATTAAAAAAAAAAAACGATAATGTTTTAACTAAGGAATGTTCAGAATGAAGTATTTGAGTATAACCCTGTTATACTGAAATTCCAGCCTCAGTATGACTGCAAATCAATTCCTGCCATCCGATGGCACCCAAATGAGGGTGAGTTCCCTGTTGAGTCTGGTTCCTCTCAAAGTTTCTTCCTATCGCCATCTCAGAGTGTTTTTCCTTGCCAACCGTCGCCCTCGGCTTGCTCATTTCATTCTCATGATCATTTTGATTTATTCAAATTTTCTCACACATTCCAAACTCGTTTTCTTTGGATTCTGTAAAGCTGCTTTGCGACAATGACCATTGTTAAAAGAACTATGTAAATAAAACTGAATTGAATTTACGATCACAGCTTTCATGTGTCTTGGCAACAGTCTTCCACATTGCTGTGAGGTAACTTTATGCCCCTCTTGGAGCAAACATTCAAGCAGCTCAGCTTTCTTTGATGGATTGTGACCATCCGTCTTCCTCTTGATCTCATTCCAGTAGTTTTCACTTGGGTTCAGACCCAGAGATTATGCCGGGCATGACAGTGTCTTGATCTGGCCTGGTCCTGCACCCACTCCTTGATTGACCTGGTTGTGTGGCATGAAGTATTGTCTTGTTGGGAAAAAAATATATATTCTCAAAGACAAGGAAACAAATGTTCTTCAAAGATAACCTTGATTCATGCATCCATTGCAAAAAACAAATCTACCCGATTCCTGCCTTACTGAAACATCCCCAGTGAAATTTTAAGGGTTAAATCAACCTGACACAACTGTGCCAGTACAGCCAGGAATGATCACTTCTTTTCATTACTCAAAACATACTCATACATTTCCTCATTATATAAGATTTGATTATTTAGAATGAAATATCCTATTTCCATAAATATTCAGATCCGTTGTTGTGGCACTTGCAGTTGAACTTTGGTGCATCCTACTCCTATCCATAGCCTTTTAGATGCTCCTACAACCTGACTGGAGTCCACCTGTTAGACTTTTGTGCCAAATGAAATCAATAAGAAAAAAAAACACTTGGGCAATACCAAGTACCCCTCCAGGATTCAGTAGCCTGTAGATCCACCTTTAGCAGCAATAACTTGAAATAATTGTTTCCTGTATGACTTTATCAGTCTCTCACATTGTTGTTTAGGAATTTTGGCCCATACTTCTTTACAACATTGCTTCATTTCATTGAGGTTTTTGAGCATTCGCTTATGCATAGTTCTCTTAAGGTTCTCCCACAGCATTTCAATTGGGTTGAGGTCTGGACTTTGAGTAGGCCATTCCAAAACCTTGATTCTTTTATTTTTCTGCCATTGTGATGTAGATTTACTGTTGTGCTTCAGATCATTGTCCTGTTGCATGACCCAATTTTGACCAAGCTTTAGCTGTTGGACAGATGGCCTTTCATTTGCCTCTAAAATACTCTGATATGCAAAACAGTTCATGGGCGACTCAATGGCTACAAAGTAACCCCTCAATCGCCTGCGTAACAGTTGATATGAGATTTCTGCTTTAGTGCAAACATGGCACCTGGCATTAAAACCAAACAGCTCCACTTTGGTCTCATCTATCCATAGGACATTGTTCCAGAAGTCTTGTGGTTTGTTCAGATGCAGTTTTGTGAACCTCAGTCGAACTTCCATGCTCTTTTTAGACAGAAGTTTCTGGGACGTCCGCTCTTGGAAAAATTGGCAACTGCCTTGAATGCTTTCCACTTGTGAATAACCTTTCTTACTGTAGGACGTTGAACTCCAATTTGTTGTTTGTGGAGTGTACGTTTTATAATCTTTTCCAGATTGATGTGCAGTAACAAGTGCTTCCCTAGGACCATTGCTTATGTCTTTCCCTCTTGGCATTGTGTTAACAAACACCTGAATGCTACAGACCTGCAAACTGCCAAAACTTCTGCTTTTATAGAGGTCTGCACACTTGCTGATGATCTGCATCACCTGGTTGCAACGTACTCTCTTAAATCTTGTGGAAGCAGGGTGTACTAACTTTTGAACATGACTATGTATGCAGATCAAAGACAGGTCCGGTTAGCTACATAGCAGTGCACGCAACCACAGACTGGTGCTTTTACCTCATGATATTACAGTACAGGGAGTGTCAATTTCATGTCTTGTGTAATTGTTGGCATTTTTTATGACTTTGGCAGCTCTAGTAAATAGCAGGATGAGCTATCATGCCTCTAGGACAGGGCACTGTTAAAGGCAACACAGCACTTTGTAAAGAGTAAATATTGTGAGAAGTATTGTGTCTCTGCTGAATGCTGGGAGCAGGTCTGAACCTGAGAGACGCTTTTAACTTCTCGACGCACGATTCAGCGACTCCACCATCGAAGCCCATTCTGATCCTTATCTAAATAAAGGTTCTTAGTAGCACTCTCACGTTTTCCTGCTTCTCTTTTCTTTTTTTTCTCCTGTTCCGTCACCCCACCTTCCCCCCTTCTCCATAGTCGGATGATTCATTGAGTGAATCAGAGGCAGTGCTGAGGCCTGGTCCCATGTTGTCCCGTTAAGCTTGCCTGTATAATTATCCTCAATCACTTCTGCGCCCAAAAATAACCAGGGAATATATTATCGACTCCGCCGGCCGCTTCTTTCCAAACTGAGTAGGAGCGGAGAGACCCTGAAAAGCAGAAGCGGCATCAAAGCGAAGGTGAATCACTCGTGCCGTATGAACGCAGGCTACAGGCCATCCCGAAATAACCCGATTAGCACCGAGAGTCGGGTCACATGAGGCAGCAGCCGAAGAGCTCCGACAGTTGACATGGGCGCAGACGCAGTACTTCAAAGCATGAGCTGCCGTTTTTATAGACGCATAGCATGTAAATCAGAGATAAAGATAGTGACTCGTGTAATTCTAGATGTCCAGTGATTATTCAGCTCATCTTTTCTCCCTCTCTCCCTCCCTCCCTCTCTCTCTCTCGTTAGGTATGGTGGCATTTCGACAGCATTTACAAAACCTGGCCCGTGCAAAAGGGATCCTGGAGCTCAACAAGGTTTATGAGCAGATGGGCTCTGGGGAAAATCCCTCGCTAGCATCGTTGAACCCCCAGACACACCTACACAACCCTCTGGATCCCCTACTGCAGGTCAGCCCTGACTCTTTTACTCGAACAATAAAGGGTTAAAGGTTAAGACTCTGAGCGGACTTGCTCCTGAGGTCAGTGTTAAAGGATATTAAGCAGCTGACCCTGCTTCAGCCACTCTTTACCCTCTCCTACCTCCCTCTCTCTTTCACATATACACACACACACACACACACACACACACACACACTTTTACGTAATAGCTGAAGTACAAGCAGCCAACTGCTGGTTGTTTACTGTCCGTCCCGAGAGCACAGTGAATGCTGTCATTGTTGGTGTAATAGGCTCCATGCTAGTTGCTAGTGCCCACTACTCCAAAAGCTATTCACTCAACACAGGGGTCAATGGATAGAGGTTTCGTAGAAATCGAAAAACAACAAGCAAACGTGTTTAGTAATCAGACTAGGGGAAAGTCCACGCTTGTTTGCCGTAGGGAGGAAGAAAATCAAGTGCAAAATCCAAGTGCAGGATCTGTTACCGAGAGGGTTATCCATTGATGCTGAATTGCATGAGATTCACAAGACTCCGTTGGCTCGCCACACCCATGAATGTTTAACAAAGTCCCGCCTCTTTCGGCAAAACTGACATCTCCATAAATAATCTCACACGGATCCTTTAGACTCTCTTACATAAAACTGACGTTACGGTATGCAGCTATAGAAGAGAACTGATTTATAATCTCACTATCAGTGCCATCCAGAAGAGGATGTTTCCCTTTGAAGTCTGGTTCCTCTCAAGGTTTTTCCTCATGTCATCTCTGGGAACGTAGGAATTGAGTGTAAATTTCCATCAGGAGTCTTGTAAAGCTGCTGCGTGATGATGTCTAGGGTAATTGTGCTGTGCAAATAAAATGGAACTGTGTGTGTGTGTGTGTGTGTGTGGATGGATGCAGGGAGGTGGATGCCACCAGCATGACATGGGCTTGTACTCAGGTGGACCGTCACTGTCCAGGAGACAGAGCCTGGAGCCTCAGTACCCCTCACACATAATGCCGGTAATGCTGCAATCTTTCACCACTGTAGTGTCTGTTTATTACTGCTCTACTGTAATAATGACTGGGTGTGAAAGGGTACTTTAACATTTTGATATTTTCCTGTACTGAGAGAGAAACAGAAAACCTGTTGTTGTTTTTTTTAATTATACAAGACTTAATAAAAAGCTTAAGGGCATTTTTTAATGTGACGCGCACGCACACAGACACAAAGAGCAGGTTTATACAGAGAGAGAAAATGGATCTTTACCCTCTCTAATGAGACTTGCGGATGTTGATATATATATGTGACTTTGACCTTGAGCGCTGTTGTACTGAATATCAGCATGGCTGTAATATCTTCAGCCTCAGCCTTCGTGCCTCCCAGCACATTACAGCCGTTCTTATATTCAGTACAACAGCGCTCCCTCTTGTGTGATATTGCTTTGCTGAAACCCTGTGTAATCTCAGTTGTTGATGGTATAAATGACATCTTGTACAAAACGATCACCTTTTCCACCTGCCAATCTATTACTCTACACTCCAGTCCAGTACACTTCAACAAAGTACAGTGAAACCGCAGATTACGAGTAACGCGTGTATGTAAAACATATTTTATTTTGTGTTTGTAAGCACGTGTGTACAGCGCACATGTATTGTTTCTTATAACACGTGTGCGCGTGTAAAGCAAAAGAAAGTCTCATTTGAGGTTAAAAATCCATTTTCTCCTTCTTAGTCGTTGTGTGTGTGCGCGCGTGCGTTCACACACACGTTCACACACTCTCTCTCGGGATGGGAGGGTCTTCACATATACACACACGCATACACAGCGCCTGCGCGCATAAACGGAAACACTTATCTGTCTGGATTTATTTTTTACTTTTTTTTAAAGGTAAAATGCAGGCTAATTTGTTTTATTTTTACTTAATATTTTGTGTTAATTATTTTTATGTATTTAGTTTTTGGGGCCGTGGAACGAATTATTATTTCTTATGGGAAAATGAAATTTGGTTTATGAGTATTTTGGAATACAAGCCCGCTTCCAGGAACGAATTATGCTCGTAATCCAAGGTTCCACTGTAGTAGTAATATATCTTACGAAATGCGAGTATCTGTGGCAAATGCAAGTGGGAAATGTTTTTTTATTATTATTATTTGTTTAATAAAGAAAGATTTATGATATAAAAAGTGTGAATAAAAAAATCCATTGAAAACAAACACATTTTATACCTTCTGTATCCAGTGTACCTACATGAATGAGTCAATAAATAAAAGAAAACAAAGGAAACCCAAATCGAGACGGTAATCCGAGCTCAGGATTGATCCAAACTCCAAACTCGCACTGTGTTAATACACTGTAATACACTTTCATGAAAGTGTTATTAATTCCCCAACACCTGCCTAATTAATTTAAGCAAACAGGTTTTCTTTTTCCGTTTTCTGTTTTTTTTTTTTTTTTTTCTGTTGCTTCTTTTGTTTTTCTTCCTTCTCACTCACACCTTACAAACTTTTTAAAAAATGCTAAATTAATACTTTTAGGAATTTCTGACGACAAATGTTTATACCTGTTTATTTATGTTTTTCCTTTGGTGATGGTGGAAGGTGATGTTCTGTAAAGAGAGCCCTCGCAGCCTAGAACAGCAGCTGGCTGAGCACAGGTACGTATACACACTTCACGTCGGTGCTTCTATCACAATTTCAGATCCATGTTCATACACACGTCATTTAATTAGGAACTCATTCATGCAGTTATCCAATCAACCAATCAATGTGTCAGATAAATTCATGCAAATGAACCAGGCTCTCCGGTTTTGGTGGTTCCCATTGTTGTCCGACAGCATGTGGTTTTCTCAAGCTTTGTGCAGTCTGAAATGTTTTTCTTGGTTGTTTAACGTATCACAGACCAGCTTGCTGCATAAATGAGGACATTTACAGGTGTTGCTAATAAAGTGGTCAGTGAGTGTGTAATATAAAGTCTGTATGTCTGCAGGTTGCAGCAGAAAAGGCTCACTCTTCAGAAGCAGTCGCAAATACAGGCCTATTTGAACCAGATGCACATAGTGGATGGGACGTATGCCCCTTGCCAGCCGATTAGCCTCCAGGACTCTCAGGCCCAAACCTCGATATCACACCAGCAGAATACACAACCTTTCGGACCCATGATGGAGCCTGGCGGCGACACCCTGACTTATGATCCCTACCTGGGTCATTACCACCCGCTGCAGCACTCCACGCTTCCTCCCGGCATTCCCACCCAGCTCCAGAATCAGCAGTCCTATAGCTACCAACAGCTTGACCCGGGCCACTGCCAGCTGGGTGAGGTTCTGTACCAGGAGCAATACGATCCTCCGCTGGAGCCCGGCCAGCCGCCTCCTCTGTGCGCGGCAGCAGGGGTGCCAGCTCCTGCACCGGGATACGAAGGCCTCAAAATGGCTGATGCCTTTACAGACAGTGAGATGATGGAGACGGTGGACTCGCAGCACGGCTTCGTGCTGGTCAAGTAAGCAAGATGGATTGCGAGAGGTCCACAGTGTTACCTTGAGATCTGCTTTAGGAGAAGAGAGAATGGAGGAAAAGAATACCGGTACAGCTCTTGACCACAGTTTGCGTAAAAAAACAAGAACCTTGCGGTCGGTCGTATTCTTTTTTTTGTTGCTGTTGTCTTTTCAACTTGATTTCCTCCAAAACTCCTCGAAACGCTCTCCAGTGCCTGCGTTCTCCCAGGGTTAAAAAGTCATTAATGGGAGCGTGGTTGGAACTGTGAAAGCTCTCTTATCATTCTGGACTGACGAACAGCAACGTTAGTTCAAGCTGGAACTTTTTTGTGTAGCATACGCAGCGGAGACAAGCCCAAGAAGCCAAACTCATCACATGTTTGGTATTGATGTTGGTTTAGATTGTGGGCTGTCTTTCAGGATGAAACTGGTTGAATTTGCACGCTTCGTTAAGTGCAGTGTTAGAACTTCTACAGCAATATCTAAGCAATAGAATCATGCTGGATTGAACAAAGCCATACTTTGGGACAAGGTGCAGTTCAAACATTGGATGATTGATGGGAATGGCTGTCAGGGTCTGCCACAGCCCACTTTAGTTATATCCCACAATCCTTAAGTGCACACTATCTAGCCTGTAGTATTGTTGTCGTTGGTAGGAATGGTGCAAAAACAAAAATCACCACTGTTTTATTACGGCGAAGCGTCGTGGGATGAATCACAATATCCTTATTACGCTGTTGATTAACACGGAGGAGCTGTAGCTTGGACATCACCGCCTGCGTCACCATGGCGACTTTTTTTTTTTTTTTTTTTTTCATTGAACTCCTCCGATTTTGATTGACACTACATGGGTATCTGAAGGAATGTGTATGATTATAAAAGGTTTCATTGGAAATTTTAGTCACTTAACACTGGATTGTGGCCAACTGATCATGTTCATCTTTCTTTTTTTTTTTTTTCAGCACAAATCTACTTGAATAGGGTATGTAATTACAGAATTCTGGTAAATAGGAGAAAGATGGTGGGTAACCGTTGGGGCTTTGCAGTGAAGGTCAGCTTCTGGCCAACGCGATCCTGGAGCACTTTCACGTCGTTTTTCCGTAAGGAAGCAAAAGGAAATGTAGCGAATGTGGATGTAGCAATCCAGCCTGCTCTGCAAGTCCTGTCAATCACAACTAAGACATCAAATCCTGCTCTCGCCAGTTCCGTAAGCAACAAGCCGTTCTCTGTCCGATGCTATAAGAGTCTGGCGCTTCACTCGCCGGTTGTTGTATGTATGCTGTGTATAATTTAGATGCAAAACAACATAAGGAATCGTTTTTTGGGGTTATAGTGTTCAGTGTGCCTTTACTTTATTCTCTTAAGTTAAGATCCAAATAACGTTTTTTTTTGTTTGTTTTTGATCTTCTTACCGTTCTGGTTTAAACAACAGGATTTAAATAGAATCAGTTTTTTTTTGTTTTTGTTTGTTTGTTTGTTTTTTAAAAAGGTACAAAAACCAAAGTCCTCTTTGAAGTTTTCCCTGTACAAGGCCACCATGTTAAAGTTTGACGCTTTTTGTTTAGTTTCTAGACAGTGCTTTTACTCGTCAATCAGTATACAAAAGAATTAAGAGCAATATTATTAAATAGTTACAACAAAAAAAGATCATGAATCATGAATGTGCTACAGTATCATAATCACAGTTCCAGCTGCCAAATACCGTTCTTTAGAAATCCAGTTCTTCATGTAGGCTCTTTGTTGTGACCACACATAAGCTAACTTGCAGTTGAGATTAAAAAGAAAAGAAAAAAAAAAACAAGTTTGTGAACAAATGTGTTGCATGTTATTTGTGTGTGTTTTTATATTCATTAGTATGAAGCATCACACCCTTAGAGGAAAATCTACTAGGGCTGAGCAGCGACATTCACAACTTCAACCCGACATAATCTTGCCCATGCTGGTTATTTCAGGGTTGTGTTTTTTTTTTTTTTTTATATATTAATACTATGTTTACTTTGTCTTTATGCACCGTCTACTTAAACACTCACTCACTCACTCATCGTCTATAACGGCTTTATCCTTTATAAACAAGGGGCCTGGAGCCTATCCCAGGAGATTTAGGGCACGAGGTGGGAATGGAGCGCCAATCCATCGCAGGGCACACACACACACACACACACACACACACACACACACACACACTCTCTCACACACTATGGGCAATTTGGGAACGCCAATTAACCTAATCTGCATGTCTTCGGACTGTGGGAGGAAACCGGATGAAACCCACCAGGGGAGAACTCAGACCAGAGGCGGGAATCGAACCTGGAACCTGAAGGTGCAAGGCGACGGTGCTATAATCACTACAGCACCATTCCGCCCTCCTTAATCACATACTACCGCGTATGTAGTCACATGGTTCCAGTCTGTGACATGAAAGAAGCAACTCGAGCAGCTTGTACCCAAAGAAAAATGCCATGTCTGTTGAAACAAAAGCAGAAAAGCAGTTTAGCAGCGACTAAAACGGTAATACCACCTGTCTGTTTCAACACTTAAACCACAATCATGTTACCAAATATGAGAAGTGCCTGGCTCCAAAAAAAGGAGTGAGGCTGACAAGCGCCCAACAACGAGTGCCACCACAAAGCAACCGAGCTGCTACAAAACTCAAGCATACACCACCACATGTACAGAATCTACACACTATCAAACATTTCCAGAAAGAAACAGCGGACAGTTTAATACTAAATCACAAAAGAGAAAATATTCCAGCTTTAATAGTGAACTATGATAAAGGGGGAAAAAAATCATTAATCATAATTGAAGCGAAATGTTCATTGAATGACTCATGATGTTGATTTGAAGTCTTATCGTCTACTGTAGCTAATGTTCTAGGAAATGTTCTGATTGACCAGTGATTCCACTCAGAGCTCAGATGATTTTGCTGTTGAACTTTGATTGAAGCTTCCAGTCTCAGGACACTAGGACAGTTTTTTTTTTTTTTTTTTCCTCACATCTACTTGGTTCTAATTATAAGCAAACTAGTATTTAAACCAGCATGACCCTCCCCAAGATCAAGAATTATAATGGTAATGAACGAATGAATGAATCGATCGAGACAGTGACTGTTCTGCTACAGTAAGTCAATGAACGTGTTCCTTTGTCTCAAAATCGAACTGCTAAGATAAAAGTAAAAACTGGTCATTTGTGCAGCTTTTTCTTCCACACGATCTCTGTCCTTATTCATACATTTAGTTGTAAATCATAAATTACAACATCTAAAGGAGCTCTGCTGAGATCATGTTCTTTATAACATTTACCCGACACCGAACTTTGCCACTTTTATTAAGAAATGAGACCAAAGGGCTCGGAGTGTTTAACTGCTCCCGCAGCAGCTCGAGATACAGTAAAGTCAGTAAGCACTGAGGCAAAAGTCACATCTCCAGGCTGCCTTCTTGTAAACATCTCACGCGTGAAGCTGTACGAGGCTTAGCTAGCGCTTGTGTACAAGCTAACACAATGAGATTTCATCGCTATCGCATTTGTAGCGCATGGACATTAACCTGTAATGAGAGGATGCAAGGTAAAAACATGCTTACTTTAAACTCGGGTAATGAAGCCTTAAAGCAGTTTAGTTTGTAAGCATTTTGTCTCCCGAGAGACAGAACTCGTTTCCCCATGGTAAGATTTGAAAGTTTGACGACATAAACAGCTTACGGAGGGGGCGAGAATTTAAAGATACTGTACACATTTTACATTTACACATTTGGCTGGCAGACACCCTTATCCAGAGCGATGTACATTTTTATCTTATTATACATCTAAGTGTTAAGGGCCTTGCTCAAGGGCCCAACAGTGACAACTTGGTGGTTGTGGGATTTGAACCTGGGACCTTCCGAACTGTAATCCAATGCCTTAACCACTCAGTCCTTGTACCTTGTTCCTTGTCTAAGTCCTTCTCAACAGTACCTTGTCGATACTGTGATCTAGATGCTGGTGCCGAAACAATTCACATTAGAGCGTAAACGGAAGTGTTGGGATATCTGCAAACCAAAATTTGGGCATGGATTCAGCAGAGAGTATGGAACGGAAACAGCCTCAATCGCCAATCTAGAAAAAGTTCAAAAGTCAAACCTCAGCTAGAGATTTGATGCTCACAGATCAGCCTAAAACATTTTCCCCCGATTTTCTCCCTAATTTAGTCGTATCCACCCACCCACCCGCCCATCAATAAGGGGGCTCCCACATTAGGGCCACTACTACCAGTCAGTCAAGGAGGGCCAAAGACTATCATGTGTTTCCTCCAAACCAACAACCTCATCTTTTTGACCTGCTCGCTCACGCACCATTGGGGGCGGCGTAACACACTCTGAGGACAGCGCTATCTGCTCCTTCCGCTTGCAAGAACTCAGACACCCCTGATTGGCTGTAGCACCATGATTGATGTTTGGCCCCTAAGCGCCTCAAATCCCACCCCATTGTAAAGAGCTCAGCCAATCAGCTCTCTCCATCTCTGTTGTCAATAGAAGGACAAACTATTGTGTTGAAAAGCAAGGAGGTTATGTCCACAAATTGTCCATTTGTCTTTTCTAAAGATTTTTTAAAATAAATACTACAGCCAGTATGGATCACTTTAAAACGACAGCTTACACAATTCATTCAGTCATCTTTAATAAGAGCTTTATTCTGGTCTGGGTTTCAGTGGAGAATGGGACATGAATATCGATGACGAATGGACAGCTCTTAGAGTAGCGCAATGCAGCGCTAACAGATGGTGGCCCAGCTTTTATTTTGAGTGGCTCTGATGGCTTATATAACATTATTGGCAAATGAGCTCTTTTAATTGAGAATCCTGCCAAAGTTGAATCAACACTGGCCCGATAATGGCCAAGGAGCACCCTGCCAATGGTGGCCGAATGGAAGAACAAATATTTGGGCCTACATTCGCACTCAACCTTGACCCGACTCAATGGCTGACATTGAGGCATTTTTTTGGCAAAGTGGATTTAAATGTGGCTGAATTTCTGGTGGCCCAACGTTGACCAAGTGGACAAACTGGTGTTGGCTCGATAGAACAGTTGATGCATTTTTTTTTTTTGTTTGAAACTCTGTTCATTTTAATTTTTGTGCACTCTTCTGTAGGTAACAGTGAAGTTGTCCTCCTCTCCCTGGAGGTTTCGTCTTCCTTGATGTGCTCAGCGCTGTAGGGGGTGCAATAACTACAACAGTTGTTCCCAAAACAAATCACTCGCAGCACAAATAATTGCATCCAAGCCCCAGGTCCTAGTTATTCCTGGCTACTTCAGTGGCACCCAATGGTATATTCTAATTAAACAAGTAAATGATCTCGAATCCAAAGAGCCTTATAGGAAACCGGCGCCGTTCATTAAGACATCTGATTTAACGTCCCACTGTGTCCCCAATCGCACAACGTTGCGAGCAGCATTTCACTATTTGAAGTATTTAATGTAAGCACAATTCCGCTGAGTTGGTTAAAGTGCTGGTGCTGCAATAAGTTCAATCTCGGTTTCCCATCGACACCAGTAATTAATCTTACATCAGCGATCTCACCATGGTGACAGACCAGCGAGTAACCAAACCAACTGGCACACTTTACCAAGACAAGAGAGAAGCCTGCCGGATAGATTTCACCAGATTTCGCGACTGCTGTGAAAAGAACTGGCATGAACATCATCAAACCTTAATGTCAAAGAAGTGATGAGTTCATTGTGCGAAGCAAATCAGTAAGCCAAGTAACATTTTCACAGCGGAAAGTGTAAAAATTAACGAGCCCTTAGAATAGATGGGAGGTGTTAGAAAGCATGCATGGGGAAACCGGGAAATGGTGGACTAGGTCGAAAGCTGTCCTTAACACTTCTGATTAATGATAGGAAGGTGTCAGAGAAGGAAGGGAAAAAAAATAAAA
>JAQMYL010000003.1:19819446-19830029 GCA_030014365.1 Clarias pachynema | reverse complement strand
TGTGATATATATCGTTATCGAGGTAGAAAATTGCTTCTACCGTGATAGAAGATTTTGCTTATATCGCCCACCCCTACCGCATTAGTATTTTGGGGTATTTTGCAGGTGCTATAGAAAACCATTTAATGTTCACCTAAACAACTGAAGATTACTTCAACACTACTAATTCAATGAACTGAATCAACCAATTTTGAGTTTGGTTGAGTTTCTGACAGTAACAAGTAATGGATCAGATACTGCTTTGTACAAATTCTCCCCACTCATTTTACATGCTAAAGTCTTGATAAAGTATTGATTCAAATATTGTCATGTGAACATTCTAACTTATAAGTGTGTAAAACTGGGCGTTTACCTGCTCATCGGAAGCCAGTGCAGTAAAAAGTGGGATGATGTCACTCTTTACATAATCAAGCTCTAGCACCTTGGCAAACTCGCCCAGTTTGGAAGCGGCAGCCCGCCTCACCATGGGTGTATCATCCGAGCAAAGGGTACGGAAATACCTACAGAAAAGACATCATAGACATGGCACACCTTAAGTTTATACTGCAACATCAGATTTATTATAATAAAAAAAAAAACATGAGCTCATTATGCATTAACACAGTAACTAAACATGGGTGGTGCTCACTGGCGGATCTCGGCCTTGACGGTGCTGGAGACACGTGGGTAGCAGACACTGAACAGACCACAGGCGGAGGTGCGAGATGTGAACCAGTCGCCGCTGGCCAGTCGTTTAACCAGGGGCTCAAAGTGCACCTCCAAGTCTACAGGTGAGTGCTCCTGAGAGATCTTGCGCAGTGACTCCACAGCTTTGTCTCGAACCACCGTCTCCTCCACAGTGGCCAGGCTCTCCAGTGGTGGCTGGGGAAAAAATCAGTTATAAAATGTGGTCTCCAAAAGTGGTCACAAAATGTGACTTAATTGTTGCAGTATAAAGTCCTGATCAATAGTTTAATTATTCTCTTCAGTTTCACTGGTCAAAAGTCTTACCAGAAGGCAGTGCACATATTCCGGCCCTCCAACCAGCATGGTGAAGTTCCCCAGCTGTTCAGCCAGGGCAAGAAGCACCTCATCTTCATCATAAATAGTGTCTGCATAAACAGAGAGGAATGCTTTAGAGTGTAAGGCATTGTCAAACAAGCAAAACTTCCTGAAGGCATATTCAATTAGTCCAGCTTTAGTTGAATATAAAGACTGAAAATCTCAAAGCAAACGAGGAGGTGAAAAATAAATAAAATAATAAAATTAATTAAATAAAAACATACCAGTAAGAAAGGGTAGGAGCTCTGTGCGTGTCCTTTCAACACCCAGAGCCAGGGCAATAGTTGACAGCTTTTTGATGCTGTTCAAGCGCAACTGCAGATACAAACAAATATATACATTTACTCAGACTCTACACAACACTTTAAGAGATCTATAATGTCCATCCTTTTCTTAACCTATGTAGGTTCATATTTGGCAAAATATGCTTTGAACTATTTATGACCTGATAATTATCACCGGATTACACTTTAACCCACTGACAAAATCCCATCTAGACAGTGCTGAAACCCCACCCACTCGAAAAAATTAATTAATTAATTGAAAATTTCTGACCCCTTGCCAAATTACAGCCTTCACATGCATGCACATTTTCTTACCCTATCTACATAAACTGGAATTAATGAGATATAGGATGTGATAATTCACTGTTTTGAGGGTAAAAGGCTTAATTTTGTGACTAGCTTACTTTTGCCTCATACTGCATTTTAAATTAACAATTAAATATGGCTTTCAAAAAAAAATTCTATTTAAACATTGGACATTTTGAATTCTGTTTTTTTGGCTAAAAACACACCAAGCCATAAACCAAAAGCCATCATACAATCTTAAACACGAGTTCTGTGAACCCATTATTCACATTTTTTTGCTTTCCGTTCTCGGGTACACTTGAGTATTTACACTCTTAAATACAGCAAATGGCAGTATACTTCTACTTGGTTCATGAGCAGTCATTAAACATAAAAGAAGAGAACGAGAAAGTTAATCTTCATACTATGCCTAATATTACTGATAATTTGAGGGGAAAAATAGTCAAGAATGATGCTCTCGCACTTTTTCAGCTATGGCTGATGAGATTGATGTGTGTTTTGTGCACACGGATATTTCAGAGAAGACCGATTGGTGATTCGATCCGTGCCCAAGTATGCTGTACTAATCTTCAAGATGAGGTCTCACACATGGTTTCCAAGTCTGGAACAATTGTGTTCTTACTAATCAAAATGAAAGCTACTTTGGAGCCAAGTGGTCCCAGAAATTATCCCTAAGCCCTTATGTGAAAATGCCTTAAGGTTACTGTCTGTGCAATGTTTCTCCCACCCAGCTACACCAAACTGCCCCTAGTGCTGTATTCATGACCAAGTGGGAACTGTGACTCCCCAGTAGATAAGATATGTTTGAACAGCTCTCCAACTCGTAATTGCTACTTGGAACATTAGAGGTTTGCAAAAGTGTCAGCTTCAACACAGCAGCTGAGCTTTCACAGTAAGTAAAAATGAGAAACAGTGTCGTTTAAACTGCTTAAAAGATTTTAAGCAGGCTCTTGAGTTTCTGTTTATACATATTTACTGAATACTGGCTGATACTTAAGAATGATATTTTAAATGTTAATTCACTTTTTTTTCAATGGATCTTTTATCAAAGTGCCCTGAGATGTATTTTCCAATGCTATTAACAGTGAATTATAAAATATGAAAAAAATAAAATAAACCCAGCCAACTCTAATTCCAGTTATGTAGACAGCATCAAAAACTGCACATTCAATTTACTTCTGACTTTACATGAACACTCTAGCGACAAGCAGCATTTGAGGTGGTAAAATATTACTATTCCTTTATAATCCTGCTCCGAACTGTTTATCAATATCAAATCACAATATTTATAAAACTGTGATTCTTGAAAATAAATAAATAAATCATCGCAATATAAATCTCATCAGCATCTTAATTCTACCGGTCAAAAGTCTGGACACAACCAACTCCATGTTAATGAGTGATTTTTGAAGCGGGTAACTCTGCAGCAGAGGTAAATTTAAGTCGTGCTTTTCCTGGGATAGTCTTCATGGGAGCCAATTTCATCATGGTTCTGGTTGTGTTTTGCAAATGCACATGACATCACTGTTATAAGCAAGAAAAAATGTTTTAATTCGTGTCTTAAAATAACTAACTCTTGTTGTTACTTAAATACATTATCCCATATATGTTATTTCATGGTTTTGACATCGCCATTGTTCTGGGATGTATAAAAAAAAATCATAAATAAACCTTAAATTAGAAGTTGGTAAACTCTAGTCTGGTACTGTATGTATTATGTATATCATATGGGTTGGTCCCTGGTGATATTCATTTCTACTCTAATGTAGGAAGGAATTGAAAAAATTTGAGATTGTTTAACAAATCAGATATTAAACATCCATCTCCTGAAGTGATTTACCTGTGTACCCTATACGAATGAATGTGTCTGTGTGTGTGTGTGTGTGAGAAAGAGAGATATGGGTGATTTATGATCCCGGGCGCACAGGAAATTCCTCAGGATCCACCACGACTGTGATCATCACTAAATCCCTTAATGAAATTTAATTAATTGCCTCATCTATGTTCCTCGTGGTATGCTAATATCAAATGAGGATAGGCCTGAGGAATATCCTGACGGAAATCTCACACCTTCAATTGGAATGTGTTTTTAAATGAATCCTGCCACTACCTCTAGGAATTGAGAAATGGGCTTAAATGTCAGTAACATTCATTAAAATTTGTTTTAACATAGAGCAAATAGGACTGCGAAATTAGCATTTATTTTTACCTGTGTCACACAACACAAGGCTGAGGCTGAGCAACTAGCTAGCAGCTTAGCATAATGCTCACACGGAAACATCGTTAGCAGACTAGCTTGTTTTTCAATGGTTAGTCGTTTTGATACAAGACGCGAAAACATACTTAAGGTCTAAAAAAAAAAAAATCCAAATATAATTATCACTGAAACGCGTAATGAGTATGCGGCACTGTCTAGGTCATGGCCAGTACGCGTTTTATAAGATTTTAAATAAACGAAGACACAGGCGCCGGCCGTTTGAACGCTACATAACTAGCCCGGGTAGCATCAGCTAGCTAACATTAGCCCCCGTATTTCTATTTAAAACATAGTTTTACAAAACAAAATTTTGTCGTAAATGTTATAATACAGCAAAAAATATATTTTCCTCTTGTACCTGGACATCTTCATTCCTCAATTCATCGATTAAAACAGCAATAGGATAGAGAGAATCGTCTCCTTCTGCTCCGGCCATTTTGGATTTTAGGCTTGGTTCCGCTTCTACGCGCATGCGCAGTAAATGAGGCCTGTTTAGCCGCAGTCTTGGGAGAAAATCCCGCCAAATTAAAAGAGTTTTCTACCAAATGCTGGATAGAGAAAGTAATCATTTATTATTAAAGTGATTAGTATTCAATTCTGATTAAAATTTTGGTCCACTTATACTTATTTCTTTATTAAAGGAATCCACTAATTTATGTATTTATTTCCATTTCATGACCTCAGGTCAACACTCACACACTATGGGCAATTTGGGAACACCAGTTGGCCTGATCAGCAAGGGAGAAAACCGACCAAGCACTGGTGACAGTTCACTGTTACTGATTTTTTCTTATGAAAAATGGCACACAATAAACAAGTTGGTGTTGGTCATTCAGCTGCTCCACACAACAACTTGGCACAAGCCGGATGCCCTTCCTAACGCAACCCTCCCATTTTATCCGGGCTTGGGACCGGCACTGCATTCAGTGGCTGGGGGGTTTTGGCACTGGCTGGGAATCGAACCCGGGCCTTCCGCATGGCAGGCGAAACACCTACCACTGAGCCACCAGTGCCACCGTATACAATAAACAAGAAAACCGTAGAAATGAGTTGCCTATCATATAACATTCTCCCAAGAATTTGTAAACTCAAATAAGGTGTCTGGTCAGAATTGCAGTGTTGTGAATGCACACAAGTTCTTCTACACCAACACTGGCAAAATATGTCTGCATTGTGAAGGCTTTGTGTACAGGACCACAACTGAATGTTCTCAGGATGCTTCACTGTTGGCATGACACAGGACTGATGGTAGCGCTGACCTTTTATTCTCCAGACAAACTCTTTTGCAGATGTCCCAAACAATCAGAAAGGGGATTCATCAGAGGAAATGACTTCACCCAAGTCCTCAGCAATCCAATCCCTGTACATTTTGCAGTCTGTCCCTGATGTTTTTCCTGGAGAGAAGTGGCTTCTTTGATGAGAGTGAAATGTACGAACTTGAGCACTACCATCAGTCCTGTGTCATGCCAGCAATAAAGCATCCTGAGACCATTCATGTGTGGGGTTGCTTCTCACCCAAGGGAGTGGGATCATTAACAATTTTGCAGAAGAACACAGCCATAAATAAAGAACAGGACAAAAATATCCGCGGAGAGCAACTTTTCCCAACCATCCAAGAACAGTTTGGTGACAAACAGTACCTTTTTTTCCAGCATGATAGAGCACCTTGCCATAAATGGCTTGGGGAACAAAACATCGAACTTTTGGGTCCATGGCTAGGAAACTCCCTAGACCTTAGTCCCATTGAGAACTTGATGATCAATCCTCAAGAGGCAGATGGACAAACAAAAACCGAGAAATTCTGACAAACTCCATGCATGTGTCATAGTTAGCGTCATAAATTCTGGAGAAAATGTTCTAGAGAACCAAAAAATATTTTTGGACATCAAAATATTAATTTCTAGTCCCACTATTGCTTTGGAATTCTCCTACTGCACGAGTCATGCATAAAAATGTATTGCACTGCCTGTACAATAAACTTGACATGGTGGTAATAAAAATATGGCTTTATTTATTTCAAATGATGTACTGTACGTCCTGTATGGTGCGGCACCACAGTGGCTTAGTGGTTAGCACCGTCGCCTTGCACCTCCAAGGTCGGGGTTTGAGTAACCCTTACACAGAATTCTGGTGATGTTGCAATATTTTACTGTAGTGTCTGTTTATTACTGCTCTACTGTAAAAATGAGTGGGTTTAAAAGAATACTTAAACATTTTAACTTTTTCCTGTACTGAAAGGGAAACAGAAAACCTGTTTCCAATATACTTACTTACTTATATGTTACAAAAGCCTAAGGGCATTTTTTAATTAAATTAATGCATTCCTGCCTTGGGTCTGTGTGCGTAGGGTTTGCATTTTCTTCCTGTGCTTGGTTGGTTTCCCCACAGTCCAAAGACATACATTGGCAACCTGAGCCCTTAAGTAACTGCCAGAAACGATGGCTATCGTATCCGTCGCCCACAATGCTGGATGGCATGTAGACGGACCAAAATACCAACAAAAAATTAATAATAAACTGTTAGGTACAAGTTTTCTTCTTATAATTATTTTCTGTGTTATAGATCTTGATGAAATACACCTTCTTAAATTGCTCCTAAACTCCAGAAACCCACTCACAATACACGGTGACTGGAATTCATAATTCACACTTGGAGCTATCAAGTCATCAGACCAAAAACAAGCCAGAGGCTTTTGCAAAGAAGAATGGCATTATCAATTCTATAACTACAGGAACATTTATAGCACAAAATGTGCTATAAATTTTCTTTACCAGTTTTCTTTACCAGTGCATTAACATTTTGGCCAACAGTGATCACTCACTCACTCATCGTCTATACCGCTTTATCCTGTATCCAGGGTTGCAGGAACCTGGAGCCTATCCCAGGAGGCTTAGGGCATGAGGCGGGGTACACCCTGTGGCCAATCCATCGCAGGGCACACACACATACAGTCATTAACCCACTATGGGCAATTTGAGAACACCAATAAGCCTAAACTGCAGGTCTTTGGACTGTGGGAAGAAACCGGAGTACCCGGAGGAAACCCACCAAGCACAGGTAGAACATGCAAACTCCACAGAGACGGGAATCGAGCCTGGCCGGGAATTGAACCCGGACCCTGGAGGTGCAAGGCGACAGTGCTAACCACTACATCGCCGTGCCGCCCCAACAGTGATCATTTACCTAAATAACAACCGCAAGGATACTTTACATCAGAATCAACATAAGGTGGTAAGGCACAAACAGATTTGAAACCTACTGAACTACTCAAACTGGGGCTTGACTTGAGGAGGAAATTCCACATACACAAAGCTGAGAATACTAAAGAGCCCAAAATACTTTTAACTGAGGATCAAAATCTCTAATCAAAAATTATCTCTAATATCGTCAAAGTATCACCTCATATTAAAGCTCAAAGATTGCAAGGATTAATTTTTCCGAAGCACTGGGCAACTGAGACAACATAACATTCAATGGACATAATTCGGATATGAATGATCAGGACTTGATCTTATCACTATGTGCGATTAATAATTCTCCTGACCATGTCAAAGGACATTCTCCAAACCCTATTAAATGGTTTAAATTATACTGGGATGTTATGAATTGCTCTCTCCACTCGCCTTGGCTTCGCGCTTCATGGAATGAATGTTTGCAAGGAGACTAGAAGGGGACATGCTGAGAAGAGGAGGAGGGGGACCGTCAGCTGTAAATAATCAAGGAGCTGGAGGCCAATGCGGCTGACGTCAAGCATTCCCGTCTCACAACACGCTCCCTCTGATCCACCCGTGCTACCAGTGAACCGTACTCTTCTCTTCACATGCCTCCCTCATACTTTCCATCCGGAGCTTATTAATGTCAATTTGCAATTCCTTTACACTGGTCCTCTGTGAGGTCAAGGTGTACCAAGGCCACCACGCCCTCCTGTTTGTATAACATCCAGCTAAGCTCTTTTATCTTCTCTTCCTCTGGTAATCAAAATAAACCAGCTTGAAGGGGAAACCGTCTGCATTAAAAACATGGTTGATAAAGCACATTTGAGTAATGTGTCAAAGATATGGCGTTTAATGTATTTTTAAAGGCTAGGGAAGAAGTTCTACGCAGATTGATAATAATAAGTGAAATGTATTACAATGGCATGAGGATCATCAATAGTCGTTTCATGGGGAGTAGTAATTAATATAGAGTATCATTGTATAGATTTATTTCTGCAATATTCTATCTATCTATCTATCTATCTATCTATCTATCTATGGTACAGTACAATTTGTTCTTTGTTATTCCCGTGGCCACTCTCTTATGTGTAAATGTTCCTTAATGTTCCAGCATAGAATAGTTACACTGATTATTTCATAATGTCCACGTAAATGAAACCTGCCTCCACTACTCTGCATGCCTTATTACCTTGAAGAGAACATTTGTTCTCCAAATGAGTCTGTTTGTTGATCTTTTTCTTTTGCACCCCTAATGCATTACCTCAAAAAAAAAAAAAACATGAAAACCCCTGAAGTGCAATTTTCTCCAATATTACAATGTCATTTTCTCAGCACAGGCAAAGGAGATTTACTTTTGCAAATGGCATGCAGTACTTAGAATATTATGAAAGAAAAAAAAAAAACTCATGGGTACGTGGTCTCAGGATTGGCTTTTATTGTCAGTCTGGAGGTGAACCTTAATTTCAAGGAAAGAGATCAGGGATTGATTAGAACTGTTCTACCTGTTCATTTCTCTGTGTCACGAAGTAATGTGTTGTCATGGTCAGAGGTACCTTCTTATTTGCATGGTATAAGGTGTCAACTGTGGAAAGAACTTTACTATAGTTCCCACTATTTACAGTACACCCAGTATACGTACTGTATATACGAGGAGCATTCAAGACAAACCAGGACTTTTGACTGTGCAGAATTATAAGAGTAAAAACTACCTGTATTTCTTTATACAATCTCCTCCTACACTAATGCACTCATCCCGGCCTTTCATTAGTGTCAAGGTAGAAATTTCTCGGTACACCAGATCAGACTGCCTGCTTCACATCTGAAATGATGGCCTCCCAGGAACTCCTTTAATGGCCCAAATACTGTACAGTATATGAAAATGGCTTAGGAGCAGCCGAATTCCTGTAATGTGGTGTTTAGTAATGATTGCGTTCCCACAGACAGATGCCTTGCTTCCGCAAGTTTATGACAAATCAAGGATCAGGCTGAATGTTCAAAAGGAATGACTGCAGTGGGTCTGATCCACCACGGACAGGAACGTCATTCACGTCATCCAATGTATAACCTTCTTTTAAACATTTGCACAATTCAGTTGTTTTACTGCTGCTGAGAGTCTCATGACTTTACTTTGTTGAGTTTTACACCTTCATTAATAAGAAATTTCATCACAAATCAAGGTTTTGACCTGACTTCCCATCATAAATATACTCTGTGTGTGATTAACTGAATCCTGCAGTAATGTTTATTCTAAAGAAGTCAGACGGAAAATGGACACCACTGGTTCCTAAGAACATAAACAAAGAACATCTGGCTACAAGGACAAGATGCTTCATCCAGGGAAGATCAAATAATAAAAATGGCACTGATTTAAGTTACTGATTTAAAAGCCATGCTGTTTGACAAATAGATACTCTGACATTGTACTATACAGCTGAAGGCACAAATAAAGTTAAAAATAACGTTAAAAATTGAAGAAGAAACACAAAACACATTTACTCAATCACATGAAAATAGAAATTGTGTACCCAGTCACATGATCGAATCTGGGCTCTGCTGTGTCACCATGATACCCAGATGTGCAACAGCTTCCAAGAAAGAGCTCGACCTGAAATCTGTTCTCATCAGGAAACTCTATGAACCTGAATTATCCAAATGGTTGATTTTTCAACAATGGTTGAATTTTTTTTCCCTACACAAGAATGATATTGTTACAGAATAAGTGGTGTGTGGTGTAACAGCGATGGGAGAAATGCATACATGAGAGCCCAATGCAGACTGAGATGCGATAACAAGATGCGACACGGGATGCAGGAGTTCTTGTGGGTACTTTCAAGTAAAGACCGCTTTCACACATACTTTAGATCTTCCCTGATTCGAACAAAATAAATAATCTTTACTAAAGGTTTTTTCTTTGCCAAAATAATTAATTTCTTTTTTTAAAATAAATAATTTTTACAAAATATTTTTTTTCTGTTCTCAAGACGCAATACTCATTTCAACATATTTTTTGTTGTTTCTTTTCAACATAAATTTTATCTTTTCTTTTTTTTTCTTTAACATATTGTTCTTTCATACCCTGTCCAGGGTGAACCCCGCCTCGTTCCCTAAGTCTCCTGGGATAGGCTCCTGTCCCTGAATACAGGATAAAGAGGTATAGACAATGAGTGAGTGAGTGATATTTTTCTTTCCTCTTTTTTCTTTGCCATATATTTTCTTTTCTCTTCTTTCTTGAATATAAATATTTTTTCTTTTCTCTTTTTTTGACATATATTTTCTCTTATTTCTTTAATATCTATTTTTATTTT
Organism: Clarias pachynema; assembly: GCA_030014365.1. Lineage (NCBI taxonomy): Eukaryota > Metazoa > Chordata > Actinopteri > Siluriformes > Clariidae > Clarias > Clarias pachynema. The sequence continues at coordinate 19,819,621 of JAQMYL010000003.1, read as the reverse complement.
CAATTTTTTATTTTCCATATATTTTCTTTTATCTTTTTAATATCTAATTTTCATGTCTATTTTTTCTTTAAGATACTGTATATATTTTTCTTTTTCCATTTTTCTTGAATGTATATTTTCTTTTCTCTTTCTTTCTTTACTATTTATTTTTCTTAATTCTTTTTCATTTGCCATG